>OW240912.1:111147277-111249844 GCA_933207985.1 Pelobates cultripes | reverse complement strand
TATGGGGGTCATATTGACCCCCATAGAGTGAGAGGGGGACCTGGGGGGGCTTATGAAGTGGTGGGGAGCACTGCTCCCTGCCGCTTCTATAGTTACATATTACAAGGAGGGAGCTGCGTGCCGGTAGCTTCCTCCTTGTAATAACCTGCACGAACAAACTAACACTGATACATTGTGTTTGTTTGTTCGGCTGATCTTTCTATTCACTCATTCGTCTGTCTGATGAATGAATGAATAGATGAAATTCCTGTTCGCATGTCCAGGTGTTTCACTGGGCATGTGCGGGAATCTCAGTGTCTGCCTAGTGTGGGCTGATGACGTGTCCCACAGGGACTTCATCTACCCACACAAAGATGGCGGCGCCCTGAATCAAGATCGGGGCAGAAAATAAGGATTAAAAATAGGTAATGTGGGGGGCTTAGGGGCATTTGGGGGTGACTAGTGGGTCAATTGGATGTAGTGGAGGCGGGAGGGGGGTTAAAAAAAAAAACAGAATTCGGCATGACAGTGCCGCTTTAAAGAGCAACTGCGTCCTCAAAAATATTTTAAATAAATTAATCCTTTCATCAACCATTGAAAGGAAATAGATTTTTTTTCTACCTTTAGTATATGACAAGATCCTTCAGCCATATACATGCACCTTAGGTCAGACAGTGTTTAAAATCTATGAGTTGTCTTTGTGGTCTTCCCTGCTTCACTCCATGTACAGAAGCAGAGAAGACCAGATTTGAAACATTGTCTGACCCAAGGTGCATGTATATGGCTGAAGGATCCTGTCATATGCTAAAGGTAGGGGTGTTTTTTTCTAATTTTATTTAACATATACTTCATTGAAAAAAATATCTATTTAAAATCTATTTACATTCAATTCTTGATAAAAGGATTAATATATGAAAAATATTTTTAGGGTATGTTCAACCTCTGCGTGCAGTATGCACACACCTCAAACACAACTAGGATACCTATTTTTCTGCAGTTTCCTGGTAACAGTGCAAGCAATTGGTAGCTTCACAGATTAAATCATAAAACTGTGAACTGCTCTGTCAATGAGCTGGTAGCAGCTGTGGTGTGGCTGCATTAAACTCATTTTATCAATGTGATGTAATGGAACTGCACCTGATGCTAAATTATAAACTGCAATTTTCTTTTTAATATTATAAAAATATTATTGCAATACACATACAGTATTATTTACTTAACGGTAAATTGTCACAAACTCACCAAAATATTGCAAAGCGACAAAAGTCAGCTGTTTTGGCTACCATTTTTTAAATTATTTGCAAATTGGGCTAATTTGACTTCAAGCAATACTATAGTGCCAGGATTACAAAGCTGTATTTGTAGCACTATCGCTCCCTCCCCCCCATCTGTGTTAAATAGGGGGTTAAAAACACTTTATTTACTTACCTTATCAAATCGCTGGATCACTGCTCTATGTCCTCCTACATCCTGCGACAAGTGGGTGCTAATGTGTATGTGCTTCAAATGCCACACGCGCATTAGACCTCCCTATAGGAAAGCATTCAATCAATGCTTTCCTATGAGGAAAAATCTGACGCTGGATGTCCTCATGCAGAGTGTGAGGAGGTCCAGTGTCGGATAGTGGACCAAAGGTCCGTTTCGATCCAGGAAGAGCCCCCTGTGGCTGTCTGGCAGACAGCCACTGGAGGCAGACTTAGTGCTGCAATGTTAAACATTGCAGTTTCTCTGGAACAGCACTGTTTAACATTGCAGCACTAAGTGCAAAAGGGGCATTGCACCACTTCAATTAGCTGAAGTGATCTGGCTTCCTGTAGTGTCCCTTTAAATCTACTATTTCCTAGTGAATTCTTGACAATTCACAGTGTATTGAATTGCCATGAGAGTGCTCAAAACAGTTTATGCCACTTCCCAAGAAAACTTCTCTAAGCAGTCTCTTCTGAAACCCTCAACTGTGTGCAACATAGAATGGACATTTTCTATCATTTACTGTATATTTCTTACCCTTTAATCACTTTTGTTCTACATCTCATAATTAACTCTAAAATGGATTTTACATAATCTCTAGAGCACAAAGGGTGCTTGTTCTAACAAAGGTGGCATTTGTGCTTCTCTTTTCTTTTTGAGGGTGTGTTTGATAATTTTTGCACATGCTCTATTATGCAATTAACTTAAATATATAGTATCAGCATGGCTATATATTAGTGTCATAATAAAATAATAATATGTAATAAAATGCCACTTGTACAAATCCTTTAGAATATATACAGATTTTACAACATGTTTTTTTTGTTGCATTTCTCTGCAGATCTCTTAAAGCACATGAAGAATATATGAAAAATAACGTGGTCAAAATAGGAAAACAAAACGAGAAGAAAAGCAAAAGCTGTTGCATGTAAAAAAGAATCAACCATTAAAGGAAACATTTTTATTTGCTTACTTAAACTGGTTTTGATATGTAAACTGCTCAAACAGAAATATGTCATAAATATACATGTTGTTGTTACATGTTGATATTATTTTAACATTTTGTATTACATTTTATTTTGACTGCACAAACACATGGTATGTTTTTACACTATTATTATTATTATTATTATTGCCATTTATATAGCGCCAACAGATTCCGCAGCGCTTTACAATATTACGAGAGGGGGGAGTTTTACTATAAATCGGACAATTACAAGAAAACTTACAGGAACCTAAAGGTTGAAGAGGACCCTGCTCAAACGAGCTTACATTCTATAGGAGGTGGGGTGTAAAACACAATAGGACAGGAATTCACAGTCAAATAAGGTGGGAGTGAGGCAGAGCTGGAGGAGAGCAGGTTGAAGAGGACCCTGCTCAAACGAGCTTACATTCTATAGGAGGTGGGGTGTAAAACACAATAGGACAGGAATTCGCAGTCAAATAAGGTGGGAGTGAGGCAGAGCTGCCCTTTAGGAGAGAGCAAGAGACAGGTATGTAAGGTAGATGTTACTCTGAAAGTCCATAAGCTTTCCTAAAAAGATGGGTTTTAAGGCCCTTGAAGACTAGGGGAGAGTCTGATGGCGGTAGGCAGGCTACAAGAAGTCCTTCCATAAGAAGGGAGCAGCCCACAAGAAGTCCTGCAAGCTTGAGTTGGCTGTACGGGTGCGAACAACGGACAGGAGAAGGTCAGGGCAGAGCCTGGAGACCAAGAAGGGACATACTATGGATTTGTGAGGAGATATAAGAGGGGCTAGAATTGTTCAGTGCTTTATAGGTGTGAATTAGTACCTTGAATTGACTCCTAAGGGATACAGGAAGCCAATGTAAGTACTGACAGAGGGGTGAGGTGTGAGAGAACCGACTAGAGAGGAAAATCAGTCTGGCGGCAGCATTCATTATGGACTGTAGTGGTGCAGTAGGGCTTTTGGGAAGACCAATCAGGAGAGGGTTAAAATAATCCATGTGGGAAATTACTAGAGCATGGACAAGCTCCTTGGTAGCATCTTGCGTAAGAAAGGGGCAGATGCGGGCTATGTTTTTAAGATTGAATCTACAGGATTTGGCAACATACTGGATGTGAGGCTCAAAGGTGAGGCCAGAATCAAGTATGATGCCAAGACAGTGCGCTTGCAATGATGGACTTATGTGAATACCACTAACTTGAAGGGAGAGCGAAAGAGGAGGATCAGTATTAGGAGGAGGAAAGACAAGGAGCTCAGTTTTAGAGAGATTGAGTTTCAGAAAGTGGGAGGACATCCAGTTAGAGATGGAAGAAAAGCAAGCAGTGACCCGTTGAGAGGTCCAGATAGCAGAGATATATCTGGGTGTCATCAGCTTACAGGTGGTAGTGGAATCCAAAAGAGGTAATAAGTTTGTCAAGAGAGGCAGTATAAAGAGAAAATAGAAGGGGACCAAGGACAGAGCCTTGGGGGACTCCAACCGAGACAGGATGAGGGGAGGAGGTAACATTAGAAAAGAAGACACTTAATGAGCGTTGGGAGAGATAAGAGGAAAACCACGAGAGGACAGAGTCACAGAGACCGAGTGATTGAAGAGTTTGAAGAAGGAGCATGTTCAGAGAGGTCAAGAAGAATTAGTATGGAGTAGTGACCTTTGGATTTTGCTGTGATTAGGTCGTTAGTAACTTTGATAAGCGCAGTCTCAGTAGAGTGGAGAGGGCAGAAACCAGATTGAAGAGGGTCAAGGAGAGAGTTGGAATTGAGGAAGTGAGACACACGGGTAAAGACAAGTCTTTCCAGAAGCTTTAAGTAAAAAGGGTGATAGTTAGAGCGGGAGGACGGTTCAAGAGATGTTTTTTTCAGGATACGTACTACAGTGGCATGTTTAAGATCAGCAGGGACAACGTCAGAAGAGAGAGAGCAGTTGAAGATGTTCATTAAGGAAGGCACAAGACAAGTGGAGAGAGATCTGATAAGGTGAGATGGGACAGGATCGAGCGGGCAAGTAGTAGGGCGAGAGGAAAGGAGACTCTTTTTCAGTAGCCGGGGGGAAAGTCTGAAGGGTAGGAAATGCATGATCTACGTGTGGTTGAGAAAGAGAATGGCAAGGAAGGGAGAATTCTTTCCTTAGCTCTTCAATCTTGTCGGTAAATTAACATGCAAAGCTATAGGCAGTAAGGTTAGTCTGGGGGGTGGCCATAGCAGAGCGAAGAAGAGAACTAAATTGTCAAAGAGATGCCTGGGATTGCGGGAGCATGAACGAATGAGAGAGGAAAAGGAGGACTGTTTGGCAAGGGCAAGGGCTGCGCTGTAACAACACAATATGAATCTATCATGTAGAAAGTCTGACTGGGTGCGAGACTTCCTCCAGGAGTGTTCAGCATAACGGGAGCATCTTTGCAGGTAGCGTGTTGATTTAGTATGCCACGGTTGGGTGCGTATCCTCCTTGAGGTGCTTGTTTGGAGCGGGGCTGCAGCGTTCAAGGCAGAGGTGAGGGTAGTGCTATATGTGGTGATGGCCAGTGAGGGACAGGAGAGGGAAGGGATGGATAGCAGTTGTGAATCAATATCAGCTTACAGCTGCTGGAGGTCAAGAGAACCTTGACATGAATAAGCACTATCATATATTGTTTAAAAATATATAAGGGAATTCATAAAGAATGAAATTGACACAGATGCTTTACACTGTTTGTAGCTTTAGAAAGTCTATAAAATAATGATGCCATATTTATTTAATTTTTTTCAAATTTACTTTAACAATAAAATAAAATGACAATAAAAAGAAGTCTGAAATGCATTGGTTAATTTTTTATTGGAAAGGTACTCTCATGTTCTATGAAGACAGTCTGAACCTGCCATGACAGAGGACAAATTACCACATTGGTTCCCCAGGGTGACCTTACATTAATCAAGTACATATATATACATAGAACAAAAACAATCACCCTTGCACATAAAACAAGGAGGTGAGAAACACTTATCTTATTAGACAGTGGTTACAGCTTCCTCCAGGGATATCCCAGCAATAATCCCTCCAATATAGAATAGGTATACACAAAAATGAGGATGCAGCTGTGGATCTACAAAAGAATATGGATTATGGAACAAATAATAGTGTAACACTGTATAACAGGGTACAAATGCGCTGTATTAGATATAACTCACAGGATGGATGAATTAATGACGCCCAAGGGTGCCTCCCCTGATGAAGGTGGGGGGAAAAATCACTGCTTCTGCTCCCAGGAAAGCAGAGTTGGACATAGGATATGGAGTAAACAAATTCCTTCTTGAAGGTCTTCTGAGAAGGCTTTCCACAAAATTTGGGATTGGCAATTGTCCATCTGGATTGCTCGGGATTTCTACGCAATAGGATGGATGAATTAATGACGCCCAAGGGTGCCACCCCTGATGTAGGTGGGGGGGGAGGGGGCAAAATCACTGCTTCTGCTCCCAGGAAAACAGAGTTGGACTCAGTATATGGAGTAAACAAATTCCTTCTTTATTTAAAAATAGAAAAGATAAATATATGTATAAGCTGTTATGGTATCAGGTCCTACGCGTTTCGTCCAAATGGACTTCTTCAGGGAACTCCTGGTATTCGAGTGTGTAACAGTAGTTACAAATACAGATATACAATAAAAAGTGAGCAGACTGCTCACTTTTTATTGTATATCTGTATTTGTAACTGCTTGGTGCTATCATGGAGGCTCAATCCCAGCCAGCTTGCAATAAACCTCTAGATAAATTGTTTGTTCCGTTGATTGAAAAAGAGAAGATAATTAGGGTGTTCCATAACAATGTGACTGCTGAGCATCCAGGGATTAATAAGTCCATATCTGCTATCTTGAGATCATTTTGGTGGGATTCACTCAGGAAAGATATCAAGGAATATGTGCAGGCCTGTTCAGTATGTGCAGTTTCTAAGGTTCCTCATAAACTTCCATGTGGATTATTACATTCACTTCCTGTACCTAGTGTTCCATGGTCCCATTTGTCCATGGATTTCGAAGAACTTCCTAGTTCTAATGGCTATAACACAATACTTATGGTGGTTGACCGCTTTTCCAAGATGGCTCATTTTGTTCTGCTCAAAAAAGTGCCATCCTCACAAGAACTGGTTCTTATTTTTATATAAGAAATTGTCAGACTACATGGCATTCCTCAAAATATTGTGTCTGACAGGGATTCTCAGTTTGTGTCTCGATTTTGGAGGGCTTTCAATAAACAGTTGGGTATTGAATTGTTATTCTCTTCTTCTTACCATCCCCAAACCAATGGCACGGATGAGAGGGCTAACCAGTCATTGGAATTGTATTTGTGTTGTTTTGTGAATGGCACACAAGATAACTAGTCTGAATTATTGCCCTGGGCCGATTTTGCCAGGAACAATGCTACCCATGACTCTTCCGGACATAGTCCAGTCTTTGTCACCCTACTGTTCTACCGGCTTCTAGGGTAAAAATGTCTAAACACCATTAAACCAGCTAGTTTTATTTGTGGTTGGGAACCAATGCCATGCTTGTTTCAACTACCAAAGGCAAAATCGGTTGAAGTGTGCCAGAATCGACAGTCAGGTTAGGCTTCTAAATAAAGAGGGCCTACCAGAGCAGTAGGATAATAGAATTAAAGGGTAAGAAGAGTGGGGTTTTTCCAGGATGCCTGCAGGACCCCTGAGAACCAGCCTTAGATTGCCCGGATACTAGCGTTAGAAGAACCCTCAGGCCATGTGAAAGAAGGACTCACAACAGTTTGAACCTTCCCCGCTCACCAGTATGCTGTGACTCGGGAGTACTGCAGACTGGAACTGATGTTGGTCCAGGACACCCACAGTCCCAAGGGCAATTTTAAAGCCTGATTATCCAATCACACAACTGCACATCTACAGCATGAACATTTCTGAGGTATTGATAGCATTTAAAAACACACAGTTGCTACAAAGCTGATTGTTTCCTTTTGTTTAAAACTTCCTCAGGGAGGCAGATACTTGGAGAGGACCAGAAGTGGCCATATAATGCACATTGCACTTTAATTATAATGCAGTTTATTTAGTAAGAGTGCAGGGGTGTAGTATATTTTAAAAAGTCTTATCCTACAATCTCTCATCTTTTTATTGAAAATGGGGCTTTGGATCTACATATTTGAGAATGCCAATTTGGTATGTTTTACGTGTGAATTCACTGTTCCAGTATATTTTACCTGAGTGGCTGTGTGAATAGAAGAATCAAGAGCTTTTCCATGGATCAGACAGAATTTTCTGTAGAATTACTGAACATAAAACAGGAGTTTCCTTGTATAAACATTTTCACATACGTGTGCTTGAATAGGATTATGTGATTATAAAGAATGGTCAGTTGATAAATACATTACAATATTAGAGACATCTCTTAAATGGAGTTTTAGGGATTGCTGTTATTTGGAGTGTTAGTTTAGAGTGCCTGTTAGTGTACGTATGTCTGTATTAAACAAGTGTATTGTACTAGGTGTCAGACTTGGGTCCAAAGGAAAACTCAATAACCCTACACTAACAGAAAGGTGGGTATATGTCATGACACATCCCTGCCTTTCTTGATTATGTCTCCTAATATCTACCCATGAAAATGTGCTGCAGGTGCTCTTCTCCTAATGAAAGCATAACTGGAAACGAAAAGAGGTGAGCTGAGTGACATCAACCCACTAGCATAAGTGCTAGTTGAGCGCTAAATAGTAGACAACTTACCCTTAAATAACGAGGACAG
This sequence comes from Pelobates cultripes, assembly GCA_933207985.1. Taxonomy (NCBI): domain Eukaryota; kingdom Metazoa; phylum Chordata; class Amphibia; order Anura; family Pelobatidae; genus Pelobates; species Pelobates cultripes. Next base: position 111,241,701 of record OW240912.1, on the reverse strand, counting down.
GCTGAAACCACACCAACAGTGGTAAATTTTGGCAATACCAGGGCCTCTTATATATTCAATGCAGTAGAGCTCAGATAAAAGACAAAGTAAATAGGATGACCACTATGTTATACAGTGGTAATGTGAATAAAAGATACAGGTAACTGCTCACGTTATATAGAGCCTAATAAACTTGGCTCTAAGTGTAACAGCATGTGTGCCAGTAGAGGGGGCACACCCTTTTTTAGATGGAATAAATGCTGAGAACCTTTTTTACGTGTCTGTGGTTTTGGTTTTTACGCAAAATGAAAAGTAAGAATGTTGAAAAAGGAAACAGTTTCTATAGTGCTGGTTTGCAAAGAAAATTATCTTGTATGATTTATGATTTGTGTGGAACTGAGCAATGTATTCCCATAAATATTGGTAAATTAATATATAACGCAAGTTAATGTTTTCTTTATGCGTCACTTTAAAAGTTACTGATCATTACAATTGTGCATTTGGTTTCAAACGAATTGTGATTCATCCAAATTTTGGACAATCAGTGGGTTGTCCAAATTGCATAACTCCGAATCACCATATGACAGAATGACTGATACGTGAATTCCATCCTTGTCGCAAAAACAAAAACCTGACAAAGCCAACAAATGGTGAAATGCGTTTCCTGAGGATAAAAGACTTTATAATATTGGTATATTTTTTCATATTGCACTATCTTTGTTGTTTTTATAAATGTAATAAAGCTATACTTTTTTAATACCATTACCTGCACTTATAAAAGAAGGTGGTGTGGTCCTCAACCATACAAAGCTACAATACCGAGCCAGGATTTAGGCTCCACGTTTGTGACTATAACTATTACTACTCATATGTTTCTCTCTTAAAGCAATATTACACTATTTCAAAAATTGTCTTTCACTCTGAGATACATCACTGGATAAAGGAATCCATTGAAATAACTAATACAGGGGAGGGGAGAGGTTTCTCAAATGGACTAAAAAGCTATACACACCAGAGCTAAGTGGATTGGCTCTGGACCATGCGAGTGATTCATATAAGATTTTGCACCTTAAAATATATAATAAGGTTTTACACTATTATCTACTATTTTTCTGTTTAAGGTATACTTGCTGGTTTACCACAAATTTTCATCAAAGCCAGTTAAGTAACTCGTTGAAGTATTGCATTAAATACAGATGTGTACACTTGTTGCACTTTAAAGGTACATAGCGCTCCACTGTTTTTTATTGAGACAGCCAATAAATATTGATTAGAGTTGTGGCCAGTAGAAGGAAAACAGAGATGCAGTAAAATAATCAGGGCCAGACTAGGAATGAAAAGCAGCCCTGGAAAAAAATTCTATACCATCCCCATAATGCATCGCGCCAGCATAGTGTGCAGATATGGAAGCGTGAAAAAAAACCTTAAAACTGAAAACAATCACTCAAACGTGAAAGAAAGCACTTACAGGGCTTCAAAATAAACAAAAGAGTGGATTTATTGTAAGCAGACAGCATTTGTATATAATCAATGTTTCAGTCCAACTACCTTGACATATTAAGGAAAGTTTGGTAATTGAACTGAAATTGTGAATGTATGTTATTGCACAGCAGTAAAACAAAATGACGTTATCTTGCTCATTTTGAAGTAACGAGAGTGGGCTCTTCACTTTGGATGATAACAGGATAATCTCAGTCAACGCCAATTCAATTCCCATAGGAAAGCATTGGAAGGCTATTGTGCATGTGTGGCAAAACTCAGTGCTTCACCGCACCAGTCAGCATCTCCTCATAGAGATGCATTGCATCAAAGCATCTCTATGGAGAGCGTTCAGGGCCTCCATCCAGAGAGTGAAGATGCTCAACACTGTGCCGCACTGGACTAGGAAGCAGCTCTAGTGGCCGTCTGAGTGACTGTCACTAGTGATGTTCCTAGGCAGCAATATAAACACTGCCTTTTCTCTGAAAAGGTAGCATTTACAGTGCTCAGCCTACAGGGACAGAGAACCATTACATTAAACTGTAGTAGTTCTGGTGACTATAGTGTCCCTTTAATATGAAGTCTCATTAGCACCCCATTTTTCCCATTAGCTCTCTCCCAGACTTGTATGTGTTTCATTTGCCCTTCCCATGTGTCTATAGCCCCCCCAGTCCCCATGTGCCCCTACAGCCCCCTCCCCAGCCCCCATATGTCCCATTACAGCCCCCATGTGTCCCTATAGCCCCCAGCCCCCATGTGTCCCAATATAGCCTCCTCCCCAGCCCCCATATGTCCTGATTTTCCCCAGCCCCATGTGTCCTATAACCCCTAGCCCCATTATAGCCTCCTCCCCAGCCCCCATGTGTCCCATTATAGCCCCCTCCCCAGCCCCTGTGTGTCCCTATAGCCCTCCCAGCCCCCAGGTGTCCGATTATAGCCCCCCACAGGTGTCCCATTAGAGCCCCCTCAGCCCCAATGGTCCCATTATAGCTCCGCCCAGCCCCCATGAGTCCCATTATAGCCCCCCTCTCCCCCTCCCTGTACCTTGCTGTAGCGTGGCTGAGCAGGCAGACCGCAGAAGAGGAGTTTCTGTTCCCCTACCTGGTCTGACAGGAAGCAGTCATGTGCTCTCTGTGAGCACTTCCTGTCAGACCGGGTAGGGGAACAGAAGCTCCTCTACCATGGTCTGCCTGCTCGGCCACACTACATTATGTGACCGGCAGGAGGGGAGCGCATCCCCTTCTGTTGGTTACTGTGTAATTGCAGGCCGGTGTGCATAGGTGGCCGAGCACCGGCCTGATAGTATGCCGTCCCACCGGGAAATTTACGGCCTTGAAAATAAAGTTTATATTTTTATGTTTTTCTATTATATATGTATCAAATATATAATATAAAAGTAAATAAAGATAGACTTTTTTTTTTTTACTACTACTCCTTTTTACCCTCTAGGCCTATTTATATTATATACATATTTTACAGTACATTAATAGAAGCATTCTTTCGCCATATTGTTTATCCAAATAATTATTCCTGAAACAATCACATAGATAAAAGTTGTCTGAATCGAACTGCCACATTAACGAAACCCTATTTCGTTAATCGACGCGTACAATCCACATTTTTTTTCTCCAAGTGCAAGTCTACTTTTCATCCCAGACAGGGTAGCAAGCCTTCTGGTTAAGCTTGTACAGCTTGTGGTTATTACCCTACTTAATTAGTGTTTTTATACTGAGCAAGCTGTGGTAATTTTATTAAGTTCCAGCCCTCAACCTACAGCACCTTTCAGAGAGATTGCTGCTGAAGCTCTTGCAAAATGTGAGCAAGGTCTAATGATGCCCTTGTTCTTTCCCTTCCAGGGACAATTTAATTGGGACTGTTGCTGTGCTGTGCCTTCTACCCCTCACATACTCTATCACACGCACATACTCTCTGGTCCACACACACACATATTGACCAATACCCACGCACATATTCACTCACCCAAAAACATATACTCACTGACTCATCCAAGTGGCTCCTGGGACATTTATAACTAATACACATTAAAACTGATTTTAATAGTATTGCCAGAAACATTAGTTCAGCTTGAAGGTCATTAACCAACCAGCTCAGCCTCAGAGCCATGTCTAGTATGACACTGGGAATGTCCAGAATGACTAATTACTGAGAGATAGACAAGATAACATAACATAATTGTGGCGAAACCAACCTCGCCACTATGCACTGGAGAAGCCTGGTTGCCAGCCTCCTGCCATCTGACTATGGCCCCCTTGTGAAGTCGTACTTTTGTATGCAATATTTGGGCATGTGACATTCTTATATTGCTGCTACTGGCCCTTTAAGGGCCCTCCGTGAACATATTCTGCCTGTTAGGAATAATGCCTTTTTAAGACTGTGTAGCAAATTGCATTCAGGCTGTATTTAATATTATGTGTTCGGTGTAAAGTGTTATGTGAATGCAGCATTCCCCTGATTGTTCGGTAGAATCACTTCATTCATTATATTGGGTGAAACTACCGAACAACCAGACCACCCGGGAGTAAGTGTGCCTCCAATTACCGTTTGCAACAATGTTGCAAACGGGTAATTGGCTATATGTGTACTGTGTGTTGTGTCCTCTGGGTGGCCGCCATTCGTGAAACGAACACGTGGCGGCGGCCATCTTAAACTCCCGAACAGCGGTGTTTTGCCGTCGAGTGTCTGGAACTAAAATCGGACACTCGACTAAGCAAACACCGCTGAGACCTCCAGACTTCCAGCAATTCGTGCAGAAACTACCGAACGGCCCGCCGTTCGGTAGAAAGGATCCCACGAACAGGGGGATTCATACGAATCCTCCCCAAGCTCTATAACCCAGGCAATTCGTGTGATTCATTCCCTTTTCTGTGACCGACTGCAGGGCCAAAGTACATGGAACTATTTTCGGATACTTTTGCCATGCAGTCGGTCAAAACTTTAACCCTTTATAATTCCTGAACCCCTGGTCCGATCTGGGTGATTTTTGGATATATGTCTCACCCAGATCAGGGCTACCAGGGGATGTAACATTTAAAGGGGTATTCCTATGTTTAGGGGTACATCCAGTATCCCAGGGAATTTGTGTCTGTACTAATGGGATTATGTGTCACACTAAGGGGAGGAGAGGTGTGGGAGGTAACTGGTACATTATTGGCTGGGGTACTAATTGTTGTGGATCCCTCCCTTGCATGGGAGAATGTCTTAAAAGGAGGCTGTGTGAATAAATCTGCAGATTCTGCTTAACCCTCAAAACGAAGTGTCGTCTCGTTATTGGGGGAATTGGATTGTGTGCTGACTGCCAGGAGTGTAAGCCGTTCGTATTGCTTTTCCTGTTCGGCTGCTTCCAGAGTTCGTGTATTTCTTGTTCGTGAGTTGGGGATTCGTACAGTTTGGAGTTCGGGAGGTTGGTGATTGCAATAGCTGCTGGTCTATGGGAAAGGGGATTATCGCCTAAACGGATTTTATCCCATTTGAGAGAAACGGTCCGTTACAATTGGTGGCAGCGGTGGGATCGTTCCTACAACCAGAAAGACAGCTACAGGGCAACACCATTCCTTGGATTACAAAGTGAGGGCAACGCCAGTACCCGTACAGCGACCCTATCTACAAAAGAACTAACTTCAGCAGCGCAAGCATGGCACCCAGCTACACTCAGGAGCAGTATGACAGGGAGTTTACCATGCGGCTGGCTTTCTTTGGACCCAACCCCCCGGAGAAATACGTGCAGTTCGTAAGGAGCCAGGTAGACGAGTACCTGGAGTTCATGGCAGATCCAGCCAAAGGTATCGGCCGCCCTATCCGGTGGCAGAGTGCGTTACGGGGACTCAAAGGTGTACCCCAGGGAGCTGAAGGTGTCGTCCTTCCTCCCCAGCTGGCAGTGTGTACCCCAGGGAGCGAAGGTGCGTCCTTCCTCCCCAGCGGCAGTGTGTACCCCAGGGCCGAGAGGTGCGTCCTTCCTCCCAGCGGCAGTGTATTGTGTCCCAGGGGCAGAAGGTGCGTCCTTCCTCCCCAGCGGCAGTCTATTGTACCCAGGGAGCTGAAGGTGTCGTCCTTCCTCCCCAGCGGCATGCCGTCCTTCCTCCCCAGTGGCAGTGGGTGTCCCAGGGAGCTGAAGGTGCCGTCCTTCCTCCCCAGCGGCAGTGTGTGTTCCAGGGAGCTGAAGGTGTAGTCCTTCCTCCCCAGCGGCAGTGTGTACCCCAGGGAGCTGAAGGTGTCGTCCTTCCTCCCCAGCTGCAGTGGGTATCCCAGGGAGCTGAAGGTGCCGTCCTTCCTCCCCAGCGGCAGTGTGTACCCCAGGGAGCTGAAGGTGCCGTCCTTCCTCCCCAGCGGCAGTGTGAGTCCCAGGGAGCCAAAGGTGTCGTCCTTCTTCCCCAGCGGCAGTGTGTACCCCAGGGAGCAGAAGGTGCCGCCTTCCTCCCCAGCGGCAGTGTGTATCCCAGGGAGCTGAAGGTGCCGTCCTTCCTCCCCAGCGGCAGTGTGTATCCCAGGGAGCAGAAGGTGCCGTCCTTCCTCCCCAGCGGCTGTGTGTCCCAGGGAGCAGAAGGTGCAGTCTCCCCAGCGGCAGCGTGTACCCCAGTTGCCGTCCTTCCTCCCCAGCGGCAGTGTTACCCCAGAGCGAGGTACGTCCTTCCTCCCCAGCACAGTGTGTCCTGCGAAGCGAGACGTCGGTCGCTCCCCAGCAGCAGGACAATATATTAAAAGGGGAGACAGTTGGTCCCCCTCTCCAGGAGAGGAACCAGTTATCACCTCTCCCCAGCAACAGGACGATTGAAAAGGGGAGACAGTCGGTCTCCCCCTTCAACAGCAGAGAGTGTGTCAGGGAGAGGAGCTTGTTATCCCCTCTCCCCAGCGGCTGAAAGTATGTATGGGAGAGGAGCTTGTTACACTCTCTCCCCAGCGGCAGCTTAGCCCACCAAGGGGAGACAGTAATCTCCACAACAGTGCAGATGGGACAGTAGTCGCTACACATGCACCACCGGGGGTAGGGACAGTCGGTCCTGTCACCCAGCAGCAGGACTGTTTAGGCAAAGGGGAGACAGTCTGTCTTCTCCTCCAGCAACCAGGCTCCAACCAGACTGCTCCCCTGGTAGTGCTGGCACCAGGACAGAGTACCGCTGGTCTCTGCCCACTCAGCAACCCACCCAGTACGCTGACCAGTCACCCACCCAGCCAGGGTGAGGCACCTGGACACGGACAAAGTTCTCCGCCACCCAGATGTAGTAGCCAGTTATTGTGGGTGGGCTGTATTACTGATTGTGTTTTGTGGGTGGGCTGCTGGACTAACAAGGGCACTGACCGGCAGGAGGTCAGATACCCTGTTAGTCTGATTGGTAAAGGGGAGAAGTGTGGCGAAACCAACCTCGCCACTATGCACTGGAGAAGCCTGGTTGCCAGCCTCCTGCCATCTGACTATGGCCCCCTTGTGAAGTCGTACTTTTGTATGCAATATTTGGGCATGTGACATTCTTATATTGCTGCTACTGGCCCTTTAAGGGCCCTCCGTGAACATATTCTGCCTGTTAGGAATAATGCCTTTTTAAGACTGTGTAGCAAATTGCATTCAGGCTGTATTTAATATTATGTGTTCGGTGTAAAGTGTTATGTGAATGCAGCATTCCCTGATTGTTCGGTAGAATCACTTCATTCATTATATTGGGTGAAACTACCGAACAACCAGACCACCCGGGAGTAAGTGTGCCTCCAATTACCGTTTGCAACAATGTTGCAAACGGGTAATTGGCTATATGTGTACTGTGTGTTGTGTCCTCTGGGTGGCCGCCATTCGTGAAACGAACACGTGGCGGCGGCCATCTTAAACTCCCGAACAGCGGTGTTTTGCCGTCGAGTGTCTGGAACTAAAATCGGACACTCGACTAAGCAAACACCGCTGAGACCTCCAGACTTCCAGCAATTCGTGCAGAAACTACCGAACGGCCCGCCGTTCGGTAGAAAGGATCCCACGAACAGGGGGATTCATACGAATCCTCCCCAAGCTCTATAACCCAGGCAATTCGTGTGATTCATTCCCTTTTCTGTGACCGACTGCAGGGCCAAAGTACATGGAACTATTTTCGGATACTTTTGCCATGCAGTCGGTCAAAACTTTAACCCTTTATAATTCCTGAACCCCTGGTCCGATCTGGGTGATTTTTGGATATATGTCTCACCCAGATCAGGGCTACCAGGGGATGTAACATTTAAAGGAGTATTCCTATGTTTAGGGGTACATCCAGTATCCCAGGGAATTTGTGTCTGTACTAATGGGATTATGTGTCACACTAAGGGGAGGAGATGTGTGGGAGGTAACTGGTACATTATTGGCTGGGGTACTAATTGTTGTGGATCCCTCCCTTGCATGGGAGAATGTCTTAAAAGGAGGCTGTGTGAATAAATCTGCAGATTCTGCTTAACCCTCAAAACGAAGTGTCGTCTCGTTATTGGGGGAATTGGATTGTGTGCTGACTGCCAGGAGTGTAAGCCGTTCGTATTGCTTTTCCTGTTCGGCTGCTTCCAGAGTTCGTGTATTTCTTGTTCGTGAGTTGGGGATTCGTACAGTTTGGAGGTCGGGAGGTTGGTGATTGCAATAGCTGCTGGTCTATGGGAAAGGGGATTATCGCCTAAACGGATTTATCCCATTTTAAGTGAAACGGTCCGTTACAATAATAATAACATAATATATAATGGGGGGAACAAACAGAATTAAATGCTTTACTGAGAAGGTACTTAAAATGGAAGTGAGACTAGTACAGTGTCTTGGGAGTTTTCTAAACAATAACAGCATTAATTACATTGTTACCTTATGGGCAATTAATTATTTATTAGTTACATTTTTAACTGCATTATAAATGGATGGATAATTTAACAACTATATGAATGTATGTGTGTGTATTTAGAACTGCCACATGGAAAAAACCTTATTAGCCCGAAACCATACTGTTTTACTTGTGAATTTTTGCAAACGGAATTGAACAAACCAAGACATTAGCAGCATATCCTTTAAGCCTTGAAGTAATGAGGTGGGGCCTTCATGTATTGGATTTGTTGTTCCAGCACATCCCACAGATGCTCTATTGGAATGAGATCTGGGAAATTCAGAGGCCCAGGCAACAACTTGAACTCTTTATCGTGTTCTTCAAATCATTTCTGAACAATATTTGCCATGTGGCAGGGTGCATTATCCTTCTGAAAGATGCCATCATAGAACGCGGTTGCCATGAAGGAGTATACGTGGTCTGCAACAATCTCCAAGTAGGTGGTACATGTCAAAGTAAGATCCACATCAATGCCACGATCCAAGGTTTCTCAGCAGAACATTCTTCAGAGCATAACACCTTTCTCCTTCCCATAGTGCATCTTACTGCCATCTCTTCCCCAGATAAATGATGCACATGAACCCAGCCACTTCCCAGAGGAAGGATTTAGAGAAAGGAGTCACTTTTGACTCTGGCACCCGGGTTACTTTTTGTAAAGTTTCTTCCAAAGGCAAAAAGTCTGAGATCATTTCTGGTATTAGGTTCTTGGGAGAGTGGAAGCAGACTGAGACTTTAAAGATGTTTTTTCTGGAATGCATTGGAGAAAAGGTTTTACAAATAATAGATTGTTGTTCTGGAAGCCAGTATAAACAACAGTATACAGTATAAACAACATGATGTAAACTGAGCTTCAGCTGAAATTTGTGACTGTGAAGCATGGAGTGATTCTCCTTAAAACTGAGAGTAAGTCTAAAAAAACGGTTTATTGCAGATCTTTTTCACTGGTTTCTTATTTGAGTTCTGGGTCACTTTACACCATACTGCAGACGACTTTGGATTCTGTATTTTCAGAAAAGTCCAGTGAGGCTAAATACTGAGCACCATAAATATCAGAGCTATATACAGTCTTATCATTCGATTGACATTCAACAAGGACAAGTATCAGCGACACGAGCAGTAACCGCCATATGCAAAGAAACCACAATACATAACAATGTAAAATGGCAAACTAGTATATTAGTTGGAAGAATACAAATGTATAACACAAATGCAGATACAGGGAAACTCAATAGAAGTGGGCACTACTCTGGGACTCAGGCCTTCTGAATGCAGAGAGCAGAGCCTGCAGGATACATAGAGCAAGGCCTCCGGGAGCCGGCGGACAAGATACCAGGACCAAACCTGAAAAAAATCCAATCAACTGGTACCCAAAAATGGATAAGATTAGACATGGTAGAGCCAGACGTGGTCAAAGTCAGATCTCTTCAGTCAGGGTGCAGCATCCTGCAACAGCACCACGGCAAGGTAGTGGTCCTGTGAAGTACTGCATCAGACTGAAGCAACCAGAAAACTTGGGGATGTATATAGAATCTTGACACTCATTGTGTATCTATGTAACTATGTTATCACATACATGAAAATGTATAAGTATAAATGACTAGTTCATTTTGCATTTTCATTTTATTCTGGAACTTATATAACTATGTAACTATGTATGTAAAATGAAAAATATATATGCACTAAAGGCTAGATTAGTAGGTAATAATATGAGCAAAAGGATATATTCAACCATTTGGATAATGTCTGTATCATGCTACTAATGTGTGGTTGATATCTAATGCTTTAGCGGTTATTACAAAGTGAGGATGTGATGATAAGTATGCTAATTTTCTGTAATACCCAAAAATTGAGTAACTGCAGATCACACTAAAAACACACACATTGACTGAGTAAAGATTCCGTGAACACACTTCCTCTTTAGACCGAAAACTGCTCACATTCTTTTAACCAGCTATTAAGAAGACGATAAAAACACAACGCTGTACGACTAAACAAAAACCGAAGAGGACCAGCAGACTTACAAGAATCTAGTAAGATTAAGGGTAAGATTAGCACAGTTGTTTACTAAAGTTAGAAGTCAAGATGAATTCAAAGTGAATTTCAAATTGAAGACCAGAGTAGGTGAATGGAAAGTATAGCTGGCTTAGAGAATGTTTCTTTTGACCTTAAATTCATTTTAGTGAGTAACCCTGTATACATTAATATTACAATAGTAAAATATTAAAAAAGCAAGATATATCAGTCGAGTTTTATTATCAGTTATATCAATTTGTAGCCTAAAAGGTTATTAATGCTTTCCAAAAACCGAGAACCAAGTAATTAAAAATTCAAGTTTGAACCTCCAAACTGTACTTTTAGAAGAGGATGGAGATACAAACCGTTAGTTGCTGACATTGAAAGGTGTAGCCTAATTACAAAGGTTACAGAGTGGCCTGTTAGGCTTTCCAGATTCAAATCTTTCTTGTTTCTGGCTGTGTAGATTCAGGGAGAAGGGCTGTGCATAGAGTATCTAAAGGTATAATTGGGGTAATATGATATGCAACTGTGGCTTCATTCACCAGCACACCTGGGCAAGGGAGGTGCTAGTTTATTTTGATCTCTAGGCAAGACCAGATACTTAATACCCGACGAAAAAAAAAAAAAAGCCACAAAAATTGCAAACATTGATTTTTAAAACCAGATTTGTAGAAAAAAAGCCCTCTGTGTATTTCATTGTCCCCCACCCCCTATGTGTGTCTCTTTGTCTCTCTCATGCCCTCTGTGTCTCCTTGTCCCCCTAGCCTTCTGTGTGTCTCTTTGTCCCCCAGCCCTTCTGTCTATCTCCTTGTCCCCTTAGCCCCTGTGTGTCTCTTTGTTCTTTGTTCCCCAGCTCCTTTGTGTATGCCCCCCCCCCCAGTCCCTCTGTGTAACTCTTTGCCTCCCCAGCTCCTCTGTGTGTCTTTTTCCCTCAAGTCCCTTTGTGTGTTCCTTGTAGCATTGATATGCAACTATTAACTTACATTTATTAGATGACCGGAACCTAAAATGTACATTTTACTATTTAAAAAAGAGCAGTTGTCAAATTCTGGATATGCTAAGTAGATCTAGCTACACATTTTAATAATTCTTTAAATGGAACCATTCACAATTTATTTATATATTTGGATTGTCTTTCTACATTACTTTACATTATACTGGGCCAACCATGTTTCTCCCAACAGTCAAATGTGACATTAACAGGGCTATTCACTATAGTGAAAATTGTTAGAAATGTAAAGCCATTTTTGAATTTCAGGTCAGAATAGACAAACTGTCTTTTCAGTTTAAAATGTTACTTTAAATTCACTCTTTAAATAACCCTGTAAGAGATGTGAGTAACAATCAATTTCTGTGCATGTTATAGATTAAGCCACACAGCTAGTGATGAACCATTAAAGGCATCTAGACCACAGCAGTTTAATAGTTTCACTTGGCTATGTGATGTTTGACGTCCATGAAGATGTCGAATGTCATTAAATGAAGCTAATAAGGAAGTATTGGATTCAATGTTCCTCTATGAGGACAATTTGTTTGGATGCTCACTATGCACGTACATCTCATCCACAAAGCTCCTCTGTGAGGAACATTGGATTGGATGATGATTGTGGAAGTGACGAAGGATTTCAGGTCAAAAAGCATGTTCCTAATGCTATAGTGGTTCTAGATATACATGTTTATACTATTATTATTTTATGAATATTCTGTTATCATATGTGAAACTACATTTAAGGTACTTCCCTGCTATGCTTATGCTACATTATGCTACTGCTATTTATATAGAATTTAGTCAATTCTCAATTGTTTGTTGTAGATTCAGAGAGAATGTGTGTGTAAAAGAACTGTGGCTTGTTTTTGATGTTTTTTATACCGCTTACTTGTAAAGTAAATATAAAATCACACATTTTAGTTTACGTTCTTAGTTGTTTTTTATACCCCAGCTTTGCAGTGCTGGATGCTATTGAGACTGGTGATCATGATTATGATGGGAATAAAAAAAACGGAATCTTTCTAAAAGAAAGCAATGCAAAAATCATACATTCTTATGGTCTTGTATCTGATGGAGGTGGCAATGGATGAACAATTGCAGGATAAATTTTTAAGACTACACAATCTCTATCTTTCTTCAGCTCAGTCTACCTGTCCATCTTACAAACACCACAGCTCTAATATCTTCTCTCTCAAAAATCATAAATTCTGAATATTCTCTTTTCAGGACTCATTTGTACACTCTCTTCTCATTCCTTTCTTACTAACAAACAGACGCTTGCTCTTGGTATGCAGCCTGGAACAGAGAAAATAAGGGGAATTGTGGGCACACCACAAAAAATTATGTTCGGTTCGGCACTTCCGAAATTCGAGACTTTGGCAATTGGGGACTTCAGTAATTCGGCACTTCTGCACTTCGGTTCGGTACTTCCGAAAATCGGGACTTCGGCACTTCGGGAGTTCGACAATTCGGGACTTCGATAATTCCCTAACCCTAACCCTAACCCCTACCCCTACCCCTAACCTATTGTTAGGGTTAGGGCTAGGGGGAGGGTTAGGGGTAGGGTTAGGGGGAAATTCGGCACTTCGATTTGGTTTGGCACTTGTGAAATTCGGCACTTTGGCAATTCCACAATTCGGCACTTCCGTAATTGAACCTCCAAAGCACTGTCCGAATTGCTGAAATTAATCCGAATTTACATACGGAATGAAACGAATTGCATATGTCTAATAATAAACAATCCACCTTTATATGAAACCCCAAAATAACATAACAATTATACGAAAAACATAGTCCTGGTTACGGCAGGGCTACAACCTAATTCCTATAATAAAATAACCAGCACTGGAAATACAACATTTCTAATCAACCCACTAACTATGTATTACACACCACAGAAGATATCCCATAAACACCAGGGTAAGTATAATGATACTCAGCCACCACTGGATGCTAGTACCACTCTGTCACTGAAGGAACAAGGGAACAAGACCGATAGAATTGCTAACTACCCAACACCTATGTCAATATCATTGGCTGGGTGTGTGGCCTATTCTGCAGCAATCAGTGTTAGGTGGAAGTGGTTTATTGGTACAAAGAACAAGCCCAAAACCTTGCTAAACTAAGGCCACATGTTTGTTCATACTCCCCCAGACATCCACAAGGTTCCTCTGATTACAGCCATGACTACATCGCTGTCCTAAGTAAAACCATGCCCTGCAGTACCAGCTCATTGACTGAAAGCATCAGCTGATATCTCTCAGCCAACGTGCTAAGCCCTGCACCACCCAGAAAAAGAGTAAGATCCCACAGGACTCTGGGGAAGTTAACAGTTTGGGGGTCCATCTTCACTCTTCATATAGGGCCAGGTACATATATGGTTCCAGGGCCACTGTCTAAGTTCTGTACCCTATGCAACTGCCTGAGGTCATCCCTATGGTTAATTTTGCTCTAACACTACCATGCTCATCTCAAAGCAGTGAGCTTCTGGCTCTCATGGAGGTGACCAGGTAAGGTGTCAAAACATTAGCAGGGTACTCCTGGGACCACTTTCACTGCAGTGTAGTGTAATTGTTTTGGTGCTTGGAATATTCCTTTAAAAAGACCTTTCCAAATGAGGAACTCAGTATATCTGCTGTCTTATATGAATTGATGTGTGCTCATTTCATTAACCTGTATATCATATGATTAGATGCTGTGTACATTCCTTAACTGTGAGGTTATCACATTAGGATGATATTATTACAATGTAAGAAGATCATAAAGTACATTTAAAAAGACATAAAAGTATAAAAATACTTATACATTTTAATTGGTAGAACTGGTAGATTATGCACTGTGAAAAGACAGTCATTTTGTCTAGTTTCCTTTTGACCAAGTAGCACAAGTTCTTCTTTATTTTCGGGTGTGTTTCATTTTTAGAATGTAACAGGAAGTTTGGTTTTGCAAAGGTTTTTTTTTTTTCTCTCAAACTATTGAGGTCATTGAAAAACGTCTACTAGTTTGAGGGTGCACACAAGTAAAGATGCAGACTAATTTATAGAAATATTTGGTGAAAGTCAGCAGACCACCATTCCCTGTAGTTGTCCGCAAATATATATAATCACAGCAGCATACACAGAAATATTTTAAATATACATAACAATCTTTACGCATAGTAAAGTTTCCTAACAAACTCTGATAAAATAGCTTACTGCTGGTCAGTGAGAATGGGTTACTGACAGTCACTAATCATAGCACAATTTATACCACAGTTTATCTGCATTTAACATTTACTTTCTCTTACTTTCCAAAGAGGAGGATTTTAGAAGCCTCCGTGGGAATACCGATTCCAAGTAGACTTCATTTAAATAGTCAAAGTTACAGCATCGTTCCTCATCTTAAATTCCAACAGACTTTGCAGAACAGGGTCTGAGTTTGTTTTACTTTTTTGAGCACAGCTCCAAAACACAAAAGCCATATAAAGATGGTTGAAGGCCCACCTTGATGTGGTACAAAAAGAAAAAAGAAAAAAAAAAGATGCGCTGTGTCTTTAAATGTAGACTCAAATATTTAAGTGCCAATGAATTATTGCATAAATGTGGAATATAATCCCAACTAAATTAGTTGGGATTATATTCCACATTTATGCAATAATTGCCAATGAATTATTGCATAAATGTGGAATATAATCCCAACTAAATTAGTTGGGATTATATTCCACATTTATGCAATAATTAATTGGCACGTAAATAGTTGAGTCTACATTTAAAGATACAGCGCACCTTTTTTTCTTTTTTTTTTGTACTGTATTTTAGTGTGGTTTGAGCTATTGCACTTTAAAAGGAGCTGCTTTTTCAATAAGACTTTTTTAATAAGATCTTTTTCTTTTCACTATAATTTTTAGATTTTGATCTAGCGCCTTTTGTACTTGTTGTTCCACCTTGATGTGGGCTTGACCTCTCCAGTGCTACAGCGGACAGAGGCAAAGCTCTTCTTTTACCTACAGCACTGAAAACAAATACTGACATAAGCTGAATGCATTGTTACACTGTAAGTAACAGAGAAGGATCAAAAATTGGTCCACATGTGTACAAAAAGCAGGGGATATTTAGACAAAATGGCTACCCACCTTAAACCAGGCAATTGGTGGACCCCAAATCACTTGTTAAAGCGCCACTTTGCATAATTTGCACAACACCGAATGGTGACATTGCCACTGGGAGTCTGGTGGCCGGGGTGGGGCAGGCAAAACTGAGCTTAACTTACCCGAACCTGTCCCTTGTGGGCACCTACATCTTCCAGACACATACAGAAATACAGCATTGAATTCTAAAGAGGATCCCGTGATTGTATCAATTGCTGTATCAGAAAATACATCTGAGGCATGTATTGAGTTTGAACAAGTACTGATAAACAAGTATTAGCTTGTGGATAATAATCACAATCAATTTCCAACAAACAAAAGCAAAATGTATTCATATCAAGTTAATACTATATATATATATATATAAAGTCAGTAAAAACTTAAAACCATAAATTAAAGACACAAATTGTCAACTTTAGGAAATTAATTCACAATTTTCAGAACTAAATCTATTGCACTATCTAGATAGTAAAAAATTATGCCGATAAGTATAAGCAAGTAAAGAAACAAATTGCTAATGATTAGTTATGGGTTACGCACGTTCTGCTACAAAATAATAATAACAATAATATAATTACCTAAACAATGCACATCAGGTAACTAAAAACTATAGAAATTTTAAAATATTCTCAAAACACGACAATAAAGGTATGTGGGTGAAAGGCAACATTTGGACACAATGTATAGTGTCTTTCTCTAGCCCTAAATTCAAGTGTACAACTCGGCAATATATAGGTGAATATAACAAGTGTGTAATTAAAAACAATTAAAAACAACCAATCAAGTTTAACATTGATATGCTTCCATTAACATTTAAAGTGTGTTGAAATTAAAGTTTCAAAGTAATTAACCCTTAAAAATGACAGTTACCAAGACTTAATGGCACAATGTCTCATATAAAGTATTAACCATAAAAGTACATCCATAATATATCACATCATATGTGACAATATATCTAAAAGTGCAAGTTTATAATAGCAAAGTAACAAATGTTTTTTTTTTACCCAATGTCGTTTATTGTGTATTTTATATTACTGTAAGAACCATCAACAATAATAATAATATGCACTAATAATATGCATTATATATAGCAATGTATCTAAGGTAAAAATTTGCGAGGAAAAATATGCTAATCCAAGAGTCCCAGGGTTATGGGGGTCTAGTGGATCAGTACTAAAGGATGCCCTATGTTACTCTCCCCTGAAATTAGGGAATAACCCACGATAAGCTGTGTATACGAGAGTGGACTGAGAGGTCCTAAATTGGAGAGTTAACATTGAAAGTGGGGGAGGGGAGTCCTACCATTAATAATCCTAAGGGGAAACAGGAATATAAAACAGGACTGAGAGAGGGAGACAGAAAAATTTATATATATATATATATATAATGTATATGTATATCCACATACACAAATACCTATAAATATCCAGCTAGGTAATACAACATCAGCTTATCCACTAGTCAGGTCTAAGCCTAAACTGTTCTAAATTGTCCCAGCTATCGGACAGAAAAATCAGGTATAACTAGAGGTTAAATATGGGATCTTGGACTAAAGAGGAAGGAGTTAATTACCCCAAAAGAAAAGATTCCATTGCAGCCCCAAAACCTAAGACTTCTTAGAGTAGGTCTGTCCTAACTACCTCGGCACTGTGGATTGACCTCAGATGCCTACCTGAATCTCTCTCCCTTCCTGAACTGTAAATAAAATTAAATAAACCTTCACTAATTCAGTGCATAAGTGCTACCAAGTAGTAGCTGCTTGCAAAAATGTGTTTGATAATGTAAGATAAACATGAATTACCATAATAGAGGTGCCCCCAGTCTACTGTAACTAGTGAATGTACAGGCTGAGTGCAAGGTGGGTTATGTGGCTCGGATACAAGCTACATGAAATAATGTAAAATAAACATGCTGAGCTACGTACAGGTTAATGTTAAGCTTAAGTTTCACTGTGGTCTGGAGTCCTCTTGAGTGGTAAGCCGTCCAATAAACTTCAGTCTTGTTTAGGTGACCTGGTAGGGCTAGTATCATTGCATGGTCTTCTTGCAACGTGATCAGGAGGCCGCTGGAAAAGTCTCTTTCATCCAATGCCCTCTTTATGGAAACGGTTGGTGCCCGTCAGGGGCCCTCAGCGGTCTGCCGCTGTGCAGATGCTAGTGAGGGTGTCCCTCCAGCCCCAGGCTGGTGTGCAGGCCTGCATCTCTTGGCCACAAACTCGGCTACCTCTGGAGCCCGAGTTTTCTCCATGTGCGGGAGTAACAGAGGGGCAGGTGGTCTTCTGTCGCTTGCGACACTTGTGCCTCTGTAGCAGTGGGTGATGCTTCCGGGCTTTCTGCCCTGTGGCTCACAGCCCGGGTGGGCCAGGTAGGATGTGGGTGAGTGGATGTGATAGCGTTGGGCCCAAGGGTTTTTGCCTCACTCCCTGCTGCCTCCGGTTCCGCTCACCTGCCGTTTGTGGTTCAGGCATCTCGGTTCGGCTGCTCGCTGCCGTTCCAGGAGTTTGTCCCAGAAGAGGTTAAAAATCGCCTCTAGACTCTGCAAGGGGCCATACTGTTGCTTTTGCGTTGGCTGCATGCTCTTCATGTGCACTGTGCTGTAAGTCGCCATCTTATGTGCGCCATGTGGGGGGCTACACAACTGTGTTTCAGGTTCAGGCTTGTAGTACTGTCTCGGCTGGTTGCTCCTGGTGTCCAGTGAGGACCGGGAAAACCCCGCCGGTCCAATGGGGGGGGGGAAGGAGGCGAGTGCACCGAGGAGGCAGTGGTAGGCCTCATATGCATCTTGTGGGTTCCCGGGAAGTGTGTGTCTTGATTTTAGTATCAACTGATGACCCTGGGTTTCACCGACCCGTCTCCTTCGGCAGGTGAACGCGCCAATTTTTGGGGTATTCTCCCCTAAATATGTTGCGTTTTGTCAGGAGCTGATTCTCAGCACGTCCTTCCAGCCCGGTGGTTAGGCTCCTCCCCCTATTTTATATTTTTTATTATTTTTAATTAGACTTATAATTAATTTTAATTATTCTATCAACTCTTTTTATTATCTTTAATCATTAATCTTATTACGTGTTTTGTATATTAGTTTTATTTGTATATATCTATACACGAATATATACAGTAATTACAGTAATTATATATTACAATGGTAATTATAATATTAATTATATAAAAATTGTGCACCATCTATTTAACCACTTAATAACCTAAGGAAACACAATCAAACAATAATTTTTTTTAATGATATGTGAACTAAAAATCTATGAATCCACCCTAAGCACTTTGCTTAAAGGGACACTGTAGGCATCCAGACCACTTCAGCTCATTGAAGTGGTCTGGGTGCACTGTCCCTTTTGCACTTAGAGCTGCAATGTTAAACATTACAATTCCAGAGAACTGCAATGTTTAAATTGCAGCTCTAAGTCTGCCCACAGTGGCTGTTTACCTGCTTCAGCTCTTAAATAAAATAGAAAAAATAATTTATTAAGTATGTGGACAAATAAATAATTTATTATTTTTAGATGATAATGGAAGTTATATATATAAATTTTGTTTATAAAATTAAATTTGATCTGTTTTACTGCAACCTTTGGACAATCAGTTAGAATCTCATAATCAACAGCATATTGCTGTATCTGATCTCCTGTGCTAACTTCTGGAGACCAAATTATGGGAGCAATGACCTACAGGGCTAATACCCTGTTTCAACTACAACCCTAGGCTGATCAGCCTAGATCACACTAACATAACATCAGGAATAATACATGTAAAACTATAAAGATCCTTTGAGAATAGGAGCTTACTCGGTCGTTGAGTTGCTGTTTTAGACAATATGGTGTCTCTATTCCTTTGGAGGGAGTATGACAATTATCAGTGCATGTTATTAGATATGAAATCGTGTTGCATGACACTAGCAGCAAGTAGTAGCAGAAATGAAAAGGAATTAAACAGGGAAATGAGAATATAGAAACATTGGTAAGTGTTATTCAATAGGTAATGAATGTATCTATTTTGGTGCTTTTGGCAAAATGCCAATGAAAATAATTTTAAAAAGTATATTTAGTTTTTCGTTCTTTCCATTTTCTTATATGTTCAATCTTTTATAACAAGAATGATGTCCTTATCTTCTATGAGTTGATTTGTGCGAGTACTAATAACCACATGCCCAAATAATGGACATCAGGTATAATATAATGATGTCACCTATAAAAAATATGTATTCCAAATTACCAGCAATGACCACTTCAAGGTGCTCTAATACAATAGCATGATTAAGAATTCTGCTAATTGCTTTATTACATTGTACGGGAAAGTCTGACGCAATTGATCCTTAGGAATTATCAAGCCTAGATTAGAACAGAGGCAGAATTCTGTTCTCTGCAATAAGTGTGAAATAAAACAACAAAAAAACAAAAAGTATTAGAACATACATAAGAGCATAGAACATAAAACAAGGAATTCGTAAAATTGTCTTCCCGAAAGGAGAATTGTCATTTATAATAGGTTATTATATGTATATTTAAATACACTATTACAGAGTTGGGTTTTTCTACTTATAGGACCACTATAGTGCCAGGAAAACATACTCATTTTCCTGGCACTATAGTGCCCTGAGGGTGCCCCCACCCTCAGAGACCCCCTCTCACCGGGCTCTGGGTAGAGGAAAAGGGTTAAACTTACCTTTTTTCCAGAGCCGGGCGGGAGCTCTCCTCCTCCTCTCCGCCTCCGACCCTCCTCTTCGGCCGAATGCGCACGCGTGGCAGGAGCTTTTACAATGCTTTCCTATGGACGCTTGCGTCTTCTCACTGTGATTTTCACAGTGAGAAGCACGCAAGCGCCTCTAGCGGCTGACAATGAGACAGCCACTAGACGATTTGGAGGCTGGATTAACCCTAACATAAACATAGCAGTTTCTCTGAAACTGCTATGTTTATTAAAAAAAAGGGTTAGTCCTAGAGGGACCTAGCACCCAGACCACTTCATTAAGCTGAAGTGGTCTGGGTGCCTAGAGTGGTCCTTTAAAATCAAAGAACAAGAGAACTCTGAGAACAGACAAAAGCTTAGGGAAACACATTAGCATGTCCGTAAATCCCCGCTCAGGTCTCAACATATGTTTTGCTTACTTGTGCTATTTCAGAGAGAACTTTTCTGAAGCATATAAGTTTGATCCCTATTAAGGGCATTCCAAAACCAAAATGCCAGCATGTTCACTCTGCACAAGAGATACAGCAGTCCGAGATGATCGTTTCGGCCATTTTTAGGCCTCGTCAGTGAGGTGTAGCTGTTACCCCACTAGGCACAGTGAGCACGGGGTCCATACCCTTTTAACTTAAAGAGAGCCAAGTTAATGCATTGCAAGAAAAACAAAGAATATGAGAACTCTGAGAACGAACAAAAGATTAGAGAAACTCAGTAACTTGCCCTTCGGTAAATCCCTACTCAGGTCTCAAAATAGTTTTTGCTCACTTGTGAGAATGGTAAGCATACACAATCTGTGCACCAATGCTATATTTCCAGCTCTCCTTCTTTAGGGGAATTGCTATACAAAAATACCTGGGGACTATCCTTACCCCATGATGAGAATGGATTTGACTTTCCTTTATTGTGACCCACAGGGGTGTTTAAATGCCAGGGTTCTGTCCTACAGTATTCAGCTAAATTTCCTATCTACTTTTAAAGTGCTAGCACTCCCCATGTCTAGAATTACTCACCTAAATGTGTCTTAGCTTCAATTGACAAGTAGTCTTCTTAGCCTAGCTTGCTGACTCGCCTTCCAATTACTGTTTTGATGCTTTGACACCATAGTTCAGTTGTATAATACTCAACCATACACTAGACATAGCAGTCTAACTAGAACTAACTATTATATCATAATAAAATGTGCATGTTTTCTCGAATTGTCCCAAATGTTTTGTCTTACGTTATGCTTGTGGTCCGCCGTTGGGGCACCCCAAGCCTGTTTGTCTATTTTTGCACTCACAAATAAATAATGTAAAAAAAAAAATACTTGGTGATTGAGCCCACAACAGTTTTTGGTCCCTCCCAAACTCCACCTGTGGCGGACTGCCAGTATATCGTCGCCACGGACTCCCTTTCCCAAAATAACATAGCTCTAGCACTCATGAAAGTATATATCACTGGTATCGCCTTTCCCCCACACATTAGTCGAGACTGAATGCTGGGAGTAGATCTGTTTAAAGCAGACAAGCACTCTCAATTTATACATACAGTAAACTCCTCCCTGTGCCTGAAAGATAATTGAGTCAGGAAACTTACAACTTAATTATCTCCCCCCAAAACATAAAACATTTTAACACCCCAAAGGTACCCCCAAAATACATGGAAACCCCTCACATACCCGGATAGCCCTGATGTGAGTGCTTAACATATCCAAAAAGCACTCCGATCGGTTTGGTGGTTTGGAATTTCCATCGAGGTACAGTTTTGACTGGCCAGCCACAAGGTAGAAGCCCAAAATAGTTCCAGAGAAATCGTGGCAACGAACGGTCTCAGTTCGAGGGGTTTTATAGGAAAACCATATACAATATCTGAATGCTTTTAAGTGTGGAATGCTCCCCCCATTCGGTAGTTTATATCTCTTGAACACCGTTCGTATAGGTGATCGGGAACTTGAACGGACAGCAGTTACGAATTCACCAGTGTTCGCAGGAGTGGCTAGCCGAAATAAGTTCCAGACACTCATCGGCCAGGTACTGCTGCCTGCGTTCGGGAGACAAGATGGTCGCCATCCATTCTGTCGACCACGTGTGTTCGGTTACATGAAATGGTGGCCACCCAGGGGAGCCTTTTAGTAAACAGCTTCCGTTGTGGTTTCATACTGGATACTTAGTGTTTCATGTTCTAATGAGGTACAGGGGTGGTCCTCGTTGGGGAACCGAACTACGTGGGTTCGAACCAGCAAATGAACAGAAAAGAAACTAAAGTTACCGAACCAAGTGATGGGGTATTCCTTTACACCACCTTTCATAATCACTAAAGATCCAACATTCTGCAGTTTTCTGCATAGATGTTTGGATGTTGCTTATTCGTTCCAGACAATTATTTATAACATTTTAAAACTGGTTTAACAGATACTCCATCTGGCAATGTCACCATGACTGAAGAACTTCATATTGGCTTGTGAAAACATACAAATGCCTGTATGTTTAACCTACTGAATTTGCATATTATGGCCATTATATGCAAGTTTCTCGTGGACATTTTAAATTCAGAGTCTGCATTTTCCTGCCTTTTACCCTTCCCAGAGAGTAGTGCAGTGTCTGATAGTCAGTAGTGTTTCAGAGAAATCTCTGAACCTACTTGTAGAGAACTTAATCAATTGGGCCTATGTCTTCATGCATTTACGCAGTGAATTATCTTTTAGATGATACGCTGAGTAGATATTTGCTTTGATGAGCAGGTGTGCAGGTGTACCTAGCAGAGTTACTACTTAGAGTATGTCTCCGGCCTGACTTTAAGCAAGCAATATACATGAGTGCACTAAATGAAAAATAGCAAACTTATGGATGCAAAGTCTAATAGCTCAAAATATACACTCATTGTCTATTGTGGAAGCACAACACCCAGATAAAAAGAGAAGTGCTCTGTGACTTTGAAAGAAAACAGATTCTAGCCCAGGCAGAGAATGTGACTGGCCAGTAGCAGTAGCTGTAACACAGGAAGTGGTGAAACCGCTACTTTCTAAAATAAAAGTTATGTGTATGACGTACATGAGAAAATGAACTTAACTCCTTTGCAATTAATGATCTACCAAGGAAGTTAATAGAGAAGTCCTTTAGTTTAAGACTTACAAACTGTTTTGTACATGTCCCATAAAAAAAGAAAACTCTTTATTTGTGTGGAGTTAATATACACAGGACATATAGTGACCTGGAATTGGTCCATGTACACCCTACTCAAAATACACAGCCACAATGTAATGTATGTGCAAATACATTCACCACAAACCGTAGAAAGAATTTGTGGAAAACAGCAGCTTGAAAATGTTGAAATGCCCCCTGTGAAATAAATCCTTGTGAGTTGCCGATTTAAAAAAAAAGAGAGAGAGCGAGATCTGTACATTTGCAATTAAGCCACACATGACATGCCACTTATGCCCACCAACCCAGCCACATACTCTGAAATGAAACAAATCCTCCTACTCTTAGAACATGGCTAGCCTCATCACCCATCCAGTCAGATAAAACAAACAACTTATAAAGGACTAGGGTTAAAACTGGGCATGAGAGAGGCAAATCCAGATCTGAATGTAAAATAACTCACAGATACGAGAATGTCCTTTTAATACAAGTAATTTATGGTAGAATATATATTAATCATTATTTGTGTTACCTTACAGGAGAAAAATCACCATGTCTCAGGAATGCATCCGAGTGCTGAAGTATATGATGTTTGTTTTTAATTTAATATTTTGGGTAAGTTAGCTTAAAAACATATATAATTCAGTTTGCTATTGCATTTTGATCCAATCAAGAACCAATATAGATACATATATAGATAGAAAGTAATATATATATATATATATATATATATATATTATATTAGCAAAAATGTAAACAATGTCTTTTTTTCTAAATGTTTTCCCATTTGTAACATTTTATGCACACATAATGTTATGTTGGGCATACATAGGATATTAAATGAAAGCCATTTCAAGAATGATATAATATATATATATATGTATATTAACCCTTTAAGGATTTCTCTTCAGTTGCCCCCATATATATATATATATATATATATATATGGGGGCAACTGAAGAGAAATCCTTAAATGGGTTAATATAGTGTAAGGAATACAAATCTATATTCCTTACACTATAGTTTCCTCTGCACCCCCTACATGTACCCTCCAGCATTGAAAGGGATAAAAAAAACTCTTTCTGTACTCACCCAATTGGGGATTCAACTAATGCTGGATGTCCCCATGCAGAACGTGAGGACATCTAGCATCTGTTAGGCAAGCAAAAATCCCCTGGCAAACATGAAGTGCCTCTAGTGGCTGTCTGATTGAAGTCACTAGAGGCAGACTTAGTCCCGCAATGTAATTATTGCAGTTTCTCAAACATTCCAATGACACACATTGCAGGACTAAGTGGGACTGGGACACTGCACCTAGACCATTTCAATGAGCTGCAGTGGTCTGGCTGCCTTTAAATTGCAATGGAACAAGCCTATAGCTCAAATGAAGGATTTATTTAAGTTCATAATGTGGACAATTGCTTATGTCCTTAAGGAGTTAATCTATTGTACAAATGACTATCAACAAATCATAAATTCAACTAATAATTCCCCAAATCCCCCTGAAGCACACCTTTAGTACAAATTGTTCATCTTAGCCATGTGACATTTTTTTTATGTCTAATTAATAAATGCTTCACGGCTCTGCATAGACATCTGTAAGAAGTTTCTACATGTCTGAGATGTATACTATATAAGTCTGACAGGTCTGTGTGGAAAATGTCCAAAAGTACTTGTGGTTGTAGATATTTACCCCAACTGTAACAGAATGTTTAAACACAATGTGTTCTTATTTTTTAGGTAGCTGGATGTTCTATCATCGCTATGGGCATCTACTATTTGGTAAATGATATATATGGAACCCTAGTTCCAGAAACATCCTCGTTAACTGTCGGCAATATATTGATTGTAACTGGATGCATCATTATGGTTTTTGGATTCATCGGCTGCATGGGTGCAATTAAAGAGAACAAATGCCTGCTTCTTACAGTAAGTATTTTAATATTATTTTATACAGGAATATGGCCATTTTAATGCACTGACTTTAAAAATAACTTGTTTAAAAAAAAATAGTACATATAGGCCTATAGGAAACATTTACAAAAATACTGAATTTTTTTTTTTTTACTGTATTTTGTGTTTTTTTATTATGTAGCAGCCACACCAAGGGTTAAATCCTGCATTTTCATGAACATTTCCCTAATACCCTGTGCAACAGCAGAAGCAACTATCTCGGCTCATTAAATTTGTAATAGTTTACAAATTGAGCTTATGCAATTCTTTAAGTTCATTTAACTTGTGCTTGATAATAAGCCACCTCTGTATCAGACCCACTTAGACAGTGTCAGTTTTGTAGCCAATAAACAAAGTGAGATATACCTTTAAACCACAGAAACAGACATGTCCAGCGTTCCCCAATTAATGTTGCAAAATAAATAAATTAATCCATTGGTGCGGTAAGAATAAATCTAACTCAAAATAACCAATATGGGAAAACTGAGATTTTTTTAGGGGAAATAAAGGACTTGCCCCCTAGTACATCATGATTTTGTTACACCTCTGCTAACAGGAAACATGCATGGTGTCCATTAGTTTTAATATTCATTATTGTCCTTCATGTTTAAATATGAGAAAGAGATGATTGTGATCTTTTCTTTTTAAGGAGAAGCAACATTTTTCTGGAAATTCCATCATTAAATAATACAAATAATACTTCTTTCACGTGATGCACAGTTTTTTTTAGATTTCTAGTAGTAAATATTTAGCAATCACATATTAAACATAATTTAATATGAATAAAATATAAAATATAAAAAAAAAATGGGAGAAAATAAGATTTTAATGATTTTTTTTAGTTCTGCATGACATTTTAACTGTGAATGTCATAATACTGTTTGCTTTTACTGCAATAAAATACACATATTTGTATTCAGCGATGTCTCATGTGTAAAACAGTAGCCCCTATGTACAGGTTTTATGGAGTTTTGGGAAGTTACAGGGTCAAATATAGCATGTACCATTTTTCAGTTTTTTCACATTGAAATTCGCCAGATTGGTTACATTGCCTTTGAGACCGTATTGTAACCCAGGAATGAGAATTACCCCTATGATGGCATACCATTTGCAATAGTAGACTACCCAAGGTATTGCAAATGGAGTATGTCCAGTCTTTTTTAGTAGCCACTTAGTAACAAACACTGGCCAAAGTTAGCGTTAATATTTGTTTGTGTGTGAACTATTTTTCAAAATAATTTATATATAGGTATATATATATTGATATATACATATATACTTATGTATATAGATATATATATTATTTCGTTCTACGTGTATTTTGATATCAATATATATATTAATATCAAAATACAGTTAGAACGAAATTACACACATATATATTTTTTAAGTATTTTTTTTAAAAATGTAAACTTATTTACATATTTATTTAATTTATATTATATATAAATATATATATATATATATATATATAATCATATATATATATTTAATCAATATCATTCTATGTATATTTTGATATTAATATATATATATATACATATATTAATATTAAAATACACTTAGACAGTGTATGTTTATGTGTGTATATATATATATATATATATATATATATATACTTAGATCATATATATATATGGTCTTAGTATATATTATTGAATTAAAAACTGTGTTTAAACTTTATTTTACTTTTTACAGGCAGCAGGGGGACTACCTGTCATTCCAGGCACTCCCCCTGCTGGCACTGCTATGGACGGATATTCCGTCGATGTGATTGTAAGGTCCTCGCAAGGACCTCACGATCACATGGCCCAGGAGGGTCAGAATGGCAGCAGGGGGACTCCCTGGGATGGCAGGTAAGTCCACCCATCGCGATCGCCGGTGATCCGGGTAAGTACATAGGACGGCGAGAACGTGCTATGCTGCATGCCAGTGTTTAGAGCCGGGTCCCCAAGGATGGCATAGCACACCCGCCTGCCGTCCTTAAGGGGTTAATCCAGGCACAGACAGGACACACATTGCATACATTATTTTAAGATATATATATGTATATATATAGATATTTATATATATAAAATAAAATTTGTTAAATATAGGACATACGTAAACAGAATATTAAGATTCTAGAGATTACAGATTGAATATAGAAGGGACACTACAGGCACTCAGATTGAAGGGTTAAGACTGCCATTAGTATCATTTCCTGCTTATTCATGGAATTTAATTTGGTAAAACGGCACTGGACATCCTCACGCTATGCATGAGGACATCCTGCGTTGGACATCCAGTGTCTTCAAATCCCCCATAGGAAAGCATTGAGCTAAGACCTAATGTGGTCACTGATGCATTGCGCATGTGCATTAGGTCCCCTCCCCATGATGACACTGGAGGAGGCGGAGATGGATCCAGCGTCGAGGGACTACAGAACTGGAATAAGGTGAGTGTTTTAAAGGGTTTTAACACATTAATTGCCACAGGGGGTAGTGGGGCAGAGGGACACTAGAGTTTTCCTTTAAAAGGATTACGCTTTGGAAATGTTACGACTAAATGTAATTCTGTTTCTTCCAGTTCTTCATTTTGCTTCTGTTAATCCTTATAATTGAAGTCGTATTGGCAATTGTACTTTACGTTTATGAAAAAAAGGTAAGTGTGCCCTTGGTTGTGTAAAATCTCATGTATTATATTGTCATATAGTTAAGCAACTGTGCTAGCTTTAAAACCTAAAAACTAACTGCTTAACATTAGCTTTTTAAAATTCTTTTTTTAATTTTTTATTCCTACGTCACATTCTTGCTAAAATAAACCACTACTGTGTTTCAACATCTTCAATAAATTCTTCTTGAATGAAGCATATACATTGCAGGGCTAATTAAGGACAAACTTAACTGTAGTTTTGTCAAGTTGGTCATGTACATGTGTGTGTGCTCATGATTTTTTAAAATAAACCCCAAAAATCTCAAAGAGAAACTCAATGACGTTCACTCACTAGGATCCACCTGAACTCAATAATTTGTAAATGAAATTTTGAAAAAAACAGTTGTTATTAAAGAATGGTGTTAAAGCTTAATATTTATCCCTACAACTTATAAAAAAACGATCTATAATGGTAAAAAATCAAGTTCATTCCACCTTTTCCAAACTTTGGGAACCGTGGATGAGTATGTGTCTGCATTTACCCCTAAGTGCATTTATCTACATTAAATTTAATCTTCCATTCCCCCACCCCCAATCTATCTAAATCCCTCTGCAGCAAAGTAATATCCTGCTCACATTACAGTACTTTACAGAGTTTTGTGTCATTTCTAAACACTGAAACATGGTTTTTCAATTACTATCCTATGATCATTTATAAATATCTTAAATAGAAGCGGTCCTGGAACAAAACCCTGAAGGACACCACTTATTACTTTGTCCAACATGTACATTTTCCATTACTGGCAAGTCTCTGTACTCTGTCTACCCTAGAAAATAATTTTTATCTAGATCATTTCTGTTAGTTTGAAAAATAACCTATTGTGTGGAACTGTATCAAACTGACTTGGCAAATTACAAGTAGATCACATCCACTGAAACACCCTGATCTATACTTTTACTTACTTCTTCGTAGAATGCAATTAAGTTAGTTTGACATATGCTTCATAAAATAATGCTGAGTTTTACCAATATTGTTGTTATAAATTCCTGACTATTATCACTTAAAGGGACTCTCCAGTGCCAGGAAACCAAATCCATTTTCCTGGCACTGCAGGACCCTGCAGTGCCCCCTCCCTTCCACCCCCCATTCCATGTTGCTGAAGGGGTTAAAACCAGCCGGCGGGGGAGTACTAATGTGCATGCGCAGCAACGTCCGCATTCGCGCATTACACCTCCCCTTAGGAAATTCAATGCTTTCATATGGGGATTTTGGGGATTCTAGTGGTCCTCATGCATAGCGTGAGGACATCCAGCGTAGTTTAAAACACTTTTCGTTCTTTAAGAACACGGAAGTCCCTCTAGTGGCTGTCTTTATAAAACCTTCAATAATTTTGCTTGCAGGATTAAGGGTGATGGGAGTTGGCAGCCAGACCACTCCAATGGGCAGAAGTGGTCTGGGTGCCTGGACTGTCCCTTTAATAACCCTTCAAATACTTTCACAGCCACAAGTCTATAATTTCCAGGCAAAGATTTTGAACCCTTTTTGAATATAGGAACCCTACCTGCCTTTCTCCAATCCTCTGGTACAATTCCTGAAAGATCATGAAAGATTAAAAACAGAGGTTCACTTATTTCCACACTTAACTTCTTAAGTATTTATAGGTGAATATCATAAAACCCTGGAGCTTTGTTTACATTAAAGTTCTTTAGTTGCTGCAGCACCTTGTATTGAGTCCAACACAATTTTTCTGCAAGTTGCGTGCAAAAATTATTTGCATATCTCTGTTTTTAGAATTTATGACAGAAACCAAAATAAGTCAGGGAGAATGTGTCAGGTTAAGACTACTGGGTCAAAACACCTTAAAATTGACAAATATACCAAAGTAAGGAAAAGGAAAAAATTTAAACGTAAACAGCCCTTTAATTTCAAAACTTAACTTTTATTCAAATATCTATTGAAATACATAATAGTAGAGATAAAATCAATGGCTCACTTGTCTCATAATTCAAAATCACACTTGTAATCCAAAGGCCTAATTTTGGATCGGATTCTACACTATTTTTGGAGAAAAAAAAAAAGCTGTGGTGGAGCCAAATTCTTGTTACACTTAGTAACGGGGGTAACCCCAAATAGAAAACTGACAAACGAGGGAAGTGTCCCGGTAGGGACTGGGATGAATCAAAATATGCTCATAAGTAGAATAAGTAGAAATGAGAAATTTATATCATGCGAGTAGAATACTAACTGTCATGTTGCTTTCCATGAGATAGGGAAAGAGGAAAGCTTGCCATGGCTACTAGTGCAAAGTCCCTGTAGCCCTTCCAAAAAACTAATATAGGGGAGTGATACCGATGTAAGGTAGCTTAAAACAAAATTCTATTCTTTCCCCATGATATAATTTCTCATTTCTACTTATTGGAATTATAGGTATTCAGGCTCAGATTGAGATACTATAAATCTAGCGCCATCGCGGACTGACTAATTATCGTAATAATTCTTTTACTTTAATTCTTCTGCATATTTTTTTTTCTGCATCTTATTATTGGTCTCGCAAGCACCTTCCCCCCATTCTATATTTACTTTTAATGCTTGCTTACCTTCCTGCTGTTATCAGAAGGAGCTTGATATCCAGGCTGCTATCAGACGGAGCTCGATATCGAGACGTGTGCATGCGTATACCTATATTAGGTTCGTTCTACCACTTACCACTATCCCGCTATTGGGTAGGCTATTATAACTTTCATCAACAAGTATCAATGATGACATTCGAGCTAATGTCACAGGTCTAATTTCATACAAGCTATGTTACCATTGTACTTTTACCAGTCTGTTATGAAGCATTAATACGCTGTTAACACATCTATATATTCCACTAGAGTTAGCATATCAGAGCTACATAGACTAGTGGTACATATTGAGATTGTCTCACTATCAATAGGGACGTTCCAAGTTAATGTTACTGGTGATCGTACTTATTATTTTGTTCACCTTTTGTACACAAGCACTTTTTTATATATATTTTTTTCTATTGTATTTAATAAAATGTATTTATTTTGGTTTTTATTACCATTTAGTACCTAGTCTTGGATATTTAGTACTCGCATTTGAGTATATTTTGATTCATCCCAGTCCCTACCAGTACACTTCCCTTGTTTGGTAGTTTATTTTGTATCTAATTCCTCCTTGGTTACAACCAGCTGACTGTCATTGTTTGATGGTTTATCTTTACTTTAATACATTTCTATCTGTGGCAGCTAAATAACAACCCCATACAACTCCCCATCTTTCTACCCTGCAATTTGTTAAAGGACCACTATAGTGCCAGGAAAACATACTTGTTTTCCTGGCACTATAGTTCCCTGAGGGTGCCGCCGGGCTCTAGGGGGAGCCCTCCTCCTCCAGCGCCGGGCGGGGAGCTCTCCTCCTCCTCTCCGCCTCCTCTCCTCCTCTTCGGCTGAATGCGCATGCGCGGCAGGAGCTGCGCGCGCATTCAGCCAGTCCATAGGAAAACATTCACAATGCTTTCCTATGGACGATGGGGTCTTCTCACTGTGAAAATCACATTGAGAAGCGCAGAAGCCCTCTAGCGGCTGTCAATGAGACAGCCACTAGAGGCTGGATTAACGCATTTGTAAATATAACAGTTTCTCTGAAACTGCTATGTTTATAAAAAAACAAAAGGGTTAATCCTAGCTGGACCTGGCACCCAGACCACTTCATTGAGCTGAAGTGGTCTGGGTGCCTATAGTGGTCCTTCAAGTATATTCCCTGTTCCCTATTTACTAGATTAATGATTATATTTTGAACAGAGCTATCTGTTTTAAATTAGGCATTTGGACTATAGGTGTGATTCTGAATTAAGAGACTAGTGAGTTGATGTATTTCAATTATTATCTCTTTTAATAGATATTTGAACTAAAGTTACAATTCAAGGGCTGTTTATGTTTAATTTCTTTTTTCTCCTTCCTTTGGTATATTTAGAATGTATGTAATTGGTTTGCCCATTTTTGCTATCACTATTCTAGTTTAGTGCATCTAATCTAAAATATAGAAAAGAAAATGGAGCAGATTTAGATAGCAAGATACAGAGGCAGCACCCCTAAATAAAGGAAATTCTCTCCAAAAACCCTTTTTACAATAGAAAGAAAAAAAAGGAAGGAGGGATGCGCCAAGGATGAGGCAGATACAATATTTTACAATAGAAACAAATAAAAATGCAATATAAAATACTTTATAAAATACTTTTAAAAAGCACACTTAGCACCCTTTGTGTAGTGTTACTACATTGTCTCTGTTGATTTCTATTGAGATCTACAGATTATGCAATCATGTGTTTGTTTTATGGTTTAAAGGATGTATGGGTTGGACCTGTTTGGGTTCCAACCCTTAAGGATGTGTGTGAATTGTCTCTTTTTTTTTCTTTTACCCCAGAGCAAGAGATATCTTAATGAAATGCTTGACAAAAATAGATGATAAAGTTAATGTCTGTAAATGTTCAGGGTCTTAATACTAATAGAAAGAAGAGCAGACTGTTTAATTCCCTTTTTGAGCATGACATAAAAGTGACTTTTTTACAAGATACTCATTGGCTTAGAAGCTCTAAACAGAGATGGGGAACAAATTCTCTACCATTATACATGCTTCCTTACCAGATAAGAAAAAGAGGGGAGTTGCAATCATTTTTAATAGAGATATAAATCTCGAAATTAAATATGTTGAATTAGATCCCGAGGCTAGATTTATTACTTTGGTTTGCTCCATTGACAAAAAGATATATACTTTTGTCAATGTTTATCTCTCGAATGTCGATCCTACAGCCAAACTCTCTGCGATAATGGATAGAGTTGCTAGGGTCCATAAGGGTCACTTAATTGTTGCCGGTGATTTTAATTGTGTGTTGGACTCTAAAATAGACAAGACGTATATACCTTCAATACCAATTGATAAAACAACGGTAAAACAATCCAAAAAATTGCATAACATTTGTAAACAGTATAACTTATATGATATTTGGAGACTATTACATCCGCTGGACAAGGATTACTCCCATCAATCCAGCACACACGGTTCATATGCACGCATTGATTTCTGTTTAGTGGATGCAAATTCGATTTCTCTTTGTAATTCAATAAAAATTAGAGAGAGTTTGTGGTCGGACTACAGTTTAATACTTATTGATTTTGGTAATAAATCGCCCCCGCCCTGTACTACCTGCAGATTAAACAACGCTCTGATTAAAGACTCCAAAATAGGGAGGAATTGACTCAGCTATTAAAATACTTTTGGTCAGAAAATAGCTCTAATGATACATCTCCAGCAAATAATTGGTGTACACATAAATCGGTCATGCGTGGCTATTTAATTAAACTAGCCCATATAACGAGGATAAAAAATGGCAAGAGTTAGGCCGATTTATATATTCAATTCTACAACCTCTCCAAATTAAATAAATAGGCTCCCTTTGCTGATTTAAACCTTCAGCTAAAACTCATACAAAAACAAATCAACATAAAAGTTGAACAAAAAAATTAAATTCAATATCCATAAATTAAAACATTATCACACAGGCAATAGAGCTAATAAAAATCTGACTAGAAGACTTCAAAATCAACACGCAAACAATAGAATAGAACAATTGATAGAAGGCCAAAAGATATACTTGACTCCATCTCAAATAGGGGAGAGATTCAATCAATTTTATTCTGACTTGTATAAAATGTCCCCTAATCTAAACGATATTCATAACTAGTTAGTAAATACACCGATTCCGAAAGTCTCCCATCAAGATCTATTAACTCTAGATCAAAATATTTCGACTGGGGAAGTTCAATATCAAATAGACAGACTTGTTATTAATAAAACGCATGGCCCAGATGGTTTTTAGAATCTATATTACAAATATATGAAATCTCATTTAATAAATCCATTAACAGAAATGTTCAATCAGATAGCATTAAATCAACTCTTTCCAAACGAATTATTACAATCAAATCTTATTCCGATACTTAAACAAAATAAAATTATCACAGATCCGAGTAGCTATAGACCAATAGCCTTAATTAATGTCGATTTGAAGATATACTCTGCCATTGTTGCTGAAAGAGTTAAGACCGTAATATCTTAGCTAATTCATCCAAATAGGATTTATCCCTGGTAGATTAGCTTCCAACAACTTCCGAAGTATAATAGATATTTTAGATCTCGCTAATAAAGAAGGGTTCCCCCTCCTGGACCTGTCTTTAGACGCCGAAAAAGCGTTTGACAGGGTCGGGTGGGTTTACCTCAGTGAAGTCTTAAATGTTTTTGGCTTTACAGGGTGGATCTACAATGCGATATTAGCTTTATATTCTTCTCCCTCTGCTAGGACTGTAGGCCCAAATATAACTGCAGGTTGGTTTTAACTTAAAAATGGTGCGCGCCAAGGGTGTCCCCTTTCCCCTTTATTGTATATTTTATCTCTTGAGCCCTTGGCAATACATATCAGGAATAAGTTTCTGATTAAAGGTGTCCATACGAAATCTGCTGAAATTAAAATATTACTACATGCAGCTGATGCGTTAATTACCCTTACATCTCCCGAGACCTCTCTATCTCCTTTAATGTTTAAAATTGAGAAATATCCTAATATTTAACATTTTAAGCTGAACATTTCTAAATCTACAGCTTTGTATGTAAATATGACTAATGATCACGTAAACACTTTATCACACACATATAAATTCATATGGACAGACAAAGAAATAACTTATCTGGGTTTAGTAACAGGAGGTTTAGTAACAGGAGCTAATGTCTCCTGTACTATGGAGAGAAATGTCTGGACTCTTGTGAGAAATATAAATATTAAACTTAAAAAATTGAAAAATCTGGAAACATCCTGACAGGGTAAAATAAATATAATTAATGCATATATTATGCCTAAGTGGACATATTTATTTTCCATGCTCCCACTTAAGGTTACCAACCTGTGGTTAGTTCTAATTCAGTCAAGCATGAATAATTTTATTTGGAATCATAAAAAACCAAGAATAAGTCAAAAGAATTGTCTAATGGGGGCTTACATTTTCCAAGCATTGTTAATCAATATTATGCAAATATTATTAGACACATATATACCCTTCAAGACCCCAAACAGGCCTTTGAACCATGGTTTATGATCGAGTCGGATGTAGTTCACATCGATAAATTACAATATTCTATGTGGAAGGTCACTAGGGATTCTCTTATTAATGCCTCCTTAACAAATCCAATGACTTTGACACAAACCCTAGATGACTGGTTGGAAATTAAAAAAAAAATAGGGTTTAACAATCTTATCCCAAAGACTTGTAGACTTGATATAGTTGAAACCATTATTGAAGACTTATCTTTAAAAAACTGGCCCAATGTCGATAAATTAAAAATTGCTGACATAATGCAGGTCAATAATATAGTGTCTTTTCACTACATCACAGATAATTTTCATATTCCACGCAGAGAAATTTTCACGTATCTGCGGTTAAAAATTTTTATTCATAAAAATGTTACTAAATCTACTGCCTCATATGCAAAAAAAATTGAATTTATTTTTGGTTACCATTCTATCAATAAGGTTATATCTGCCACTTCCTCTCTCTTAGAATGTTTTAAACTGACTCCCCTTAGATTGATTAGGACTTGGGAACATGAATTGGAACTTGAAATTTCAGTAGACGACTGGCATTCTTCTTTAATTCAATTAAACAAGTATGTACATTGTGTAAATTTGACTGAATGCCACTTCAAGGTTCTGCATCGATGGTATTACTCTCCAACCAGATTAGCTAAAATGTATGATTCCCATGACCCTACTTGCTGGAGATGTGGTAGTTATCAGGGTACATATATTCATATTTGGTGGTCATGCCCTGTAGTTTAGACCATTTTGGACATGGGCATTTAACATCTTTACCACTATGACAGCTCATAAAATTAACGAAAATGTTGTTTCTGCTCTTCTACACCTTAATTGGAACCTTAAATCACATAGAGATATTTGCTTTGCCACACATTGCTTAGTCGCTGTTAAAATTATCATTGCGCGTCAGTGGAAAACCTCTATTCCGTTCCAAAAACGGTATTGATTAATCAAATTATGTTTCAAATCAATATGGAATATGAACTTATAAATAATTTGATAATTTCGTCAAAAAAAAAAGTCTGGTTTTCCAATTGGCTAGGAAGATACCAACATATTTTTGGCTAGTCCCTGCTTTAGACAGTATCTCTGTTAATAATATATAATACATTTTTAGTTTTTAATATACAAAATTGTTGCTGATGCGTATGAAATTTTTTAACTATATTATAGTTAATACAATAGAGGTGGGAATGATTGTTCTAATTCAGAAACTGAAACACTGAAAATAATGTACTATTGTCAATTGTCATTTTCCTTTCTTCAAGTTTATTTGCTTGCTCTGAATGGGGGCTGGTTTTCTCTTTTGTTTTCTTTGTCTTTGAATGTTATTTTTTTATCTTTGTTATTGTTTGTTATTCTAGGCTTATGCCTCAAGTATGTGCCGTTTTGATGCAATATGTTATTATGATATGTAATTAATTACGTGATTGTGCATGTAACTTGAACCTGTGCATAGGTTACGGATTATTGTTATATATAAAATTATGTTTCAATAAAAATCGATTTGAAGATAAAAGAAAAAGAAAAAAAGGAAAAGAAAAAGCACACTTAGTAGTAGAAGCAGGTACCTGAAGGAAAATTAGCAGCAGTCCCAAAAAAATGAAAAATCTTGAATTCAAAAAAGGGTTCTTAATGGTATCTTCCTTCTTAGGCAAGTGGGTCACCAGGGATACTCAGGATTCATAAAAAGGAAAAAGAAAAGAAAAAACTCCAATAGTGTAATAAGTTCACAAAAAAAAATAAAAAAGTAAAAGAATTCCAGTCTACTCACATGTCCTAGAGCTTAGGTCAGCTCTGGTGTATTGCACATGCAGTGGTGTTGATCACCCACCTGTAGGATATTTTGGAAGGTAGAGGTAGTTCTCACCACATAAGTGCAGGACCGAAAACAGAAAAAAGCAACAATAGTGCTTACTGGGTAGATAAAAAATACCAGGAGTAATGCTATGTAGAATGTACTCACATATTTTTGAGCAGGAAACACTGCTCAGTTGATACAGCATAGGTGTTATAATCTCCACCTGGGATTCTTGGTGAGATCCTCACTGTAGAAGTAAAACAGGATGCCAGGTAGTAAAAGATGATGAGGAAAATAAATTAAAAGTTTTTTGGCACAATATATAATTAAAATAGCCAATAAACCTTTATTATAAACAATAAATACAATCAAAAACAGTCCACAACGCATTTCTCCCAAACAGGGCAGTTTTTTGATAACCACTTGATAAATCCCTGTTTGGGCCCCATTTTCCTCTGACTGTATATATGGACCCTCAATATGGACCATGACAGCCGGATCATCCCCAGCCCTTCCCAATAATCCATCCACTCTTTAAGCAACATGTCGGACACAAGGAACTCAGAGACAGCAAACTGTCCGGTTGAGACGATCACAGCAGAAGATTACCCTATCTACTCTCATAATAATAGAGTCTCCTGCTACCACAACCTCTGTATGTCTCTTTCTCTCCATAGCCACTTTGTGTGTCTTTCCCCTACACATCTGTGTCTCTTTGTCCCCCCCCTTTTTTTGTGATCTCTTCCACTCCTCCAATCCCTTTATGGTCTCTTTCCCCCTCACCTCCATGTAGGGTGGCCACAAAAGACAGTGGGAGAGGATCTTCTTGTCCTCTACCCGGTCTGACAAGAAGCCATTTGTTGTTTCTCCTTTTGGTTGCACCACACTTATCTGTGAACATGTTCATTTTTATCTCTCTAAAAAGGGTTTTATTCAACAGTAAATTGAAAACTAACTTGCAAATCTAGGGGGAAAAAATCTGATTTCCCAACTAAGCTGTAGACCAGGGGTAGGCAACCTACGGCACTAGTGCCATGCACGGCACTCAAGGTGTCTTTGCACGGCACTCAAGGTTGCTAGAGCCAAACAGGCTCTGGCCTATCAGAAGTCCCGTTGAAACTTCAGATATCTGCTAATACGAAAAGGTGGTGAAGGACAATCCTCAATGTATGCATTGCAGCACATAGAGGAAGTGATCTCAGATCACTTCCTCAAAGCACTTGTGAATGGGAATCCACACTGTAGTAGAGCAGCCTGTAGCTGCTGTTACTGCTCCTGTCCTTGACCTGTACCTGGCCAGCCAGGTCCCCACTGGAACCCAGGGAAGCCACCCACACTGCTAGATATACACAGAAATGCAAAATAACCCTCCCCTCATACAAATAATAGGAACAGCCCACACACAAACATAAACACAATCCGCACAAACATAACCCGCTAACAATCCAAGTACATGCACACAACCCCACATGCAGCCTCTCACATGCAAAACTCAAAACAGCCCACACACACTACCAAACACACAATGTGACATATCCACACATAATTCCACAAGCAGCCCTCATACACAGCCCTACCATAAACTACTAATGAACATATTCAATCTAATAGATCATATACACACAAATACGATACAAAGCAATTACAGTATAAATAACACAAGCAAAATACGGCAACATACACACATCAATTTAAAGAAAAAAAATAGGATCGGCACAGTATGGGACATCACAATCCTATATCTGCACAGTGCTGCTAAAAGGTTGCCTACCCCTGCTGTAGACAAATATTTTAGCAATAATTTTTACATTTGGTTTTCACAACTAAATGTTTAGACCGAATAAACCCTTGTGTTGGTCAGTCACAATAGCTTTCTTGGTCTCCGGGTTGTAAATGGTTTGTCATAGACTGAAGAATAAGTATGCATTATTAATTTTCATTCCAGGTAGGTGACCATGTTATGGCGCACTTAACAACCAGCTTTGAAGAACAAAGAAAAGAAACTGCCAACAATAAAACAAAGCAATTATGGCATGACATACAAAACAATGTGAGTATCTAATCTCAGCACAAAAAAATGTCTACCAAGCTAAAGTTTGTGAGTTCATATAAACTCTTAATGTCCAATGACTTTATGGAGCTCTGTTATTTCTAATGAGGCATCTCAACTCATATTTTTCTCCACATTTAAATAACAATAGTTCTGCTAAAATTCTAACATATTGTGCAGCTTTCTACAACATTGCTCGGGCCTCTTAGCCATAGCCTCTCTTTTCACAAATCATACAACATAAATATGAAGCTTACAGCAAAAATGCAGCATGAATTTGAAGTTTAAGTCAAATCCAAATCAAATGCACTTATAGGGATATGCATCACTTGACAATTATTTTTTTAACCAGCCAACAAACATGTTTTCACGAATATACAAACTAATAAAATAAAGCAAAAAAAACCCCTTTGAATAGTATGTAATAAACATTTAGAAACTTACTATTAAATTGGTCAGATTGCATTGTTGAACACACCTCTCAGCTAGGGGAGTTTCTTCAGCCTTCCCTCCCCCAAAAAAGAACATAATTGTGTAGCGGCAGCAAACTCCTAATTTTCCTTGCACTGACTAAAGTAGCAGGGAGAGAGAAAACCAACACTGGAGCCTGGTCTGCATAAATCACACTGATCACACATCCTCTATTTTTTTTTTTTTTACCCCTGTCAGGATGTTGCAAAGTGAAGAAGTCTTCAAACTGCACATGTGCGACTCTGTCAGGTATGCCCAATGCCCTTTTCCAGCATTCCTAGGGATAGGACACTGATTGGTTAGATAGGTTGAGTGGATGTGAAAAGTATAAGGAAAAAGATGCAGGAAAATATGAAAAAATCCTATTTACCTGATATTTTCAGCCTGCAGAGTGAGGCAACTGTCTTATTCAAAGCTAAAACTTGTGAATAAAGTTGTTGTCTCAAAGTGATGCATATCCTTTTAAGTGATTATTGGTTTCCAGCGGGTTTCTTTAAGTAATGCATTGCATAGACAAAACACTTAAAATTATACAAAAACACAAAACTGATCATATTATATGATGAATAAATATACTCTCATCTGAGGTTGCTGCATTTGCGATGAAATCCCAGGATTTATATTACAAGCTGTTAACACTGCCAGACAATGTAGTGATCAGCCAATCAGGATGCTCTACTAACCTTCTGAGGTACTTTATTCCTAAATATATTCCATAGAACCTTGTGGAGCAGGACTTCATGAGCATATCAGGTTTTTTTGGAAGCTGTAGGTCACTTATTAACATTTTGCTTACAAAAAAGTTTTAAACTGAACTAGAATGCCCATAAACATTTGCTGTGCTTCCTAATCATACAAACAATTGTCAGAGTTACTTAATCAAATGATTATGGACTAGGTCAGGGGTAGGCAACCTTCGGCATCTCCCACAATGCTCTTGCAGCCATAATGCTGGCAAAGGATGGGAGGTGTAGTCCAAAACATCTGCAGTGCCAAAGGTTGCCTATCCCTGGTCTAGGTTATAAAAAAAAAGAATCCAGTACCATCTAGGGGCAATCTGACTATAAAAACTGGACATTTCTCATAAGATTTCTCAATATCTAGATTTTCTACTACATGCTCCGAATTACCTTCAATGCAGACCAAATTTTTAGGATGCCTGAAATTGATAACCAAATAATGGAAATACAGAAATGAAAGCTTATATGCAATGGTAATTAGGCAGAATTGTCATTTTTTATTTGAAAAAGGTGAAAAGGTGATCTCCATAGATGGGTCAAATATACCATGCTGATTAAAACATACCATGATCAGTCACAGCATTAAAACCACTGACACATGTAGTGAATAATATTGATTATGTTGTTATAATTGTACCTTTCAATGGACGGGATATATTGGGCAGCAAGTGAACAGTCAGTTGTTGAAGTTCGAATTAGTGATGACTAGATGACTGGGTCAGAGGATTTTCAAAACGGCAAGTCTTGTGGGTTGTTCCCATATGCAGTGGTTAGTAGCAAGGAAGGACAACTGGTGAACTGGCTTTAGAATCATGGGGGCTCAAGGCTCCTTGGTGTAGGTGGGGAGAGAAGGCTAGTCTGTCAACATTACAAAAGCACTCACAGGATTTTAACTGCTTAAGGACATTAGGAAGTGCCATTATGTCCTAACTATAATGGCTTTTAATGTTTTTAGGGCATAAAGACACACTTTGCAGATTTAGTGTGAGCAGGGTTAAGTCCTTACTCACACCATAGAGTTCCAGGTATCAATGGATACCTGGGGCTCCTCTCGGTCAGCTGGGGCCATTTTTAGTGGTCCCAAACTTTTTGAACAGAGGATAGATGAGGCTTAAATTGGCTGAAAAGATCATCTGGGTTTGCTGTGTCTCTTGTGCAGATAGAATTTGCTGGCATTTTGATTCTGGATTGCCCTTATGGGAGGGATCAATCTGATATGCCAATCACTCTGTAATGCAAAATAATATTTAAGACCTGAGTGGGGATTAACCGAAGGGTTAGCTATTGAGTTTCTCTTGTCCTTTCCCAGAGCACTCATATCCAGCCCACATTCTAACCCATAATCCTACCTTTTTGCACAGTCCTATCCAACCCTCTAATCCCAGTGATAATCCCACCTTTCAAGAGAGTCCCTCGGCTGATGTCAGTACTAGCTCCTAGCTCACACATTGTGAGTCTACAGTACTATGTGATTGCAGCATGAGAGGGAGAGTTCCCTTTCATTCTGCAGCACACACAGGTCGATGTAGGGCATCTGGCAGAGTGCCTCAAAAGCACACTGGGAGAACCTGACAAATGGGGGGTTAGGCTGGGGGAGGACATTACCCCAGTGATCATGCTACCGTGGCATTAAAAGGGATTTAAAGTGCTGCTCATAGCTCTCCTGTAAGTCTGTGGCCACTAACTGTGGCCTCAACTGGCAGAGTGGACCCCCATGTTTTAAAATATACCTGGTGGTTCTCTTTTTTCCGATGCAGGAGGCTGGAGATAGTGATAGAAATACTGTGGCTGAATGATAGCGCTGCACACAGCTGATTTGTCAGTCTGGGTTGGCCAAATGTTGCCCCAGCTGACAAAGGAGACCCCAGGTATCGAAAAATACCTGGCATTTCTTGGTACCAACAGAGATTTAATCCCCTGCTGCTACTTTTACTGCATGACGGTCTATGCTGTCACTGGGTGTTAAAGCCCTGCACTGCATGATCTCATGGACCATACAGATATTAAATGGTTAAATAGGGGGTGTGCAAGAGGGTCCCTGTCTGGCCTGTACCCTCCTTGACAGGCAGAACTCCAGGGCCCAGTCACAATAGTGACCTTTGCCACCCGGACAGTATCGGCATTACAAGTACATAAACCCTAATGTTTTCTATCCAGCAAGGAAATGTTACATAATGTGAAATGCTCTACAAGAACAATGGTCTGAAAATATAAATGTAACTGCTATAGAATTAATATAACCAAGTACAGATAAACACACAGTATATCTCAATCATATAAAACATAACAAAAATTGTTTTTCTTTTTTTCAGGTGAAATGTTGTGGAATCAATGGAACTTCAGACTGGGGAACCAACATCCCCAAGTCTTGTTGTGAAAATACAGAATGCACGAGATATTTCCCAACAGTTAGTATTGATATTTTTCTTTTTCAATAATAGCTGTTAACAACTTCTAACTGATGAGGTTTTAAATATGACATGGGAAAATAAACAATACTCTGCTACCAAAATCAGTAGAATATAAGTAAACTTGCCTTTATACTATAAAGTTCTGCAATTCACGTAATGTTGACAAAACAGAACTTCTAGCTACAGTCATGGCAAATAAAAAGTATACCCTCTTTGAATTCTATGGTTTTATATATCAGGACATAGGAACAATCATCTGTTCCTTAGCAGGTGTCAAAATTCGGTAATTATTTTTATTAAAATGGAGCAAAATAAACAGCAATACATATTTCCAGGGATTTGACATTCAATAGGGATCTGTGATAAAATGTTATGTATTTCTTCTATATTAGTTTAACTACAATTACTGTTCCTTTAAATACTCATTTATTTACTTTCTCATTCTAGGGTTGCTCTAAGGCTTTGGAACAGTGGTTTAATGACAATTTCTGGTATGTTGGAATTATAACTATTTGCATCTCAATTGTTGAGGTAAGGTCATTTCACTTATATTTGCAACAAACAGTTCACTGTGCATTAACTTTTTGAAAAAATATTAGAATGCAGCCAATTGTATTATAAAAAGAGTTATGTATCTACAGATTAGGCATTGCACAATGGTCATGCATTAAAGGGACACTATTGTCACCCAGGCCACCTCAGCTCAATGAAGTGGTCTGGGTGTCAGGTCCCTCAGGTTTTAACCGTTCAGATGTAAACATAGAGAAACTGCTATGTTACATAGCAGGGTTAATCCAACCTCTAGTGGCTGTCTTGAGAAATGCTTTCCTATGGACTGTTTGAGGAGAGGTAAGGTAAGTAGCTGTAAGGGTTTTACCCCTTAAGCGCCAAGGGAGTGGGACCCTGAGGGTGGTGGCACCCTTAGGACACTATAGTGATCCTTTAAAGGGACACTATATTCACCTGAACAACTTTAGCTTAATGAAGCAGTTTTGGTGTATAGAACATGCCCCTGCAGCTTCACTGCTCAATCCTCTGCCATTTAGGAGTTAAATCCCTTTGTTTATGAACCCTAGTCACACCTCCCTGTATGTGACTTGCACAGCCTTCCATAAACACTTCCTGTAAAGAGAGCCCTATTTAGGCTTTCTTTATTGCAAGTTCTGTTTAATTAAGATTTTCTTACCCCCTGCTATGTTAATAGCTTGCTAGACCCTGCAAGAGCCTCCTGTATGTGATTAAAGTTCAATTTAGAGATTGAGATACAATTATTTAAGGTAAATTACATCTGTTTGAAAGTGAAACCAGTTTTTTTTTTATGCAGGCTCTGTCAATCATAGCCAGGGGAGGTGTGGCTAGGGCTGCATAAACAGAAACAAAGTGATTTAACTCCTAAATGACAGTGAATTGAGCAGTGAAATTGCAGGGGAATGATCTATACACTAAAACTGCTTTATTTAGCTAAAGTAATTTAGGTGACTATAGTGTTCCTTTAAGCTCTCAATAGAATAAAATAAGTCTATTGTTTCCTGCAAGAAAAGCTACTATTCCCTGATTGCTCGGTCAACTGCAAATGAGCTTCTATCTCAGAAGTTGAATCAACTGTGGATCATGAGTGATGTATGGGAAGACCATAAATTTGATACTTTTACCACATCTGCACTGATGATCTGTTCACTATTAATCAGCTTGGTGTGACAGTTTTTGGATGTCGCTGATGTATGTTATATATTATATG
Organism: Pelobates cultripes; assembly: GCA_933207985.1. Taxonomy (NCBI): domain Eukaryota; kingdom Metazoa; phylum Chordata; class Amphibia; order Anura; family Pelobatidae; genus Pelobates; species Pelobates cultripes. The sequence continues at coordinate 111,197,518 of OW240912.1, read as the reverse complement.
TTATATTAAATAGGAATATAGGAATTTAAAATGCTTCTAATTTGAATAAGTATCTACCTACACCTCAAATAGTCTCAGTTGTGCAAATGTGTTAGCATTTCCTGACCAAACATCTTTACAGGAAAACATATTTGTTTGTTGGTTTTATATTCTACAGTTCAATAGTATAAATGTGAAAGACAGAAGGGAGATGAAGATGTGAGGAATGGGGAGAAAGACAGATGAAGATAAGTGGTATAATATAGGGGACTGATATAACAAGTAGGTAATGAGGCTTTACATGGAAAAGACCAGAAGTAGACATGGATGTGGGAATTATAGGATGATTAGGTAAAAGCGGGAAAATGTGAAATATGAGTAGCCAATGGAAAATAGAGGGTTAAAATGAGGAAAAGATATGCTCTGGGCAATGTCAGACCCCTAACCACTGGTCAACACCCTCCAAAAATGTAATACTAAGCACATTTTGTGTTTATGAAAAGTACATTTATACATTTACCCTCATTTATACATGTCTGCTTTGCTACTATAGTGCATATTAAATTTCACACACAAATAAAACCCACAGTGCTGAAATGTAAAGCTGCCCTCCCACCTAAATGTTTAATTTTCTTTTACAGGTGCTTGGAATGTCATTTGCGTTAACACTGTACTGTCATATTTCCAGAAACAGTGTATCACTAAACAAATAGTCAAATTGAAGAAGCATCCAGTATTTCAAAGCAAAACAAGATCAATATATGAAGTGCTTGCTATGTGTATCAGAATAAATGTAATGTAAACCTTAAATTCCATTTCTAAAACCCGATGCTGTTATAATCCCAGCTGTAGTTATAAGTATATGGCAGTTAGAACTGTAATTATAAGTAACACTTTTTTTTAGTAGTACTTTCATTCTTTCTTTTTTTGTTAATATTATATGTTAGTACTCTATGTAGCATAATTGCATAAATGCAGGGTAATTCAATAAATAGGGAATTTGTCAGGGAGTTGTAATTTTTATCTTAGCTATTTTTCACTGGCCAGTTCTCAAAACTCTGTATAACTCTGTATAACTCTGTATAAATCATATGTGTATTTAAACATTACAGCTTACAAAATTGATAAAAGATGAGATGCTGGAGGGGGACAAAACTCTAGAGCAGGGCTGGCAACCTTCAGCACTACAGATGGCGTGGACTACATCTCCCATGATGCTTTGTCAGCATTATGAATGTAAGAGAAGTATGGGAGATGTAGTCCACAACATCTGGAGTGCCGAAGGTTGTCTACCTCTACTCTAGAGTAAAACCCATAAATGTAAAATATCAGTTTGTGTTTTTAAAGTCAGAGTATCTGTTACTTAACACAATTTTGCGTTAATAATGTATCTCTTTTTTATCATCTCACTTGCTTAAGCAATATTAATTAATTCATTTATTTTTGCCTAATCACTATAGTTAGAAGTAGCTGAAAAAGTGACCTCTATACTTGGTAGCGAGCTTAGGTTGTGTTGGTGCAGGAAATGTTTTAGGCATCACACAAAAGGCTTTATGTAAGTTGGTTTATGGCAGAGATTGCTTTGAGTATTAAAGGACCATTATAGGCACCCAGACCACTTCAGCTTAATGAAGTGGTGTGGGTGCCAGGTCCAGATAGGGTTAACCCTTTTTTCTATAAACATAGCAGTTTCAGAGAAACTGCTATGTTTACCTATGGGTTAATCCAGCCTCTAGTGGCTGTCTCATTGACAGCCGCTAGAGGCGCTTCCGTGCTTCTCACTATGATTTTCACAGTGAGAAGACGCCAGCGTCCATAGGAAAGCATTGTGAATGCTTTCCTATGAGACTGGCTGAATGCACGCGTGGCTCTTGCCGCGCATGCGCATTCAGCCGAGGAGGAGAAGAGGAGGAGGAGAGCTCCCCGCCCGGCGCTGGAGAAAGAGGTAACTTTAACCCCTTCCCCCCCTTAGAGCCCGGCGGGAGGGAGACCCTGAGGGTGGGGGCACCCTCAGGGCACTATAGTGCCAGGAAAACTAGTATGTTTTCCTGGCACTATAGTGGTCCTTTAAAGGATCACTATAGTGTCAGGAAAACCGCTTCCTGACACTATAGTGCCCTGAGGGTGCCCCCACCCTCAGGGTCCCCCTCCCGTTAAAAACCCCTTCAGCAGCTTACCTTATTCCAGTGCCGTCTCCCTCTGCGCTGGAGACCTCTCTCCCCCACCGACGTCAGCTCCTGATTGGAGCGGAATGCGCATGCGTAGCAAGAGCCCCGCATGCATTAAAACAGTCCATAGGAAGGCATTTCAAAATGCTTTCCTATGGACGTTCTGCGCAATTGATGCAAAATTCGCACTCAGCGTCGCAGATGCTACTCTCGCAGCTGTCCAGAAGACAGCCACTAGAGGTTGGCTTAACCCCTAATGTAAACATAGCAGTTTCTCTGAAACTGATATGTTTACATCTGAAGGGTTAAAACCTGAGGGACCTGGCACCCAGACCATTTCATTAAACTGAAGTGGTCTGGGTGACTATAATGTCCCTTTAAAGTGTTCAATTCCTTTTGCCTTCAAAGCATTATTCCCTGGGCTGGTCTCCCACTGGCTTATTTTCTATGTAGACACATTTTTAGCTATTGTTATAGCAACTATATTTATGCTTTGTTGTTATTGTTGTAGCTCATAGTTTTCTTTAACATATGCATAATGTAGATGCGTTTTTTTTTTTTAGATATGTACAGATACCAGCCATTAACTGGCTAAATTATTAAAATAAATTGATGATAAAGTTATTGTGACATAATATTTTAAAATGTATGACCTTCTGTAATCTGATTATGTAAAACAGTGGATCGGAAATGTGTGGCCAGCATTTAGAAATGGATTAGTTAAACATGGACTTTCATGTCCATGTAAGGGTTAAGATAGCTGTACTCATATTTCTATAAGCATCGTTGGCTGAAGAAGAGATTGTGACACCTAAATCTCATATGAACACCACCAGGAACTCCTGGGTTCATGTAATAATCAGTTACAATTACAGGGCTATATTTAATACTATAGGCAACAAAACTAAAGTACAGGCATTTGAACACTATTTAATAAACACTCCAATGTTAAAAAAATATATATTTATTTTATATGTTGGGCTGTTTAGTTTTATTTATCCAGGCAGTGGTGTATCCTGGTTTTGTGCTGCCCTAGGCAGGACAAAACTCAGGCGCCCCCCCCCCCGCCACCCCACCCAACCCTTCCCCGCCCCACCTTCTAAATACACACACACACAGTCAGACACAAAACACACACACACAGTCAGACACACACACACACACAGTCAGACACATACACAGACAAACACAGTCAGACACAAACACACACACACACACAGTCAGACACAAACACACACACACACAGTCAGACACACACACACAGTCAGACACACAGACACAAACACACACACACAGACACACACACTCACAAACACACAAACACAGACACAAACACACACAGTCAGACACATACATACACACACACACACACACACAGTCAGACACACACACACACAGTCAGACACATACACAGACACAAACACAGTCAGACACAAACACACACATACACAGTCAGACACACACTCACAAACACAGACACAAACACACACAGTCGGACACACACACAGTCAGACACACACACACACACACACACAGACACAGTCAGACACATACACAGACACACAGTCAGACACATACACAGACACATACACAGACACAAACACAGTCAGACACAAACACACACACAGTCACACACACACAGTCAGACACAAACACACACACAGTCACACACACACAGTCAGACACAAACACACACACTCACAAACACACAAACACAGTCAGACACACACACAAATTAACTTTTTTTTTTTTTATTTAAATCCGCCCCCCAACCTCCTTACCTTTGGGAGTGCTGGGGGGGGTCTCTCTCCCTGGTGGTCCAGTGGCTGCAGGTCGGGCGGGCGGCGCTGGCAGGCGGGCGGCTGGCGAGCTCCCTCGCGCGCCGGCTGCAGAGTGAGGCTGGGAGCCGGAAGATGACGTCATCTTCCGGCTCCCAGCTTCACTCTGCGGCGCGCGAGGGAGCTGAGCAGAGAGCTCATAGGAAGTGCTCCCTCGCCAGCCGCCCGCCTGCCAGCGCCGCCCGCCCGCTCGGGATGTCAGTTAGCCGCAAGGCTAACTAGGCATTTGCCCTGGGCATTTGGGGGGCGGCATTTTTTGCCGCCCCCTGAAAAATGCCGCCCAAGGCAAATGCCTTGTTTGCCTCGCGGCTAATACGCCCCTGTATCCAGGCCAATTCAATCTTTATCATGTAGAAGCATTGGGAACCTAAGGAGCATGTCAGGAGCATCGCCTTCTTCTTTGAATGATCGTTTAGACCTATTGGCTATCTGATTGACAGCTGGAGGGTGTAACTAAGGACTTTTATAAAAGTGACAATTTCTCTTGAAATCAGCACTTAAGTAAAATAAAACATGGGAAATCTCTAGTTTACCCCTAAAGCACATGGGCAAACTGAAGTGCTTCATTGAGCAGGATGGTTAATTTAACAAACTTTACAGCCAATTGCAAACAACCATAGGCAGACGGTTAACTCAGACCGCCACTTAAAGGACCACTATAGGCACCCAGACCACTTCAGCTTAATAAAGTGGTCTGGGTGCCTGGTCCAGCTAGGATTAACCTTTTTTTTTATATATAAACATAGCAGTCAGCAGAGACAGAACATACAGAGAACTGGATTACTGAAACCATGTTTCGCTTTCTTCTCTACATAAGTAATGTTATCCCTGGCTTTGTCTGAATTGGATTATGAAGTAATTTGCTAACTCTTTATTATATATTTAAAAGAAAACAGAGCATTTCATGAAAAACAGGTTTACACAAGTTAGAGGTGATTTTATATTTTATATTCAAAAGCGTAAATTTAGAAGTGACATCTCCCCTTTAATTGTATTTCTTCAGCTAGTTATGCTTTGCTCTGTAGAGTGAAACGTTAACTGTCTTGGAAAATAGATCCACAATAAAGAGTCTGAATGCAGACTCCTCCTCCTTTTAAGACAATATTGCTTGACTGCTGACTCCTTAAATCGCCAAATCCTGTTACCCTTAAATTCCCAATAAGTAATGCAACACCATAGTTAGTAGGTAAGGGCAACGGCCACAGCTTTATTTAAACCAGCTGCTGTATCTCGGCCACAGCTTTATTTAAACCAGCACAATATCGACACTACTGTGATTAATAACCGTAGTGTAACATATATAAATACTTAACTTTGAAAATTATAAAACAGCCTCCCAAGATCGTTACCCAAGGAAGACAACCTTTTCATATATAGATAACCAAAAACACACAAATGGGATACGGCTGGAAATGAATCTAAAAGGAACACAGAGATATACAAATAGTGAAGTACAGTTTATACATTCAAACATGCGCTGTACATAGATGCACTCACGAAAAGGTGTAGAATATATCGCTCATAAGGAAAAAACAAACGGTATGGTCCTACGCGTTTCGTTCTATAAAGAACTTCCTCAGGGACCGTGGTAATAAATAAAACCAATGCATGTTTTTTACATGCTGTAATTCTATGTATTAATTTTATTCATTACCACGGTCCCTGAGGAAGTTCTTTATAGAACGAAACGCGTAGGACCATACCGTTTGTTTTTTATATTATATTTTTATATTGATGGTGATTTTTCACCTTTTATCAATAAAAGCATTGTTTTTTCCTACCATTTCCCGCTTGGAGTCCAGAGTATTACTACGGTATTCCATAAGAAAACAAGGGATCATTGGCCCCCCATTCTTATCGGGGGAGGCACCTTACGAGCGATATATTCTACACCTTTTCGTGAGTGCATCTATGTACAGCTCATGTTTGAATGTATAAACTGTACTTCACTATTTGTATATCTCTGTGTTCCTTTTAGATTCATTTCCAGCCGTATCCCGAAGCTTTGTGTGTTTTTGGTTATTTAAACCAGCTGCTGATTTTACCCAGCAGACAGGTACACTTTAAACTTCTTCCAGAGCCTCTTCAGCCTGTCCTTCGTCATCAACCAAATTCAGGTTGCGACTCCCCAAGCCTGGCATTATTAATTTACCAAACTTGCTGGCGCTGGAAACCCACAGCAGTGACAAAATGAAAAACACAACACAACACAACACAAACACCAATCCTAGAACAGAACCATTGGGGAGGGTGGGTGGGGAAAAACACTGCAAGGCTCCCTAGCATTGTTCACCAGTAGTCTGGTAATTTTCCCAGAATTCTAAGCTTCAAACTGAAAACCAACTGTATTAATTTAGTTGCTATGCCAATCCCTCAAGGCAGCAATCATGCTCCCCCCCCTATTCGCTCCAGTGTTTGGCCTTTCTTTTATAGAGCAGGCATTAGCTTCAGAGGGGTTGTATGTAAGAAACTGACATGAGTTACTGTCATGAACAATGGTACACTGAACTGACATTAAGAGATATATTGTATTCCAATTCTGAATTAAAGCAAAAATGGGTAACCAAAACATTGTTAATACTTGCCCTTTGGTTGTCTGATTGAACGATCAAAATAAGTAAAGCATAAGGGTGGCTGAGTGGTTAAGGCATTGGACAAATGTCCCACCTGGGTTCAAACCCCACTCCTGGTACATGGTGTCTTCAAATACCAATGATGGTTTAACCATCTCAAATATTATTGATCTCCCTAAATTTGGGAAATTTTCACTAAAAGCCACATACTTGAAAATTAGTGCATACGTATTCTACTCAACCAATATCAAATTCAGAAACAAACTTCAAAGCCATAAAAACCAGACAGGATATTTGTTGCAACTATTTGCCTAAATATAACCAAAAATCTAACCAAAAAAGGCTTCTGTGCAATAAGCTGGTTTTAATCCTTGGTACCAAATAAACAGTTATTCCACAGAGAATTGACCCATTTCGAGAAGCTCTGTTCCTTCAACAACTTGTGAAGGGCATATCTACCCTATACACTCTCCTATCATACTCAGCCTCAGACTTACTTCTGGCATACAATGCAAAATAGGTATCAGATATGAACCAAATGCTCACAGAATAAGTGTTGGAGAAAAGTTTTATCTTTACACATCAAAGCTCCATCTGCTCAAAGATCCAAGAGACGGGTTACAAACTCTTGACACACTGGTACCGGACCATGGACAAATTGCGCTGTATCAACTCTGAGATAACTGATGTGTGCTGGAGATATAGGAGGGGGTTCAGGACAGGGTTCCACATATGGTGGACGTGCCTACAGATAGAACCTTATTAGAAGCTAATTCATGCCACCATTAATAAATTTAAGGAAGCAAACCTCCCATTCCAACCTCTCCCAATCTTGTTGCGCCATACCAATCTTTCTATATCTCGCTATAAAAAATCACTCACAAAACACCTCTTGAACGCAGCTAAAGTGCTTAAGCCCCTACTCTGGAAATGAACCAAGTGTCTTTCAGGAATGGATGCTAAAGGTGGAAGAAATACCAAAGGGGAAGTATGGAATCCCTGACGGCACAACTACGAGGCACTGTGAACAAAAATACGCTCTGTCAGTATATTTATATCGGCAGACATTTTGTGTTAAGACAGAAATTAAAAGTGTATACTGCCAGTCACTCTCAGAACAGAGGTGACTCCATTTTGTATTACAAGGCTAAGACAGACACAAGATTTCTCTCTGTAACTCTATTCATTCAAGTCTGAGATAAGGAATGCACTTATGTAAACATTAGAGATAAAACAAGTGATAAGGCAGGATGACTAACAGGCAAAAGGGGGATGGAATACTACAAACAACCCAGAGACAAATATATACATATATATACACATATACACACTATCCACTTATAATTTACTATTATTATATTAATCATGTATAATTAGTATCATGTTAATAATATAGACTATTCATGGATAAATATCAATGAAGAAATATCATATTATTTACTAATGTTAGTGGAGTATAAATAATCTTAAACACAGTTTCACACAGGAAACCCAGACCAATGACAGATAACACTAAGTAATTCATTTTACTTTCTAAAAAAAAAGAAAGATAGCTGAAAATGACGTAAAAAGCATCACCAATTTCAGTTAACCCATTTTGTAAAAAGGCAAATGGACCCCCTGACAAGAATTTTTGGTGATATAATTGCGCCACCTACTGACCAAAAACTAGATGATAGTCTGTAGGGAAGACACACCTACAGTTCCCTATTGGTCCTATCAATTAGTGACGTGCAGAAAGTTTTCCCTTTAAAAAGTAAGGACAAAGGGAAGATTTAAGCTCTTTGGGGGATTCAGCTCTTTGGGACGTTCATACACTCTTTGAACAACATTCGAACTCTCCTTGAAACATATTCTGACTCTTGGACCGTACTCACTTGGACACCTAATTCTCACTATTACCTTTCCCAACTAACAAAATTTCAGAACTATTCCATACAAATACATCATGCTTGCATTCAAATTCCTGGGACATATCTACACATCTGAGAGAAAATCTACAACCTAACTGGTAATTATGCTGGTTTTATTTATTAAATAAAATTAATACATTTTTACTAATAGCAGGAATATATATATATATATATATATATATATATATATATATGGATAAATATTGGTCAGATTTCAATCATTAGAAATCATAATTAGCAAAGGAATATATGGTTATAAAAATGCCATTCCTGCAGGTGGCATAAAGATAACAATATATTAACAGTAAATTGGCCAGATGTTAGCACATTAAATTTTATCCAGGTATTGACTTGTTCTGATATAAGATAGTGAATCTTATTTAGGAAAGTTAAAATTTGGCAAACGTAAAAACCTGGTAGAATTATTCTTATTGGATGGTCCTAGGAATGGTCAAGTGATATGGTATGAACATTACTTTAATTGTAAAATTGCAACATAATAGGATATCTTGCCTATGAGGATTGTAGCCAGCAGTGGAAGGGTTCATTTAGTGTGATTTGACTAACAGCCAAAGTTTATTGCTATATGCTGTGCTGTTAAGTTCTGCTTTCTGTGTGAAGTTGGTTTCTAAACAGTGTCCTGTTGTAAATCTTAAACTGTTGACAACTGGTTGCTTTTAGCTGTCTGTATTGTGTTGTGAAATTGTTGCCATATTGTATAATTATGTTATACTAATTATTCACTGATTGTCATGCATGTTATATATTATTATTATTTTTATTATTGTCACAATAAATAATATTTTCATAATTAAATTGTGATTACTGTGTGAAGTAAAAATCCTCAAGTGAACTTCCTCTAGGATCTAAGAGAATTCAAAATCGTGAGTAATTCTCAGCTTTATATTATCATTATTCGGGGACAGTGTCAAGATATTAATTTTGATATAATAAAAATTATTAAATACATTTTTGATAATTTTTATGAAAATATTATTTTTAATATTTATCACCCTATAAATATCCTCACAGCGCACATGGTCCACTGAGTTGAATATATTTCAGGGCAACAAACTCACAATGCTGACACAAAATGAGACTCTGCTGTGTCCCCCTTCTTTGGTGCTGGTATTGTAGGTATCCTTTGCATACTGTATGTACTCCCATTGCATTTACCTTTCTCTCTCCTTACTTTCATTTCCTATTTACTCTTCTTTCTGATCACGATCAAAGTACACAACCCACTGTAAACCTGTCTCCAGCAACAATGTTTTCAGTGGGTGTTACACTTGCTGTAAGACGCACATCTCCTGTATGCCCCTGTTTGGGAATTGCTTTCCCTTAGGCAATGACAGCCACTAGAGGGACTTCCAGGTGCTTAGAAGACTTTTGGTCATCTAAATGATGCTGGACGTTCTCACGCTATGCATGAGGACTTTCAGCGTCACAAAATCCTCATAGGAAAGCATTGATTAGTGCTTTTCTTTGGGGAAATCCTGATGCGAGCGCGGCCATTGCCGCGCATTAGGTTTTCCCCTCCGACTGATGTCAGCGGGGGAGGAGCATGGGCGCAGCCTGACCCAAAGTCGAGGGACATCGGCACGTGATTCAGCGCCACACGAGGTTGGAGTGGAAAAAGATCTCACCATAGGTTATATAAATATCTCTTCATACAGGTTGCACTTCTGTTTTGTACTGTGTGTTTTAAAGGATACTGTGCATCGAAGGAGCGTTATTTTGCTGATTATTGTTAAGGAAAGCACAAGCTCTTTGCATATACACATATTTGTTGTTTATTACACTCAAATCTAAAGTTTTAAGTTTTTGCATCAGGGAGCTACCCAACTCTTTGCATTTGATGTTATCGGGTGATCTTGGATGCAATTTTTACCTAGAGGTTCTCCACTTCCATATTCTAATACTTTAATAGGGGTTCAATGTCAGTTTTATTGCCCCAAACCCTTTAAAAGTCACCAAGAAAAGAGATGATTGAAATTCCAATAGGAACCACCAACTACCTAGAAGGGCACGAGCCGCTCAAATGAAAAAAGTATCCAATTTTTCATGAGTGGTGTTATCTGTGTGTGCAGTATGTAGCTTTTAGGGTGATAGGTAAGTGATTGCTATTTTATGGTTCAGGATTATAAAACCACAACACTATAAAGAAGGTTTTTCTCTCTTTTCAATATGGGGTTTTGTTCTTCTGTGTGTTTTAAGGTTGATGACGGGGTCCTCCCTTATAAAATATGTCATGACAATAATCATGGTGATCTCCTGTCACAATAAGGCTGTTACCAAGGAGAGGTCTCTGGCCTCTTTAATATACATAGATGGGATAAATGTTAAAGAGTGTATTGCAAAAATATAAGAGCCTTAACATCCTCCATAAAGTATTGTCCAAATGGAGGTAAGGGATTACCATTTATAATCGTGATCGACTGGATTCAAGGGGGCAGTCTATGTGTATATATATATAAATGCATAGTAGAATGTACTAAACAAAGAGCAAGCAAAAACCTGCTCTTTTGAGGTGTGGTTAGAGATTGATTTTTTCATTCAGGCATCTGCCTGCATTTCTGTATCATTTTAATTTATTGAGAAGCATCATAGAAAACCTAAATTTTATTACTTTAGAAAAAAGGTGTCTAAGATGGGATATAATGATTACTATTATTATTAGTTATATAGCGCCAAAAAATTCTGCAGCGGTGTGCAATGGGTGGACTAACGACACACACAGGAACAGAAGGGTTGAGGGTCCTGCTCAATTAGCTTACATGAGTGAAGGTGAAATATGTGTTGGGGCTCTGTAGTGCTAGACAGCATGATCTCTTTAGTCCTATATTTAGGCTTTTGTCAACAACTTTCTGAGCTGTCTTAGACACTTCATATCTACTCTCTTCTATGTTTTGGGTTCTACCTTTATTTATACATACTGATTAGTTTAACTTTAACTATTACTATACTTATATGTTGGCCTACCTCTACTAATATTTTTAGCTATTGTAGCTAACTTACTAGCTAAGACATAAACATATCATATGATAGCCTTGTCCAGCTTATACTTTTTAATATATATATATTCATACAATATCCATAGGTAAACATTTGTGTTTGAAATTCTTTTTGACTATTTTTTTGGGCTCTGTGTTGGCCTGTATAAGTTATTTTGGGCATATTTGACTACACAAGGTTCTATGCGCCACCTACTGGAACATTTGTATATCTTTAGTGTTCCCTTCTGTAGATACACTATGATCAGTCACAACATTAAAGGGACACTATAGTCACCCAGACCACTTCAGCTCAATGACCCCTGCGGCCGGGTGCCCCCCGTCATGTTTTGCGGCACCGGGCCGCCGTTCAATGGGTCCATCTGGTGGCCCATGCTGTTAGGGCCACCCGATGGGTATGGATTTTCAGGAGGTCCGGTCAGTGCTGCGGCGCTTTAACAGCGCGACCGGGCCCCCTGTGATAACATCACATGCTGGTAGGAAATGACTGGTCACTCCTCCCAGCATCCCGCACAGGAGGAAGCAGAGGAGGGAGTCAGAGTGGGAACTCTGACACCCATCAACCTGAGCCACCACTGGACCCCAGGGAAAGTCATCCTCCTGCACCTAAAAGGTAGGAAACAGGAGGGTGACAAACATTTTGTATATGTGTGTTTGTATGTGTGTGTGTATGTGTGCCTGTCTGTCTGTTTGTATGTATGTATGTATGTATGTGTCTTTGTATGTATGTGTGTCTTGTGTGTGTATGTGTGTGTCTCTGTCTGTATGTATGTGTGCTGGTCTGTTTGTATGTGTGTATGTATGTGGCTTTGTATGTATTTGTGTCTTGTGTGTGTGTGTCTGTCTGTTTGTATGTGTCTTTGTATGTGTGTGTGTGTCGGTCAGGGGGGAAAGAGAGGGATGGGAGGGGTGAGAGGAAGGGGGGGAAAGAGGGAGTTGGGGGGGGCATAGATCAGTTTGGCACCGGGGCCCCATGGATTGTGTGTACGCCACTGGTGGTAGTGTCAAAATAACATTCACATCCACAGTTTCTCAGCAGAACATTGATTAGAACATAGCACTGCCTCCACCAGCCTTCTGTCTTCCTATAGTGCATCCTGCTGCCATCTCTACTCCAGGAAAATGAAGCACATGCACCTGGCTATCCAACTGATCTAAAGGAAAACAGATTAATCAGACGAGGCAATCATCATCCATTGCTCCATGGTGCAGTCCTGATGCTCACATTACCATTAAAAAGTGCTTTCCACTGGGACAGGGGTCATCATGGGCACTCAAACTGTGATGCACTGTGTCTTCTGACACCTTTCTATTATGGCCAGCAATACGTTTTTCAGAAATCTGAGTTAATGTAGCTCTTCTGTGCGATTAGACCAAACAGGCTAGCCTTCGTTACGCATGTGCATCTATGAACCATAGGCGTCCATGACCTTGATGCCGGTTCACCTGTTGTCCTTTTTTGCATCACTTTTGGTAGGTACTAACCATTGCATAACAAGAACACCCCACAAGACATGCCATATTAGAAATGCTCTGACCCAGTCGTCTAGCCATCTCTATATGACCCATGTCAAAGTCACTCATTTTTTTTTTGGTTGCCCATTTTTCCTGTTTCCAACACTTGAATTTTAAGAAATCACTTGCTGCCTTATATATTCCACACCTTTGCAGGTGCCATTATAACGATATAAGTGACAATCAATTTCATATGCTGTTGTGCAAATGTGATAGACAACAGGTGAAAATCATAGGCAATTAGCAAGACACCCCCGATAAAGGAGTGGTTCTGCAGGTGGTGACCACAGACCACGTCTCAGTTCCTATGCTTCCTGGCTGATGTTTTGGTCACTTTTGAATGCTGGCGGTTCTTTCACTCTAGTGGTAGCATGAGACGGAGTCTACAACCCACAAAGTGGCTCAGGTAGTGCAGCTCATCTAGGATGGCACATCAATGCGAGCTGTGGCAAGAACGTCTGTCAGTGTAGTGTCCAGAGCATGGAGGCGCTACCAGGAGACAGGTCAGTACATCAGGAGATGTGGAGGAGGCCACAGGAGGGCAACAACCAAGCAGCAGGACCGCTACCTCCGCCTTTGTGCAAGGAGGAACAGGAGGATCACTGCCAGAACCCTGCAAAATGACCTCCAGCAGGCCACAAATGTGCATGTGTCTTCTCAAACGGTCAGAAACAGACTCCACGAGGGTGCTTACAGCCCAACACTGTGCAGGACGTTTGGTATTTGCCAGAGAAGACCAAGATTGGCAAATTCGCCACTGGCGCCCTGTGCTCTTCTCAGATGAAAGCAGGTTCACACTGAGCACATGTGACAGACGTGACAGAGTCTGGAGACGCCGTGGAGAATGTTCTGCTGCCTGCAACATTCTCCAGCATGATCAGTTTGGCAGTGGGTCAGTAATGGTGTGGGGAGGCATTTCTTTGGGGTGCCGCACAGCCCTCCATTTGCTTGCCATTAGGTACCGAGATAAGATCCTCAGACCCCTTGTGAGACCATATGCTGGTGCGGTTGGCCCTGTGTTCCTCCTAATGCAAGACAATGCTAGACCTCATGTGGCTGGAGTGTGTCAACAGTTCCTGCAAGACGAAGGCATTGATGCTATGGACTGGCTCGCCCGTTCCCCAGACCTGAATCCAATTGAGCACATCTGGGACATCATGTCTAGCTCCATCCACCAACGTCACATTGCAACACAGACTGTCCCGTAGTTGGCAGATGTTTTAGTCCAGGTCTGGGAGGAGATCCATCAGGAGACCATCCGTCACCTCATCAGGAGCATGCACAGGCATTGTAGGGTGGTCATACAGGCACGTGGAGGCCACACACACTACTGAGCCTCATTAGTGTGTTTTTCCACTTTAATTTTGAGTGTGACTCCAAATCCAGACCTCCATGGGTTGAAAAATTTGATTTCCATTTTTAAATTTTTGTGTGATTTTGTTGTCAGCACATTCAACTATGTAAAGAACAAAGTATTTCAGAAGAATATTTAATTAATTCAGTTATTTTTGTGTTCCCTTTATTTTTTTGAGCAGTGTATATATATATATCTATATATCTATATCTATAATCAGAGAGGGACAATACTGCCACCTCGTGGCTACCTGTGAGCATAATGTTTTCTTTTGCTTTTTTTTCCTTAACCCCTTAAGACCGGAGGGCGTACTATTACGCCCTATTTTAGGCGGCTCTAAACGCAGCCGGGCGTAATAGTACGCCCTCCGTTTTTTTCTTACTTACCTGGTCGCCGGCGATCCCACGCTGGCGATCGTGGTTGGGGGGACTCCCGTGGCGGATCCTCCATCCTGCAGCCCCCCCTGGCCATGTGAGAGTGAGGTCCTTGCGAGGACCTCACAATCACATGGCTGGGATAGCTGGCTGCTGTATTGCCAGCAGGGGGACTGCCTGTAATGACAGGCAGTCCCCCTGCTGGCTGGAAATAAAATAAAATAAAATTAAAAAGTGTAAAAAAAAAATTATATACTTAGATCATATATATATATATATATTATATGATCTAAGTATATATATACACACATATACATACACACACATACACTGTCTAGGTGTATTTTACTATTTATATATATATATATATATATATATATATATATATCATATTACACGTAGACTGATACTGATTAAATATATATATATGTACAGGTTTTATGGCGTTTTGGGAAGTTACAGGGTCAAATATAGCACGTTCCATTTGAAATTGAAATTCGCCAGATTGGTTACGTTGCCTTTGAGACTGTATAGTAGCCCAGGAATGAAATTTACACCCATAATGGCATACCATTTGCAATAGTAGACAACCCAAGGTATTGCAAATGGGGTATGTCCAGTCTTTTTTAGTAGCCATGTGATCACAAACACTGGCCAAAGTTAGCGTTAGTATTTGTTTGTGTGTGAAAAATGCAAAAAACGCCAATTTTGGCCAGTGTTTGTGACTAAGTGGCTACTAAAAAAGACTGGACATACCCCGTTTGCAATACCTTGGGTTGTCTACTATTGCAAATGGTATGCCATCATAGGGTAATTTTCATTCTTGGGCTACTATAGGGTCTCAAAGGCACCGTAACCAATCTGGCGAATTTTAATGTGAAAAAAATGAAACACAAGCCTTATATTTGACGCTGTAACTTTTGAAAACAGCATAAAACCTGTACATGAGGGGTACTGTTATACTCAGGAGACTTCGCTGAACACAAATATTTGTGTTTCAAAACAGTAAAAAGTATCACAGCAATAATATTGTCCGTGTAATGCTGTTTATGTGTGAAAAATGCAAAAAACTTCACTTTTACTGACGATATCATCGTTGTAATACATTTTACGGTTTTGAAACACAAATATTTGTGTTCAGCGATATCTCCCGAGTAGAATAGTACCCCCATGTACAGGTTTTATAGTGTCATGGAAAGTTATAGGGTTAAATATAGTGCTAGCAAATTAAATTCCCTATACTTTCGGCCTGGGTTGTCAGGCAGGTCCCGCAAATTGAATAATAGGACCTAATTATATAACATTATTATATAAATATATATGTAAAATTATATATATATATGTATATATATATATAATTTTTTAAATTATTTTTATTTTTATATAGGTATACATATAGTGATATATACTTATGTATATAGATATATATATTATTTCGTTCTACATGTATTTTGGAAACTTCCGAGTTAGTTTGTCTTCCTTACGAGCAGAGGGTCTTTTGAGTAAGTTACGCTCATCAAATTTGCGTGATACACGCATTTCATTATGGTCTTGATCTTTCCATTTTTTAGATGCTTTTGTGCAAGAAGGGGAATCATAAAGACCGTCAAACCAATACTTACATTTCTGGGTGGCCTTCCCATACCTCCTGAAACCTTGCGCCAAATTCCTTTCAGACTATACAGATGACCAAAATTGGTCAGAGTGAGTATTAATTACCTCAGTCTGTTGCACAGCTTTGGTAGATTGGCTGATAGCATAAGCCACAGATTTTGCAATTGCCTCTTGCATAGAGGACATAGCAGAAAATATTGCAGATTATACTGATTTGTTGACAGATAAATTAACAATATTCTTTAACGACTCCTCAGTGAGGATTTCACATTCAGCATTAGCACCAGTAGAGTTTTCTTAGACTCTTTAGAATTCATAATAGTAATAAAATTCTAGTAGTCTGCAATAAAATAATTGACAGTTTCTTGATAACTAACCGGATGCGTTATTAGAAGAAGCTGAACACAGGACATTCAGTATTGACGTTACAGTGTGAATACTCAATCAAGAAATAGGTACTCAAAAACTACTGTACTATCAAAAGCCAAAAAGAAGTGCAGTTTCAGTACCTTAGCTCCAAGCAGTGACTTAAATAGGGCAAATAAAAATTTTTAAAAAGCTATTTGTCAAAAACCACACAGTTACACAGACTGTATTACAGAAGTTCCCAATATTTTTTTCCTGTGGTTGGGATCAGTGTTTGGCATTGTTTGTATTGGGGGATAGGTGTCTGGCACGGTTTGTATTTGGAATCAGTGTCTGACACAGTTTGTATTTGGGGATCAGTGTCTGACACGGTTTGTATTTGGGGATCAGTGTCTGACACAGTTTGTATGTGGGATCAGTGTCTGGCACAGTTTGTATTTGGGATCAGTGTCTGGCATGGTTTGTATTTGGGGATCAGTGTCTGACACAGTTTGTATCTGGGGATCAGTGTCTGGCACGGTTTGTATTTGGGGATTGTGTCTTGCACTGTTTGTATTTTGGGGATTGTGTCTGGCACGGTTTGTATCTGGGGATTGTGTCTGGCACGGTTTGTATTTGGGGATTTTGTCTGGCACGGTTTGTATTTGGTGATCAGTGTCTGGCAAGGTTTGTATTTGGGGATCAGTAGCTGGCAAGGTTTGGATTTGGGATCAGTGGCTGGCACGGTTTGTATTTAATGATCATGTCTGGCATGGTTTGTATCTGGGGGTTGTGTCTGGCACAGTTTGTATTTGGGGATTGTGTCTGGCATGGTTTGTATTTAAGGATCGTGACTGGCACAGTTTGTATTTGGGATCAGTGTCTGGCACGGTTTGTATTTGGGATCAGCGTCTGGCACAGTTTGTATTTGGGATCAGTGTCTGGCACGGTTTGTATTTGGGGATTGTGTATGGCATGGTTTGTATTTAAGGATTGTGTCTGGCATGGTTTGTATTTGGGGATCGTGTCTGGCAAGGTTTGTATTTAAGGATCGTGTCTGGCACGGTTTGTATTTGGGATCAGTGTCTGGCACGGTTTGTATTTGGGATCAGTGTCTGGCACGGTTTGTATTTGGGGATTGTGTATGGCATGGTTTGTATTTAAGGATTGTGTCTGGCATGGTTTGTATTTGGGGATCGTGTCTGGCAAGGTTTGTATTTAAGGATCGTGTCTGGCAAGGTTTGTATTTGGGGATCATGTCTGGCAAGGTTTGAATTTGGGGATTGTGTCTGGCAAGGTTTGTATTTAAGGATCGTGTCTGGCATGGTTTGTATCTGGGGATTGTGTCTGGCACAGTTTGTATTTGGGGATTGTGTCTGACATGGTTTGTATTTAAGGATCGTGTCTGGCACGGTTTGTATTTGGGATCAGTATCTGGCACGGTTTGTATTTGAAGATTGTGTCTGACACGGTTTTGTATCTGGGGATTGTGTCTGGCACGGTTTGTATTTAAGGATCGTGTCTGGCATGGTTTGTATTTAAGGATCGTGTCTGGCACAGTTTGTATTTGGGATCAGTGTCTGGCAGAGTTTGTATTTGTGACTAGTATCTGACACGGTTTGTATTTGGGGATCAGTGTCTGGCATGGTTTATATTTAAGGATCGTGTCTGGCACAGTTTATATTTGGTAAAAACCAAAGAAGAGAAAAAGTTACCTGCGCTCTCTCCTTAATCCCTGTGTATATTTAGACAAATGAAGGTCATTTAGTTGCTCCAATGGCCATTGGAGGGAATGCCCGCCTGCCAACGTCAAGGCAGACCCCCCTAAGCGGGTCCTAACACTGACCCTTCAGCCTGCTTCCTTGAGCTTCTGGCAAAGATATCTCTAATGAGACAGAGAGGGGTATTTTTTATATATATGTCTGGCACGGTTTGTATTTGGGATCAGTGTCTGGCACAGTTTGTATTTGGGATCAGTGTCTGGCACGGTTTGTATTTGGGGATTGTGTATGGCATGGTTTGTATTTGGGGATCGTGTCTGGCAAGGTTTGTATTTAAGGATCGTGTCTGGCAAGGTTTGTATTTGGGGATCATGTCTGGCAAGGTTTGAATTTGGGGATTGTGTCTGGCAAGGTTTGTATTTAAGGATCGTGTCTGGCATGGTTTGTATCTGGGGATTGTGTCTGGCACAGTTTGTATTTGGGGATTGTGTCTGACATGGTTTGTATTTAAGGATCGTGTCTGGCAAGGTTTGTATTTGGGATCAGTATCTGGCACGGTTTGTATTTGAGGATTGTGTCTGACACGGTTTTGTATCTGGGGATTGTGTCTGGCACGGTTTGTATTTAAGGATCGTGTCTGGCATGGTTTGTATTTAAGGATCGTGTCTGGCACAGTTTGTATTTGGGATCAGTGTCTGGCAGAGTTTGTATTTGTGACTAGTATCTGACACGGTTTGTATTTGGGGATCAGTGTCTGGCATGGTTTATATTTAAGGATCGTGTCTGGCACAGTTTATATTTGGTAAAAACCAAAGAAGAGAAAAAGTTACCTGCACTCTCTCCTTAATCCCTATGTATATTTAGACAAATGAAGGTCATTTAGTTGCTCCAATGGCCATTGGAGGGAATGCCCGCCTGCCAACGTCAAGGCAGACCCCCCTAAGCGGGTGCTAACACTGACCCTTCAGCCTGCTTCCTTGAGCTTCTGGCAAAGATATCTCTAATGAGACAGAGAGGGGTATTTTTTATATACACCCCTATATACACCCCTATATACTAACCCTTAATAGGGAACACATGGGATGGGCGGCAGCATTGTAACAAGGCTGTGTGATACAAATACAAGTAAATACAAATACAAAAAGAGAAGTCCTGCGCTCACTCCCATCACTACTGGGCCGGCAGCAATGACTACAGTACACATCAGCCCCAATATATAGTAAAAACCAAAGAAAAGAAAAAGTTACCTGCGCTCTCTCCTTAATCCCTATGTAAATACAGTTTGTATTTGGGATCAGTGTCTGGCATGGTTTATATTTGGGATCAGTGTCTGGCACAGTTTGTATTTGGGGATCGTGTCTGGCACGGTTTGTATTTAAGGATCGTGTCTGGCATGGTTTGTATTTGGAGATCAGTGTCTGACACGGTTTGTATTTGGAGATCAGTGTCTGACACAGTTTGTATTTGGAGATCAGTGTCTGGCACGGTTTGTATTTGGAGATCAGTGTCTGACACAGTTTATATTTGGGATCAGTGTCTGGCACAGTTTGTATTTGGGATCAGTGTCTGGCATGGTTTGTATTTTGGGATCGTGTCTGGCATGGTTTGTATTTGGAGATCAGTGTCTGGCACTGTTTGTATTTGGGGATCGTGTCTGGCACGGTTTGTATTTAAGGATCGTGTCTGGCATGGTTTGTATTTGGAGATCAGTGTCTGGCAAGGTTTGCATTTGGGGATCAGTGTCTGGCACGGTTTGTATTTAAGGATTCGTGTCTGGCATGGCTTGTATTTTGGGATCGTGTCTGCCATGGTTTGTATTTGGGGATCGTGTCTGGCATGGTTTGTATTTAAGGATCGTGTCTGGCATGGTTTGTATCTGGGGATTGTGTCTACGGTTTGTATTGGGGATTGTGTCTGACGGGTTTGTATTTAAGGATCGTGTCTGGCACGGTTTGCATTTGGGATCAGTATTCTGGCACGGTTTGTATTTGGATTGTGTCTGACCCGTTTTGTATCTGGGGTTGTGTCTGGCACGGTTTGTATTTAAGGATGTGTCTGGCATGGTTTGTATTTATGATGTGGTCTGCACAGTTTGTATTTGGGATCAGTGTCTGCAGGTTTGTATTTGTGACTAGTATCTGACACGTTTGTATTTAGATCAGTACTGGCACGGTTTGTATTTAAGGATCGTGGTCTGGCATGGCTTGTATTTTGGGATCGCGGTTCGCACGGTTTACTTGGGGATCGTGGTCTGGCATGGTTTGTATTTAAGGATCGTGTCTGGCATGGTTTGTATTTGGAGATCAGTGTCTGACACGGTTTGTATTTGGAGATCAGTGTCTGACACAGTTTGTATTTGGAGATCAGTGTCTGGCACGGTTTGTATTTGGAGATCAGTGTCTGACACAGTTTATATTTGGGATCAGTGTCTGGCACAGTTTGTATTTGGGATCAGTGTCTGGCATGGTTTGTATTTTGGGATCGTGTCTGGCATGGTTTGTATTTGGAGATCAGTGTCTGGCACTGTTTGTATTTGGGGATCGTGTCTGGCACGGTTTGTATTTAAGGATCGTGTCTGGCATGGTTTGTATTTGGAGATCAGTGTCTGGCAAGGTTTGCATTTGGGGATCAGTGTCTGGCACGGTTTGTATTTAAGGATTCGTGTCTGGCATGGCTTGTATTTTGGGATCGTGTCTGCCATGGTTTGTATTTGGGGATCGTGTCTGGCATGGTTTGTATTTAAGGATCGTGTCTGGCATGGTTTGTATTTGGAGATCAGTGTCTGGCACGGTTTGTATCTGGGGATTGTGTCTGGCACAGTTTGTATTTAAGGATCGTGTCTGGCATGGTTTGTATTTGGGGATCAGTGTCTGGCACGGTTTGTATTTGGGGATTGTGTCTGGCACAGTTTGTATTTGTGATCACTTTCTGGCATGGTTTGTATTTGGGGATCGTGTCTGGCAAGGTTTGTATTTGGGGATCAGTGTCTGGCACGGTTTGTATTTGGGGATCAGTGTCTGGCACGGTTTGTATTTGTGATCACTTTCTGGCATGGTTTGTATTTGGGGATCGTGTCTGGCAAGGTTTGTATTTGGGGATCAGTGTCTGGCACTGTTTGTATTTGGGGATCAGTGTCTGGCATGGTTTGTATTTAAGGATCGTGTCTGGCATGGTTTGTATTTGGGGATTGTGTCTGGCAAGATTTGTATTTGGGGATTAGTGTCTGGCAAGGTTTGTATTTAAGGATCGTGTCTGGCATGGTTTGTATTTGGGGATCGTGTCTGGCAAGGTTTGTATTTGGGGATCAGTGTCTGGCAAGGTTTGTATTGTATGACCTGCTGAGAGTGGGATATGAAGAGCCACTGGGAACCTGCTCGAGGCTGTATGGTGATAAAAAGTAAACCGAGTGTTTTTTTTTTCCATTGTGATGCTCTTTTTCTAAGCCTTCCTTATGATTGCTCAAATACACATCACTCAGGGACTCAGCTTCATTTACTTTAATCAGCAGTTTGTATAATTCTCAATGTATTTTGTTATCCCTTATATTTAACAAATGTGTTTGAGAGTTATAAAAATTACAAATCTAAAAGAAATGTACACCTCTATATTTACCTCAATGGCCTACTGAAGTGCCTCTATCCTGGTTCCCTGTCAGTCATTGTTATAAACTCTGTTTGTTACACCTTGCAGTCAGAGAAGAAACAAAAATAATCATGGTCTAACTGTGACTATAAATGTGTTGGAGAATTTTTGTGGCCCAAGTTTGCCATTTGTATGTATTTGATCATATTTTTTCCATTGTCAATGAAATGTGTACATTGGCTGTGCCTGGAATGAACTTGTTTGTAACGACCATAGTTAAAATATTTAATACACCTTCAAGAGAAAATGGAGCATTGTATGAAAGAAAAGGTTAAACCACAAGTTATAGGTGGTTTTCAATGTTTTATTCAGTTGTTGTTGTTGAATTTCCAGAAAATTCAGTGAATTAGTGTGTATTAGTGTGTAATGAACACTTTGGCATATTTACTGTATAAATAATTTAAAGTTGAGAACCTTAATTAAAGAGATACTCCGGCACCATAAGAAATTTATCCCAATGTATTTACAAATGGTTTTAGGGATGGACTGACAGTGGTCTGGGGCCCCAGGTCATGTTAGGCTTAAGTCCCCTTCAGGCCAATGCACATGCTATAAAAAGGAGCAGTCAAGGCTGGTGTATGTATACTATGTATGTAATTGCATGTCTATATATGTGTATACATGTGTACATGTGTGTGTATAGCCACTGTGAGCCCTAGTGTAAGTGAATATATGTGTGTAGTGTGGATGCAGATTAAATTTAAATACATGTTTTTGTTTTTTAAAACAGGGTAGTATTTTTATGTGTAGGTGTGTTTGTGTAGCATGGTTGTATGTATGTATAGGGGGTATTTAGTACTCATGACAATCTGTTTGTATGAGAGGGTGTATTCTTGTACACCAGCAATGTGTTTGCATGGGGTGTATTTGTGCAACGTGGCACTAGGTTTGTATGAGGGGGTGTATTGTGCCATGTGACAGTGTATGTACCTGTTCTCCAGTTTTGATGCAGAAGCCTTTCCATTGGCACCAGTGATTGGTTAAGACCATCAGTTGGGGATGGAAATAGAGAGCCAAGAGGATAAGTGCCATCAAGAGTATTTTATAGTATAACACCTTAAAGGACTTCCAGACCCCATAACATCTTAATTGAGATTAAGTAGGCATGATGCCTGGAATCCTTCTTTAAAGGGTTACTATAACCCTATTTCACATTTTTTTTTAAATTCTAATGCCCTATTGTGCACTATTACATTTATTCACTCCCCTTTTTTAACCTGAAAATGGGGTAATAAAAAAAAAAAATGTTTCCTTTAATCCACCGCCGGGCAATGCTCTCCTCAGGCATTTCTATGCCCAATCTGACATCCCACATCATCAATTCGTCCCTCTCCAAGGTTTACTCATGTGCTTCTCATAAAGAAACATTTGACTGGACCATTCTCACTGGCTCAAAAGCTCGCCTGCATTTGTAGAATCACATAACATCTGTTGCCAGAGCACAGTGCACGCTAACACCATATGCAATTTTTGCACAGAATTACCATTAGGCATTCCAGAACAGAGGATGTCAGGGGTGTAACTAGCCTCCAGCACAAAAGTGCAGATCTCTCTTTATGTGCAGTGTTTCAAGAAATGCTGCACAAACAAATTCCATCCTTGATGACCACTTCTGCTTTTAGTGGTCATGAAGGCGACCAGTAATTCTTTAAAGAAGGGTGAGCTAATATTAGCTCTCTGATTGCTCTTACATCATATATTTAAAGACTAACATGACTTGGGGAACAGTGAAGTGGCTACAACTAAAGGTACACTCCAGGCACCAAAACAACTTTATCTTTATGAAGTTGTAATGGTGCCAGGAGGCCCCTGAAGGCACTCTTACCTCAAGGGGTTAAACCATTTTTCAGTGGCGATGTCCACTCCTCCCCAGATAGCATCTGACTTCTGAATTTTCACTTACAGGAAGCGCAAGAGTGCCGACAGGCAGGGGTGCCACTGATTGGCCGAATAGTGGTGCTTTAGAGGCACCTGAAAATGCAACAAGTACATCTAAGGAAACTGGGGTGAGGGAAAATGGAACATTCACCAACAAAAAGACGACCATTCCTCTAAAGTTCAAGGCTCCATAGAATGTACACTTGATAGATGCAAGTCTCTTTTCAGCTATGTAACTACACTATCATGCTGTCTCTTCGACTGATCCAGAGAAGCTTCTCCAGGTCCTCTTGCATTCTTTGTAGTGATATTAATGGCATTATCGTGTGAATGCTCAATATGGTGCTTTATGTTTACTTCCATAGGATCATCTGCAATATCTACAATAAAAGGTAAGAAGTACATGTCTGAGTAGAAATAACTTTACTAGAACAAAACTAATAATCATAAACTCTAGTTAACAATAATTATGTTTGCCATCGGGATTTCTTGCAATGTACAGATGTAAGTTTTCTAAACCTCTCTCTCTCTCTGATCACTAGACAGATATCTACAGGATTATTCACTGATGTGAACATTAATGGGAATTAAAAGTTAATTTTAAATTATAACCAATATAGCCAAGCTTGATAAATTCACCAAGTCAGATGTGCTTCCAGTTTGGCCACTGTGGTGTTAAATTTGAAAATCACTTTGAATTACTGACACTTAAGTGAATAATCCTGCTTAATATAATTTGATGATCCTTACATAGCTGGGCATTAGCCCATTTAGAACTGAAAGGGTCACTTTGGGCACCTCTACAACCTCATCGCAATGTGATTATGATGCGAGGGGTTCTTTGGGACTGTCTTCCCTGAAGGGGTTAAACAATTAATAGTTAATCAAAGTCTCTGCCCGTGCACTTCCACTCACTGTCTGAAACTTCCTGATTGAACAAAATATGTATCTTTCACCCTGTTTGCTAAGTGGGAGCTACAGATAGGTTGAGAGCATAAGCTGTTGTTCTCAGCAGCGCCTGGTCTGAAGCTTCCTGATTGAAGCCTTGGATATTGAGCAGATGCGCAGGGGAAGAGCAATCAGGGGCCATCTTGTAGATTTTGGGATTAAAATATTAGTAAAACGTTTAACCTCTTCAAGTAAAACATTGTCCAGGACCTCCTCGCACCATAAGAACTCCATTGTGATGAAGTTGTTATAGTGGCCGGAGTGGTCTTTAACCCCTTAAGGACCAAACTTCTGGAATAAAAGGGAATCATGACTTGTCACACATGTCATGTGTCCTTAAGGGGTTAAACTGAACATGATCCTGAAAAGATTTGTATAAAGTAGCAGCCTACTGCTGAAATAAATTACAGAAAAGAGCAAGAAGTCAAAGGCGTCACCGTGCTGTTTGTGATCATGTGCTTAATTATAGGAGTGTTGTGTAAACACAGTCTGTCGCAGTTGCTGTGGATAAACTGTTTTTTGTTGTTTTTTTAAATCCTGCCACATGATAAGTGTTAAACATCAGTATATTTGTTTAATTAAATCAGCAGTAAATTTGGTAAGCATATTTAATTTTTTCCACACCGCACAAATAATAATGGTACAGATCACTAACTTTTTTCTTTTTCAATTATAGAATAATGTCTACAGTTATTGCTTTTCAATATGTTTAAACAGAATTCATTATATATAAACTGTACACTTTACAGTAATGGATGCACTATACTATTATTACAACTTCTAGAAGTGCACATTGTATATGCTCACCCCTGGTAAGTTGGGCTGTCTTATATTGCTGTTCTCTCACCAGTTTCATTAACTGTAGGTTCTGTTTGCTAACCACACTGTGATCAACCATCGGTAAAGGGTAGTCCTTTCCTGCAAGAAGCTCAGGTTTAGTTGATTCATCAGAGCATGCAAGCTAACATTATACTGAAAACATTCTGTCTTGTAAGAACTGATCTGAATCATTGTAATCCAATGAAAATAGAATATGTCACTTGGGAGTAGTGACCTACCTCCAAATACAACTTACATCATCCACTGAGTTAACAAGCTAGTTATCAGTATTTTAAAGAAACACTCCAAGCACCATAACCACTGCAGGGAGCTATACTGGTTATCGTGTCTGGTGTTCCATGGTGTCCCTCACTATTTTAGAATGGTTTGACTTCTTATCTAGAGTCCATTGCTCCACCTACCAATAGTGCAGGGTTTATTGGCTGAGAGTAATCAGCTTAGCTCAGGAGAGCTAACATAAGGTCCTAAGTAAGATCTTTTGAGCTATCACTGAGCTATAGAGGAGGCAGGGAGAAGTGCCCAGTGGACCCAGGTAAGAAGTCAAACGATTTGACAAAAAGGGGGCATGCTTGCACCAAAATCATTAAAGGAAGCTGTAGTGGATATGATGCTTGTGGTTTTTGTTTTTTTTAACAGTTAGATCCACAAAATATCTCCTTATCACATTCCTAGTTTATGTTTAGTGCTCAGATTAAGTAGACCCTTAATAATGCCAAATGCTAGAACTGAAGAACAGCAAACATGTTCTTGAAAACATAAAAACCACAATCAAGGATATAACTACTTTCCAACAAGCAGAAACTTCAGCAGGGTATTGCACTGTTTTTGTTTGTTTTGTTTTTTTCCACATATGATGATGTTTTATGGGGCTGTCTGAAGTAGATTCTTTGTACATTAGCTTTTATTTACCAATTATACATCCTGCTTGCTTCATAATAGCTTCTGGAGCAGTTCATGGATTGTAGATGTACTTTGATGGAAAGTTTTGTAGGATAGGTAAATATTTTCTGTGAACATAAAAGGTTTGCATTTGACACAAAAGTTTTAAGACTTTTCACGTTTCATCAATACATTTTGCTATCCGTACAAAAAAGTAGAGGCTTCTCCTGAGCCCCACCTTTCAGCCTCAAATGACTGAGGTCATACCTCCTTGCTCAAGTGTGTGCGTGTAACAACAAAAGCAATGGCATCCTCCACTCACTTTTAGACTCTCAAGCTTGTACAAGATTACAGTAGTGAAAACAGCACCTGGTAGGTGAAGTCACCAAAAGCTTCGTCATGGTAGCAGGAGTATGCTCTTGCCCAGGAGAGAGAAATTCAGGGAGGGATATTTCCCTGACCTTTTCCATCCTTAGCCAGCCACCTGCAAACAAGCAGACATTTCCCGTTGAAAAATAATTAAAATCACTTCCAAGTCACTTTGGTGGTCATTCATGGACATACTAAACATGGATCATGAAGTCTCTTCTACTGACAGATATTACCAATAGTGCAGAGAGAACATATAAGGTTTAATGCTGCATATAATGCGTTATAAGCAGCTAACGTTTGTAGCAAAGTGAATAGAATATGAAGGAGCCCATACTGATGACCATTTTAGCAAGCATTCTTAAAGGACCACCAAAGACACCCATACCACTTCATCTCAATGATATGGCCCTTTAGTTTTAACCCTGCAGTCGAAAACATTGCCGTTTAGTAGATTTGGCAATGTTACGACTGCAAGATTAAACACGCCTCTAGTGACTGTCTTCCTGACAGCCACTAAAGTCCCTTCTGCTGAATTACCTATAGTCGCAACATGAATGTTTTGCAGTGCATGCGCACATTCCGCCAAATTCTTCTCTAGGTGGAAGAATTGGATTGGAAAAGATATAAATGCGGCGGGGGAGTAAAGGTAAGAAAAAAATATTTTTAAACCCTCATGGGGGAGTGAGGGAACGACATCTAAATAGGTAGGGGAACACGTTAGGATTAGAAATACAGGTTTGTATTTCTAATACTATAGTGTTCCTTAAGTCCCTTAATACCTTAATGTATTCAAGGAACATGAAATATACATTTCTGTACTGCTATGGAGGCAGTCTAAACTGTAGCACAAAGTACTAGAAAGGTATTGTTGCTATTACATTAAATATTTTCATGACAGTTTGTTAATAGAGTGCAAGTGTTTTAACACCATCTCTATTTGCCATTAAATCCAAATCTGCAGATGCACACATACAAACATATATAGCTTCCAGGAATAATGTAACACGTAGAAGATTAATACAACCGCAGCCACATACATACCGTATATAACTGCCCTCAGGATCAAAACGCTTTCCAAAGCCAATGGGACAAAATATCCTTGTGTAATGGTGATAAAAAGCACTTGCTGACAACCACATCCAGTTTCCTGCATTAATGCTGTAATCTGCATCTAAAAGGAACTCCTCAAAAACCTGTGATGACAAAAAATATTATATTATTACATAGAAATCTAGTTTGGGGATCTGAAGTCCATCACGTTCAGTTTTTTACAAATCTCTGTTACTGCTGTGATCCAAAAGAAGGTGTAAAAAAAAAATTTAAGTGAATTCTTAATCTCCTCACCCAAAAAATGAAAAATACAAATTCTTGACTAATTAATGGCAATCAATCAGATTTAGCCCTGGATAGACACATTTGATTGGTGGCATTTTCCTACACCAGCAGCTCCTCTTTGTGAGCTGTACATTACAAGTGAATGAAAGCTTGATAACATGAATATCATTAAAACAAGCAGCAACAGGAGTCTATGTAGCATTCACAAACGAATCAACAGTGCTAGGATATAAAGCCTGATTAGAAATATACACATATAGATCATGCCACTGCAGCAGCAATAAGACCAAGAAAGCAGTCATGTTCCATGTAAAGCCGACGTGGTTGATGCAAGATATAGCCCAGCATAACACTCACTATCTCTAGAGCTAGTGTAAGTTGTCTGTTGTGTGGCAGACTATTGACATGTCCTACTAAATACTAACATGCTATATTATCTGTTCAAAAGAAAGAAGAAAATTTGTTGTTCCTGCAATTTTCTGTGACACTCATCTCCAAACTTGTCCACAGAATCAACCATGGTAGTTTGAGGCTTTCCGTTACTTTCTCAAAACAATAAAAGGGTTATTTACTGACGCGATTTTCAAATTTAATGTCTAAATAGCCAACAAGGGAAAAAAATAAAAATAAATCAGCTACTCTGGCCTTAAATTTGACAGTCACGTTGAATTCACACTTTAGTAAATAATCTAAAAGTACATTCAGATAAGCATTAGACAAAAAATCACATCAATTTCCCTCCTGTCTACTGATACAGTATGGAGAAGTCAATGCACACCAAGTAATGTCTCAGTTACTTTGGAAAGACTGACAAATATGTTGCATTCAAATGCAGATATTATTATTATTATATTTATATAGCGCCATCAAATTCCTCAGCGCTTTACAATGGGTGGATGAACAGACATGTAGTTGTAACCAGACAAGTTGGACACACAGGAACAGAGGGGTTGAGGGCCCTGCTCAATGAGCTTACATGCTAGAGGGAGTGGGGTAAAATGACACAAAAAGGTAAGGATAGTATTAGACTAGTGACAGTTGCAGAAGAGGAATCAGTCAGGAGCTATTAACAGTTTAATTAATACGCTTTTGGGAAGAAGTGGGTTTTTAACAATTTTATGAAGGAGTGGAGACTGGGTGAGCATCTAACGGAGGAGGGAAGCGAGTTCCACAGGAACTGTGCAGCCCTCGAGAAATCTTGAAGGCGAGCATCAGAGGTGGGAGTACGGACAGAAGATAGATGTAAGTCTATATTTTATAGGAAGCCAATGTAGGAACTGAAAGAAGGGTGAGGCATGGGAGGTGCGGGCGGACAGGAAGATGAGCTTCGCCGCCTCATTCATTATGGACTGTAACGGCGCAAGCTGGGAGCACGTAAGACCACTGAGAAGCGGATTACAGTATGTGGCGAAACCAACCTTGCCACTGGGCATTGGAGAAGCCTGTTTGCCCGCCTCCTGCCTATGGCCCCTGGGAGATTTGGCTTTTTAAATACAGTATTTGGGCATATTGTATTTTATTATGCTGCTGCTGGCCCTTTAAGAACCATCTGGGGACATACTGTGGAGTTACTGGGTGGCCACCATTTCATGTATCAGAGGCACGTGGTGAGAACAATGGATGAAGCACATGGTGAGAACAATGGATGGCGGCCATTTTAACTCACAGACACTGTTTGGACTTTTCTACATGGTGCCATCTCGCCAGTATTTGGTGCACGAAGACATCGTTCAGTAGTTTTAAACTATACAACAGGGGACACATTATACAGTAATTATTTTTCATATAGCCTGTATATGTTCTGCGAATCTGCATTAAACTGCATCTTCCAAACTACTGAATGGATCTGGGTGAATTTTGGATATGTGGTTCACCCAGATCCCCCGGTTCCGAGGATACTTTATGGGGTTATTGCATGTTTTGGGGTCCCTGTGATATGTTTTATAATACTGTATTTCTCTGCCTGTGATAATTCGATTAACCATTGTGTTCAGTAATCATATCACAGGCAGAGGGGAGGATTTTGTGTGGGAGTGTCTGTGTGTATTGTACGGATTGATTGGTTGTATTTCAAAACCCTGTGGGCAGTACTATGTTTGTGGATTGTGAATAAAAGAGGCTGTATGTACCAGTACAGTCAGTTCTGCTTGACCTCAAAACAAAGTGTTGTCTCGTTATTGGGGGAATTGGATTGTATGCTGATTGCCAGGAGTGTAAGCTGATTGTATGCTTTTCCTGTTCAGCTGCTTACAGCATTCAAATGCTTGAGAGCATTCGTATGCTTCTCCGGTTGGGTGGTTGTGGTGTCTGCTGCAATACTTGGAGTCCTCAGGAAGCGCAAGGAGCATCCATCAACGGAGGTATCCAGTCGGGGTGCCAGGTGATCCGTTACACAGTAGTCAAGGTGAGAAAGGACAGTGGAATGGACCAACACCTTAGTCGCATCTGGCGTTAAGTAGGGGCGGATGCGCGCAATGTTTTTGAGATGGAAATGACAGGATTTGGCGATTGATTGAACATGAGGCTTGAAGGAGAGGTCGGAGTCAAAGAGAACACCTAGGCAGCGAGCCTGTGTGGTGGAGCTGATGGTAGCACCGTTGACTTGGAGGGAGGGAGACACAGGAGTAACAACAATTGAGGGAGGAAAGACCAGAATTTCAGTTTTGGTCAAGTTTAGTTTAAGGAAGTGGGCAGCCATCCAGTTAGAAATAGCAGAGAGAGAGAGATATCATATTACATATCTAATAATGAATATGCCTTGATTTACTGCATACATTCAGTTATCACATAATGATGCCTATGGAACATGTGAGCTCCAAAACATGAAAACCAAACATGACAACCTTCATTCCTTCTTCCCAGCTGATCCACAGATCTCCACGCGTTAGGAAACAAGCTACAGAATGTCTGGCCAGGTGATGGATCCATCCTTCTTCATGCAATTGCTTCATTATTGCATCAATCCATGGAAATCCAGTAAGACCCTAAAACAGAACAGTATATAGGTTGCTTTCTAAAACCTTCAGATTTACCATACATGTTGAGCTGAACGTTTCCACATTCATAAGTTTTTATATATTCATTTACTATCACATTTAATGGCAATACTAACCTGGGCATACTACTATATATTACTTTTCTTTACATCATTTTTACAACAAAGTTTTCTGTGATATCAAGGACTCAAGAAACAACTATAATGCTTTTGCATTTAAAAAAAAAAAAGGAAAAACAATTGCGTTCAAACATATGGACATACATATATTCTGTCAAAACATAAATTTCTCATTTAACAGCAGTTTGAGTAAAGTTTTAACCAATCACCTTGTAATGTAAATGTAGAATTAGTCTATCTTGTGATTAGTATTTGTGATACTCCCAACTATGCCACCAGAGTCATCACAGCTTCAGGATTTTAATATTAGCATTAAAGGGACAATATAGTCACCAGAACAACAACAGCTTATTGAATTTGTTCTGGTGAGTAGAATCATTGCCTTCAGGCTTTTTGCTGTAAACACTGTCTTTTCAGAGAAAATGCAGTGTTTACATTACAGCCTAGTGATAACTTCACTGGCCAATCCTCAGATAGCTGTTAGAGATCCTTTCTGGGTCATGACTGCCTAAAATGCATCCAAACATTCAGTGTCTCCTCCCTCTGCATGCAGACACTGAACTTTCCTCATAGAGATTCATTGATTTAATTCATCTCTATGAGGAGATGCTGATTGGCCAGGGATGTGATTGAATCATGCTGGCTCTGCCCCTGATCTGCCTCTTTGTCAGTCTCAGCCAATCCTATGGGGAAGCACTGTGATTGGATCAGGCTACCACTTCTGATGGTGTCAGCAGACTGCTTGTTTTTTTTGAGGCAAACAGCATGCAAATCTACAGCTTCTGGCTTTAATCCAGTAAGATGTTGCTATATTTATGGAGGCATGAGGGGCCCAGGGGGGCTAGATGGTGGTTTTAACACTATAGGGTCAGGAATACATGTTTGTGTTCCTAACCCTATAGTGATCCTTTAATGTGTTAGGAGTAAAACAAAGGTTTACGGTTATGAAGTTTCCAGTTATAAAGTTTAGGTTTCGGAGAATTAGGCTTAAGGTTTTCAACCTAGAGAATTAAGGTTAATTAGTTTAGGGGAGGGAAAATTAATCACTAGGATCAAGAGTACGGATGTGCATTCCTGAGCCTTTAAGAAACTGTTAGGTAGTCAGCCCCTCCTTGAATAAGTATTCTAGCACCGTGCGGGTTAGCCATCACTGGCTCCCCCCCCGCCCCCAGTCTCCTTGGACGAAATCATCCGAATTGATGATCTCAGCCAATCCAATGCTTTCCCAAAAGAAAGCATTGAGAGGCTAATGCAGATGCATTGCTTAAAGGAAAAAGTTCAGTGCCTCCATGGATAGCATGGAGCAGTGATCCAGGAAGCTTCTCTAGTGGCCGTCTGAGTTACAGCCAATATAGGTGTCCCAAGGCAGTAATGTAAACACTGCCTTTTTTCTGAAAAGACAGTGTTTAAATCAAAATGCCTGCAGGGAAAGACTGTAGACACCAGAACCACTACATTAAGCTGTAGTTGTTCTGATGACTATAGTGTCCCTAAGTTTTCATAGCTAGGAGAAATTAAATTAGGGGGTTCAGAGTTCGTGATAATCACCCATCCCTAATATGCATGCAGTGTTTATAGGCAGCAAAGTGATATAAACCAAGCAGTGATCTACCTTGCCAAGACTATCATCGTCCTACTCTGATACACAGTTGTTTGTGAGCTATAGGCACGCTCTTACTTGAGAAGCTGCCTTTAAAACACATCCCACAAACCGGAACAGAAGACACACGGTCACACAACAATGATTTGAGTTTTCCACACTACACAACCATCAGTGCTGCTAGCCCCAGAGAGAGAAATTATTCATAATAGATTATTTGGGGAGATCCTCTCGTATACCCAGTATGAAGACCAAATGCAAGGTGTAAGAAATGAGGAAATCCCCAAAACTGTTGAGATGTTTAATCTCAAAATGTTAAGGGCTTTATTTTGTTGAGGAAGGTATTACACATTATATTGAGAAAACACTTACCGATTTCCACCTCTCCAATTTTTCCTTTTCATTGTACCAGTCAATTTGAAGGCAAATAGGATTTCCTTTCATTTTGGTAAAGTTTGGAGTTGAAGATGCAACCGTGTAGAAGAATTCCCTCCAAAGTAGCTGTCCTTGTAGTGATACAGGAGGAAGGGCATGATTCTTGGCCTTAATAAAAGATGGAGTTACTGCCATTTCTCAACATTGTAAGATGTTAATTGTAACTCTGGTTTATAAGATTCTGGGCACCAACAAAACACTATCTTTTTGATAGCATTTGGTCTTGCTAAAATGCTGTATTTTTACTTGCTCAATTCTGTACAGTTTTGCAAAAAAAAGAAAAAAGTTTTTGCAGAATACTGCAACGTAGCCCTGCCCCCTAATTCTAAAGCAGAGACTTCCTGAGTTCCATACATACTGAGCTGTACTTCTAAAGCCTTTATTACAGGAATAGGACACGCAGCAGACATATAGTAAGTATATCACTACACGTCTGCCTGTCAGTCATGCGCTGTACTCAATCCTTATGTTATAAATCTATTTTGTTCATTTACCCTTAATGACAACTCTGAGGCATAAAGAGAGATAAACAGCCTGCATGTCTACCTGTGTTTACAGTGCTGCTCATCTACTATGTAACCTCCTTACCCCAATACTAAATGATTGTTTGAGAGCAGAGTCTGTGTACACCTAAACGGGTGAAAATATGTGTTCACCCTCACATTGATTTATGCAGTTTGCTACTGGGGAAGGAATGTGGCTATGTATGATGAGAGTTGGCTGTCAGCAATTAGTTAATAATTTTTTATGAGAATTAGTAGTTCATGCTGATTGGCCATCACTTACCTAAAACACAAGATAGTATTTTCCCAATAGCCAAGAAAATAAAAAGTTAAAATTTTAAAAAAAATTAAGCTTGTGTGTGATATGCATTAAAAAAGGAGTGCTCAGTTTTAACCCATGGTGCCCTTTAAACCTGCTCCTCAACACAATTTGTTTTACACAGAGACACATACATATGCACACAGACTCTTACAATGTAAGGAAATAGGAGTCTGTCAGATGTGTTTACATCAATTACAAATGTTTTCTACGTGCAGGGATCTTTAACCACCACAGAATTGGAGAAGAGTCTCAATGTAAACTAATTGAACGGACATTAGTTAATTTAGAACTGAATATTTATATGTATCCTTTAAATAAAAAAAAAGGTTAAAGGAACATGCAAGCACAATAACCACAACACAGAGCTGTAGTGGTTATGGTGCAAGGGGTGCCCTGGTGACCTCCAGTGTCAAACGATTTTCAGGTGCTTCTCTCTTATCTAAGCCTAGTAGGCCAAAGCTTAGCTCAAGATAAGATAAGCTGCTAAGCAGGAGCTTCTGGCTCTCTGTTAGATGTAGTGGATGCAGAGAGTGCCACAGATAAGAAGTCAAACCGTTCTAATACAGTTTTATTATTTGCAATGTAAAGGCACCTGGGCAATACCTGCACCACAACTACTATAGCGCACTGTAGTGGTTATGGTGCTAGGAGAGTTCCTTTAACAAAATGGAAAAAAAATCTAAAATGTAAATGCTTTCTCTCAACTACAAACAAATCTGTGATGCTGTTAGGAGCCGTTATATATTTTTATATATATCAGAAAACTGTTTTTAGCAAATTACTAAGGCCAGGCCTAAAGGTTACTTGCTATGTCAAGCCAGCTCCTTCAACACAACCTCTGCGAAAGCCCATGGCATCAATACTGGGAACCCTAATGTTTAACCCTTGCAGTATCAAATGGGTTGCCAGCACATTGAGGAAGATGGTGCCATTTAAATAATAATAATAGTAATAATAATAATAAGAGCAGTTGCCTTGGGCCATATTCCTGTTCAAATTAGTGTGGATCCAATGAAATGGCATGCGGAACAAACTATGGGTCCTAAACTATTGATTAAGGCCGACTTTATTATCTCTATAAAAGGTAAATATAATCACTTACCTGAGCATTTATATTAGATAGCTGGTGAAAAAAGGATCTGACAGATAAACATCCCAAACTAAAGTATGGACTCAAACCAGTAGTGCTCGGCAGAAAGTTATTTGGATCTGTTTGAGGTTTCTTCATCTGTGGTATCCAACCCTGCAGAAGAAAAGGGACGGGGTATGGAAAGTGCAAAAAGACACCTAGTTTTTGTCACATCTACATTGTCCATACGGAAACTGTGGGCAGAGACTTAGCTAGCAACTACTGGGCCCCGGTGTGAAAACTACCCTGGGCGCCCTCCCATGTGTCTCATCCCCTCCCCCCCAACCCCCAGCCCCTTCATGTGTATCAGATTTGAGCTGAGCACACCACAAGCTGAGCAAATCACCAGCTACCAAATATACATGTAGCAGCAGGGAAGAAGAAAAAAAGGGCTTATCCATTAGCGTATAATATAATATATTTAAATGTATTTTCTAACACATAAAAACTCGCACACTCCCGCTCTTTACAGGTGTGTATCTGGTTACCTACCTGATTTTCTAAATGCTGTTCCAATCTACGCAGTCCTTGAGATTCTCCTCCAATCCAGATATGTGAGGTTTCTTTAGACACACCTAGATCCTCTGGAAGGGGTACTTTATATGATTCATCAAGAGCAACCTCAGGAGGTGTTATGCATTTTCTGAGAATTGAAAACAAGAACCTGTGTGTCATCAATTGCTAATTTTTAAACAAATAAATACATGTAAAAGGAACACTATAGGCACACAGACCATTTCATCTCAATGAAAACATGCAGGGTTACCCTGCCTGTAGTGGCTGTCCTACTGACAGTCACTAGACATGCTTCTGTAAAATAACAGAGTAAAACTCTGCTATTTTAATCAGATGGTCTCAGAGAGACCATCTGATTGGCACAGACTAGCGTATTGCAGCGCATGAGCAATAGCCCCCAATGATTTCCCATGGGAAGGCTTTGGATTTGTTGAGATCATCAACACTGATAATCACAGCTAAAGAGTCAGAGATCACGGAGAACAAAGACTGGTGTGGCGGGGGCTGAAAGGTAAGTAAATCACCTGACATTTGACAAAATACATTTGACAAGGAGCCGTCAATATTTTGGTCCTTATACCAGAACCATACTTGCTTCACTTCACATTAAATATGCCACAACCAATTTACTGAGTGCATTAAAAAATTTTTTATTTTTTTTTGACAATTTTTATTTTGTTTTTTTCAGGTTTTGTTTGGGTACAGAAGAGAAGGGGTGGTTATGAGGGGAAAAAACAAACAGGTTTGTTCATCACACATTTCCCCCCAAAAAACCAAATTGTTTGACAGTGTTAACCTTATACAATATTACTTCTGGTAGGAAGTCGTAGTGTGGGCGGTGCTTGTCACTGGTACTAGGTGGATCGTGCTCGGCTTAAAAGATGGCTAGGCGTGAGTGGTTTACAAGTGGGGTGGCTCTGCCGGGCCCCAGGTGGGTCGTGTTTGCATCTGGAGAGTAGTTATGGGATATGATGTAGGGAAGGGGGGGGGAGATTTGGGCTTGGTCTGGTTCGCCCTCTACTTTTCACAAGTGCTTGGTGTGGGACATGTTTTGTTTCCAGGTGTTCCACGCTTTACATCAGGGTTCTGCCTTAGGCTGTGTTCGTCTGGCCATGAGTTCGTAACTGCTGTTGGTTTCTACTGTTTGTATGCATTCTGTGAGTGTGGGGGGTTTTGTGTCTTTCCAATGTCTGCTGATTACTGTGAGAGCGGCAATGAGTATATGATACAAGAGGTATTGTTGCATCCTCTGCACTCCTTTCGGAGGCAGGAGAAGCAGAAATGTCTCCGGTTAGAATGGGATTTGTATTCCTGTGCATTGATGCGCCAGGTGTGCCACGTTTAGCCAGTAGGTCTTTAGTTTTGTGCAGTGCCACCAGGTGTGTAACATTGTGCCTTTGTTTGATTGGCATCTCAAGCAGGCATCCAATACATTCGGGTAGCTTTGATGGAGGCGTGTGGGGACTAGGTACCACCTGTATAGTATTTTGCGTGACAGTTTAATTGTTTATTTTATAAATGAAACTGATACAGAAGGAATTATACAAATTAAATTAAAAAACACTGAGAAAGCACACACACCCTTCTCTTTGTTTGCACTCACTAAGCATCTGACCATGTTATGCATGGTGCTCTTGCTTGCTTTAATACATACATTATATATCTGTATGATTAATGAAACCCAGCATGCTATAGCCACTATTTACTTGTACTTGACACAACACAGGTCATACCCACATTTCACATATATGATATAGAAAATACATACGTACAAAAAATCATCAGTAGTTATTGCTCGTGCTGGTGTGTCAGGGTCACCAAGAATTGACAGTACATGTAAAAATTGTTTAAAAGTTAGCGGAGGTATTCCACCATTCTGAGCTACAATTCTGAAATAAAAAAGTCAATCAATCAAAAGACAAAATAAAACCATTTACAGGCAAGATGGTGTGTGTAATTTTAGCAAGATTGTATGTATATCACTATAATGGATCTAAGGTACTAAGAAATAGGTTTTCAAACTCCTAACAGTATGCTAACCGACAAACAGGAGTTTAACATAACGTTGCCTAAATTAATATTTATTAATATTCCATGACCCTTGCTATTAAAGAAGCAGTCTAAGCACCGCAACGGTTACAGTGATTATGGTGCTGCTAGGCTTTATGTTCCATTCTCTGGTTTTAGGTCAAACCAGGTGTCCAAGTTTCATCCATGGACAGGGCCTCACTTACCATATTGCCAATGCAAAGGTTCTTATCAATATCAATATCAATTTCATCCATATTTAAACAGCAGTGAAAAGCTTGGATGGTCAGCTGACATGCTCAGCCTATCACAATAATCAAGGAAATCATGGTGGATATGAAACATAGAAACATAGAAACATAGAATGTGACGGCAGATAAGAACCATTCGGCCCATCTAGTCTGCCCAATTTTCTAAATACTTTCATTAGTCCCTAGTCTTATCTTATAGTTAGGATAGCCTTATGCCTATCCCACGCATGCTTAAACTCCTTTACTGTGTTAACCTCTACCACTTCAGCTGGAAGGCTATTCCATGCATCCACTACCCTCTCAGTAAAGTAATACTTCCTGATATTATTTTTAAACCTTTGTCCCTCTAATTTAAGACTATGTCCTCTTGTTGTGGTAGTTTTTCTTCTTTTAAATATAGTCTCCTCCTTTACTGTGTTGATTCCCTTTATATATTTAAATGTTTCTATCATATCCCCCCTGTCTCTTCTTTCCTCCAAGCTATATGGCATAGCTATTGCTATACCTTTTGATTTACAAACAATATAGCAGTATATTACATTGCTGAAAAGAATTGTCACTTTTCTAATTATACACAAATATATAATTTTTCCACTTACATTGACAATATTGTTTATATATTTCACATAGTAAGTTAATATGCTTTCTTTGCTATATATAACCTTTGCAATATTGTTTAAAGAGCTGTTCTTAGTTTTTTGCTTTGTGTTCTCCCCTGTTAGTTTTTTGTCTTGGTACTTATTATGCAATTATATATGCTAACTTGCTATCTTACATAGCACTTTGTATAAAATAAAATATATTTACAAATGTTAGATTAAAGCCCACACACAGGGTAATATACTTTTTACGAGGTCTACGTATATATATCTCTCTGTCTGTGATCCATACATAAATTAGAATTCTTGAAGGAATGAATAAACAAACGCATCTTGATTTTATGTAAAGGTGCAGATGCGAAGATGCCCGACAAGGTCACTGCTTTATCCCTTAATGGTTTTGTGATGGAATTTCGGTGAAATGTAAATTTAGTAGGCCGAGATTTCCACATGGCATATGTGTATGTTGTATCAGTTAGTTAGTTACACGTAGCTAAGATACTGTCATCAATGTACTGAGCATGTGCAGTAATGCATGAACTGAAATCACACTCCTTTCTCCTTTGTTTCGGATGAGCCATGTGGTCTGCCCATATAAGGAAATCCAAATCCTTCCACTGATTGGTTAAGGGTATGTGCCGGTGTTTGGCCCTCAGAACTGTTTTGGAACGTTAGTTCATCTGAGACCCGATCGGTATGTTAATAAAGACCTCTTACTTCCTGGAAA
The DNA here is from genome assembly GCA_933207985.1 of Pelobates cultripes. Taxonomy (NCBI): domain Eukaryota; kingdom Metazoa; phylum Chordata; class Amphibia; order Anura; family Pelobatidae; genus Pelobates; species Pelobates cultripes. Next base: position 111,157,991 of record OW240912.1, on the reverse strand, counting down.
CCTGCATCCATCTCTCTGTGTCTGGCTTCTGCAAGTTTACTCGGTTACAGTTTGAACTTGCTGAGCCTTAAAATGTTTTATCCTTGTTGATTATGGTACTATAGTGTTTCGTTGTAGTTTTCATTCAATTAGCAGAATCCAGTATAATTCTTCTCCATTGAAACTACCCTGCACGCCTTTTTTTTGCTTGACTTACTTTTCATTTAACTTTTTCATCTTTTTTAGATTATGACTTTTGAGAAAAAGAGAAAAAAAGAACCAAAAATACAAAACAAAACACTTTGCTCACCGCAATGTAAAACGACTGCGTACATTTAGCCTGATTTAACAAGGCAGAGAGTAAACCTTTTCTCTAGTCTTAAATTTGTTCCTCCAGCTATACTTCTATGGCTTATACTGATACATTTTCATATAATACTTTGTAAAGAAAATGAATTCATACAATGTATTACTATATCTTTGTCTTTAAAGATTACACATACCTTCTGACGTCATACAGTGTATGAGCAACCAATGAGACCACGTTAAATCCTAGCTCTTCTCCCATTTTCTTTATATTCTCATCCATTTCTTTGTAATAAGGTTCAATCTCAAGGTCACAAGTGACCTGTGTGATGTTCCATTTTTGAACAAAAACCCTCAACACTTCTTGGTAGTCCCCTTGGATGACCAAGAGACAAGAGTTTAATTTCTTGAGACTGCAATTTAGATCTTCAAGGGACTGCAAGATAAAATCCCAGCGTTTTGAACCAATGTTTATTGCTGAGGTCATAAAATGTTTATCCAAAATGTACACTGGATATATGATATTGGAAGTCTCCAGTGCTCTGACCAGAGTTGGATTGTCATGAAGTCGAAGACCTTTCCGAAAAAGATGTATTGTATGGTGAGTCATTTTACCTGCAAGATGAAAGACTAGCAATGAGAGAACTAGTATTAAATAATATGAACCATAGGCGTGCGCACGGGGTGTGCCGGGTGTGCCTGGGCACACCCTAATCCCCGTGGCACGCCTATGGTTTGAGTCCTGCAGGGACAGCGTTCCTGCAGGCACTCAGTGCCCCCTGTTTCACCTCTTGCCCCTGTCATGGGAGGGCAAGAGGTGATGATTCCACCCACCCTGCAGTTCAGCGCGCGGCAAGGGAGCTCTCTGCTCTCTGCTCTCTGCTCCCTCTCGCCGCGCGCTGATGCCGGGAGCCGGGATATGACGTCATATTCCGGCTCCCAGCTGCAGCAGGCAGCCCGCGCGGCGAGAGGGAGCAGACAGCAGAGAGCTCCCTTGCCGCGCGCTGAACTGCGGAAAGGCGCCCGCCCCCACTGGACCCCAGGGAAAAGTCCACCAGCACTCCAGGTAGGAGGCTGGGTGGACATTTTTTTTTTAAAATTAAAATATAATAATTTGTGTGTCAGTGTGTCTGTGAGTGTGTGAGTATGTGTCAGTGTGAGTGTGTGAGTGTGTGTCAGTGTGAGTGTGTGTCTGTAAGTGTGTGAGTATGTGTCAGTGTGAGTGTGTGAGTATGTGTCTGTGAGTGTGTGAGTATGTGTCAGTGTGAGTGTGTGAGTGTGTGAGTGTGTCTGAGTGTGTGATGTGTCAGTGTGTGTTTCTGTGAGTGTGTGAGTATGTGTCAGTGTGTGTTTCTGTGAGTGTGTAGTATGTGTCAGTGTGAGTGTGTGTCTGTGAGTATGTGTCAGTGTGTGTTTCTGTGAGTGTGTGAGTATGTGTCAGTGTGAGTGTGTGTCTGTGAGTATGTGTCAGTGTGTGTTTCTGTGAGTGTGTGAGTATGTGTCAGTGTGAGTGTGTGTGTGTGTGTCTGTGAGTGTGTGTGTCAGTGTGTGAGTGTGTGTCTGTGAGTGTGTGTGTGTCTGTGAGTGTATGAGTGTGTGTGTGTCTGTCTGTGAGTGTGTGTGTGTGTGTCTGTGAGTGTGTGTGTCTGTGTGTCTGTGATAGGCTGCGCACGCCTATGATATGAACTCAGTATTGTTCACAAGTTGACCGAACTAGTTAAAAATACATCTTATATAAACTTAACTGTTACAATCCCAGGGCAGTAGTGTATTATATCAGCTATGGTGATAAGTGCAGAACCGACATGTTGCACACTGTAATAATTCAAGTCCATTAACAAGTTCTACTACTTTTGAGAAATTGCAATAACAAATATGTGAAAATAAATATACCTTAAAGCATGTCTGTCATCCAAAAAATGCATGGACAGTTGATGACAGGAATGAATGAACACCATGTCACACTTTATTCTTTTATGCCCTCAGGTGAAATCTTTGTCTAAAGAACCATTTTATATATTTGGGAGGACGTTTGCTAACTGTAAAATACCTATATAATACCTATTGTGCCTTTACGGTTTCCATGATGCTCACTGTGGTTGGTAGTTTGGGTAGGCTGGGGTAAGAATGGCAAATTGTTCTGACTAAATTTGTTCAGCACCTGGCAAGCACTTGACAAGTACCCAACAAACAATTGGTTCAAGATAAATTAGCTTATTCACTAAACTGATTTCCTTTTATCAATTCACAGCTTCGTGAATAACCCTGGTAGTATGAAAATAATAAATTTGAGTTGTAAGTATTAAAACCCGCCAACACATTCTAATTCTTTGAAACAGACATGCAGTTTCTGAAAAAACGGAAACACGTGATGTATTAACTTAACGCTGTCTGAATTAGACAACCTAGAAAAAAAAATTATATTTTTTTCCAGATCTGCTATTTTGATCTAAACTTTTAAATAATTTGTCATTACACCACAATTCTAAGTTTAGTGCCTAGCCCCATCGTTATTGACAAAAAACTAAACCAAAAACAAACTTTCCTCCCCCCTGTGGCATTGTTTTGATAAGCTTCTGCAATGTCACAAGATTTATTTCCGTCCAGTGTTGCAATGATGTTTCACCAAGATCTTGTATTGATGATGGGAGAATATGCAAAGCCTTCTCCAGCACATCCCAAAGATTCTCAATGGGGTTAAGGTCTGGACTCTGTGGTGGCCAATCCATGTGTTAAAATTATATCTCATGCTCCCTTAACCACTCTTTCACAATTTGAGCCTGATGAATCCTGGCATTGTCATCTTGGAATATGCCCGTGCCACCAGGGAAGAAAAAATCAGTTAATGGAATAACCTGGTCATTTGGTATATTCAGGTAGTCAGCTGACCTTATTCTTTGGGCACATAATGTTGCTGAACCTAGATCTGACCAACTGCAGCAACCCCTGATCATAGCTCTGCCCCACAGGCTTGTACAGTGGGCACTAGGCATGATGGGTGCATCACTTCATCTGCCTCTCTTTTTACCCTGATGCACCCATCACTCTGTAACAGGGTAAATCTGGACTCATCAGACCACATGACCTTCTTCCAATGCTCCAGAGTCCATCTTTATGTTACCTAGCAAATTGAAGCCTTTTTTCTGATTAGTTTAACTGATTAGTGGTTTTCTTAAGGCTGCACAGCTGTTCAGTCCCAATCCCTTGAGCTACCTTCGCATTGTGCATGTGGAAATGCTCGTACTTTCACTATTAAACATAGCCCTGAGTTCTACTGTTGTTTTTCTAGGATTTGATTTCACCAAACCTTTAAATGATCACCGATCAATCAGAATTTTTTCCAACCACATTTCTTCTTCGAAGACAATGGTTCCCCACTATCCTTCCAGTTTTGAATAATGCGTTGGACAGTTCTTAACCCAATTTTAGTAGTTTCTGCAATCTCTGCTTGATGCATGTCAATGATTTGACCCTTCTCAAACAGACTAACATCTTTTCTACGACCACGGGATGCGTCTTTCGACATGGTTGTTTAAGAAATGACAATTTACACATTGTATCAGTTGGGGATAAATAACTTGTTGCCAGCTGAAAGATAATCGCCCATGCAGTAACTATCCTATAGGAGGATCTTACCTATTTGCTTAGTTAAATCCAGGTGGCGACTTTCTTTTTGGCCAGGCAGTGTAGAATCCAAAGGTTAGGTAGTCAGCTTAGACTTATTTATGTTCTGTCTACTATGATTGGGGCACTGCAGCTTTCCTATAAACTATTCATACACCTCATTGGTTTAAATTACTTTTCTTTGTTCTGTTGAAAAGCAATTTCTTACATCAGCTGTCTCCTCTGTTATGTAGTGAATACACTCGAGAGTTTATCTGGGGCATGCAATATTATTTTCAGAAAAAAAAACGTAACAGAGTGTTAGGTCAAATTCAGTTTCTTGGATACAGCAAGCTAGGCGAATCTTCAGCTGTATATTAGCCTGTAATTCTAGAGAGAGTGTAAGGATAAATAATGAACTGTTTCAATAAGGGTTATGAAGACATCACAATAAGCCATGATGCTGTAGACACACTGGTTTATAAAAGGTCATCAGTATCACACAACGGCATTAATATACTTTAACACGGTTAGATCTATTTTATATTACGTATTTTAATTCAGGCTTGTCTCTCCAAGATTGGTGGGAGTTACACTCCTAGATAACAGCTAATATTTGCAGTTGCTGCAGTGGTTATAGTAAGTAGGTAGGAGTTCTGAAAAGGTTTGACAACGCACCTGGGGTCTGCAGGATACCCGATGAATGCTCCCTTGGAACCAGAAGCTCCTGCAAAGAGCTTCCGTTCCATGCAAGATCGGCTCATTGGCTGTCATGCACAACACATCCTTACATCCTATGTTGAGTACAGGGGTTCCGAATGTAGAAGAGTGGGCTGTAGTGGTTATGGTACTTGTAGTGTCCGTTTAAAGTGTGCACTAAACAACATTACTACTGCAGCTCATTGTAATGGTTCTGCTGAGTCTGTGGGAGCACACAATTATCTGTGAAAGCATTTCTGAGCAGTTTTAACCCCTTAAGGACACATGATGTGTGACATGTCATGATTCCCTTTTATTCCAGAAGTTTGGTCCTTAAGGGGTTAAAAAAACAAAGGGATTTCTAAAATGTAGTAATCTAATGTGCATTCACAGTTTTTTTCAAACATTCTGTACATCAGTGCCATTTTCTCATATGTAAAATGGTATAAATGTACTCATTTATTATTTAAATAAACTGATATTTAAATGGGGGCGGAGCCTGAGTCTCCTGCCAGCACAAGGCCTAAATATGCCAAAACTGCACTAAAACTGCTACAATCATATGTACCACTTTGCACAACAAAAATAAAAATTTAAAAAAAGAAAACCTGATATTTAAAATGCAAAATTGTAATATCTAAGTGAAAATCTATTTAAAAGGATTACTCCAAACATTTTCGAGGAGCTTTTTTCTTTAGAATGTCCTACTTTGCATTTTTAATTAGGTTCCTCTCTTATAAACTGGCAAAATACGCTTCAAGCTTATTGAATCCAGCATTGAGCAAAGCAGGGAGAGCTGATATAAGAAAGTGAGGGAGAGAGGGGACACCGAAGCTCCCAATTGCTGTCTGCGAGTGTACACACTGATCATTTCTGTTGCGATACTTCAACACGTTGTAGATCTAGTTACAAATATTAAATATAATAACAACAACCGGGAAGAATTCGTCTTTCTGTTTACAAATCATGATTAAATCATTACCAACTAATGATTTAACTTGACTTGATTTAAATCAAACATGCTCTGTATTAAAATAAAAATAGGATGCATCCAAGTTGCCTAAGATGCTACTCATAGCTTTTATGGATATTATCAACACATGGTAATGTGTAGAGAATACTTAGTTTCAAGATTATGATTTTAAATTTTAAAAGTAGCTTAAAGGGACACTACAGGCACCAAGAAAACTTCAACACATTGGTCTGGGTGCATATTTCCAGGTCCCTTAACCCAGGAAAGGTAAGTACAGCAGTTTTTAATTAATTGCAATAATTACCGTTAACCTAACCTCTAGTGGCTGTCTACCACTGTCATCTGGGTCGTTAGGTGACTTTTGGTCGCCTGACGCTGGACGTCCTCACGCTATGCATTAAGACATCCAGCGTCACCTGAAACATCCAGGATATCCAACATCACTTAAAACCCCTTAGGTAAGCATTGTATAATGTATGTTTTATAGGTAAGCATTGTATAATGTATGTTCTAATGCGAACGCGGCCATTACTGCACATGCACATTAGGTCTTACGTCGGTGAGGGAGAAGCGAAGGCAGACCCTGACTTAGCGCAGAGGGACATCGCCACTGGACTCAAGTAAGTGACATAAGGGGTTTTAACCCCTTTTGCAACACGGGTGGGGAAGGCACTATTGGGAGCTATATTGCAAGGAAAACAACTTTGGTATCACTATAGGTGTCAAAAATAAATTTAGCTTAAAGGGCCACTCCGCACCCCAAAAGCACTTCAGCTTTTTTAACCCCAGTTTATAAAAGTGTCAATTTCTATGAGAAATCGTCACTATTAGAAAGTTAACTAGGAAACACCCCCTTGGCTGTCAATCAAACAGCCAGGGAGGTTTGCAATCTCCTTCCCTTAGCTCCCCTGAGATAAAAAAGTGCCAGGCATACTCTGCTTTAGCGTGCCTTCTCCCACAGAGACCTCAGACCAGCTCCTCCAGACATCAGCCAGATGTGCACAAGGTGACACACACCAGTGGCGGATCCGGGGGGGGGGGGCAACGGGGCAATTGCCCCGCCCCCCGAGAGCCGATGCTCTCTCCTGCAGGGCCAGTGCTGTCCAAGCGCCTGCCCTGCTAAGTGCCTTCACGGACCAGAGGGAGATCAGAGATCTCCCTCACCGGTCCGCATGCACATTGCTGGGCAGCCGGCATGGGAGGGAGGAGACCCGGGAGGAGCTCTAGCCTGCAGCTCCGCTGGGTCTCCTCTCGCGAGAACGGAGCGTTGCCGCGGTTACCACGGCAACGCTCCGTTCTCGCGAGAGTGAACTCTAGCCTCAGGAGGTGCAGGCTAGAGTTCACTCTCACCACCGGACCACCAGGGATTCACCACGGACCACCAGGGATTACAAACAATATCCCCCCTGCCTGGGCAAAGGTAGGAAGAGAGGGGGGATTATAAAGAATATTTTATTAATTAAAAAAAAAAATTGTTTTACACTGCCCCCATACCCCCCATACACACTGCCCCCCAGCCCCCCATATACACTGCCCCATAGCCCCCCTATACACACTGCCCCCATACACACTGCCCCCCATAGCCCCCATACACACTTCCCCCATAGCCCACCCATACACACCGTCCCCCACAGCCCCCAGCACACACACCTGCCCCACAGCCCCCCATGCCACACTGCCCCCTTAGCCCCCATACACACTGCCCCGCAGCCCCACACACATCTCTGCCCCCACAGCCCCCCATACACACCCGCCCCATAGCCCCATACACACTGCCCCCATAGCCCCATACATACTGCCCCCACAGCCCCCCATACACACCTCCCCCACAGCCCCCATACACAATGCCCCCACACACACACACTTCTCCACATACACACATTGCTCCCATACAAACACACCATACACACAGTGCCCCCATAAACACTGCAACTCCCACACACACACTCTTCCACATACACACAGTGCCCCCATACAAACATCACTGCACTTCACATACACACAGTGCTCCCATACAAACACTGTACCCCACACACACAGTGCTCCCCATACAAAACACTCACCCCACAATAATAATACCTATTACACACACAGTGCTCCCCATACAAACACTGCACCCCACACACACAGTGCTCCCCATACAAACACTGCACCCCACTCACACACTTCTCCACATACACACAGTGCTCCCCATACAAACAATGCACCCCACACACATACTTCTCCACATACACACAGTGCTCCCCATACAAACACTGCACACACTGCACTCCCATGCACACAGTGCTCCCCCACACAATCATTACACCCTCACACACTTCTCCCCCCACACACGTCTCCCCCACACACACACACACTGCACCCACATACACACAGTGCTCCCAGACACAAACACTGCACCCCCATACACACACTTCCCCAACTGCACTCCCATACACACACTGCCACCACTACACCTTCATACACACACTGGCCCCATACACACAGTGCTTCCACTACACCCCACATATACACACTGCACTCCCATGCACACACTACACCCCTCACACAAACAGACACTGCCCCTCCTACACACAGTGCTCCCACTGCAACCCTATACACACACTGGCCCACATGCACTGCCTCCCGTACACACACACACACACACACACACACTCTGCACCCCTCACACACTGTCTCCACTCCCATACCCACCCTGCATCCTTCACACACTCAGTGCCTCCCATACACACACACACACACACACACACACACTGCCTACTCTCACATACATACACTATTAGAGGCTCTATCCCCTACTACAGCCCCTATCCTGGCAGACCCCAAGTAAATTGTCAAACTGTTTATAAAATGTTTGACTATTTACTCTGGGAGGGCGCCACGGCACTCCTGGCACCATAACCACTACAGAGAGCTGTAGTGGCAGGGGTCAAGTCCTGGAGAAAAAAGTGTGGGAACTCTCCCCCAAAAAACCCAAAACACTTGTATGTATGTGTATATATATATGTATGTATGTATGTGTGTGTGTATACACATATATATATATATATACACACACACGCGTGCACACACACATACACTCACACAGTGGTGTATTTTAATTTTATGCTGCCCTAGACATGACTATAGAGCACCCCCCTAATCTAAATGTACCACTCCTTCATGTCAAGGGTGCACCGCTTCCTGATTAAGAACCCACCCCTTCCTCTTTAGACTCCACCTTTTCCTGCTCCTTTTAAAGAAATACTATAGTGCCAGGAAAACAAAGTTGTTTTCCTGGCACTATAATTCCGTATAGTGCCCCCCTCCTCTCATGTCCTCCCCTCCCCCACTCGACACTGAAGGGGTTAAAATCCTATGGGTATTTAGCAGATGCTGGATGTCCTCATGCACAGGGTGAGGACGTCCAGCATCAGTTAGGTGACTTTTGGTCACCTAACCACCCGAAAGTCCCTCTAGTGGCTGTCTGATAGACAGCCACTAGACTTGGAGTTACCCCTCAGGTAATTATTGCAGTTTCTGAGAAGGTTTAAGGGGACTGGGACACTGCACCCAGACCACTTCAAGGAGCTGAAGTAGTCTGGGTGCCTATAGTGTCCCTTTAAGCACACTCTCTGACAGACACCCACACTGGCAGATACACACTGTAAGTAACACACACATTCAATGACAAACACACAGACGTCACTGATTTGACACACACATTCCCTGACACACACTCATTCATTGACAGAGAGACACACACTAATAGTCACACACACACTAAATGACAGACTCTCACTTATTTGACAGAAACTTACAATATCGTATGCACATACATGCAATTGCAAACATACACATGCATACACTAACAGAAGCACATACACTCACATACACACGTACAAACGCTAACAGACATAAATACACTCCTACACACACAAACAGACATCCACAGACAGACATCCACACATCCACACATCCAGACATCCACACATCCAGAAACAGACATCCACACATCCACATCCACACATCCACATACACACATCCACAAACAGACATCCACACATCCACACATCCACACATCCACAAACAGACATCCACACATCCACAGACATCCACAAATCCACAAACAGACATCCACAAACAGACATCCACATCCAGACATCCACAAACAGACATCCACACATCCACAAACAGACATCTACACATACACAAACAGACATCCACAAACAGACATCCACACATCCACAAACAGACATCCACAAACAGACATCCACACAAAACAGACATCCACAAACAGACATCCACAAACAGACATCCACACATCCACAAACAGACATCCACACATCCACAAACAGACATCCAGACATCCACACAAACAGATATCCACACAAACAGACATCTACAAACAGACATCTACAAACAGACATCTACAAACAGACATCTACAAACAGACATCTACAAACAGACATCCACAAACAGACATCCACAAACAGACATCCACAAACAGACATCCACAAACAGACATCCACACATCCACAAACAGACATCCACAGACACACATCCACAGACACACATCCACAGACACACATCCACATCCACACATCCACAAACAGACATCCACACATCCACAAACAGACATCCACACATACACAAACAGACATCCACACATACACAAACAGACATCCACACATCCACAAACAGACATACATATATACAAATTAATAATAATATAAAAAAATTAACATTTCCCACCCACCCAGCATCCCTACCTTTCCCTGGGGTCCAGTGAGGCTGCAGTGAGGACGGCTCTCTCCCTGTCACACGCGGAGAGGGAGCTGTGTGCTCTCTGCTCCCTCTCGCCGCGCGGGATGTCTGCTGATGCTGGGAGCCGGAATATGACGTCATCAACCCGGCTCCCAGCAACAGCAGACATCCCGCGCGGCGAGAGGGAGCAGAGAGCACACAGCTCCCTCTCCGCGTGTGACAGGGAGAGAGCCGTTCACCGGGGGGGCAATCCATCAGGTTGCCCCCCCCCCATGACAGGGGAAACAAGGGGGGGCATTTGGGGGCGGCATTTTTTGCCGCCCCCTGAGTGCCTGCAGGGGGAACAGCGTTCCTGCTGTGAAAAAAGTGCAGGAACGCCGTTCCCACGCGTTCCTGCAGGACTCGAGC
>OW240912.1:110999807-111146402 GCA_933207985.1 Pelobates cultripes | reverse complement strand
ACAGACATCCACAAACAGACATCCACACATCCACAAACAGACAGCCACAGACATCCACACATCCACAAACAGACATCCACAAACAGACATCCACACATCCACAAACAAACATCCACACATCCACACATCCACAAACAGACATCCACACACATCCACACAAACAGACATCCACACATCCACAAACAGGACATCCACACATCCACACATCCACAAACAGACATCCACAAACAGACATCCACACACATCCACAAACAGACACCCACATCCACACAGACATCCACACAGACATCCACAAACAGACATCCACAAACAGACATCCACACACAGACATCCACAAACAGACATCCACACATCCACAAACAGATATCCAGAGACAGACATCCACACATCCACAGACAGACATCCACACATACACAAACAGACATCCACAGACATCCACACATCCACAAACAGACATCCACAAACAGACATCCACACACAGACATCCACACACAGACATCCACACATACACAAACAGACATCCACACATCCACAAACAGACATCCACAAACAGACATCCACAAACAGACATCTACACATCCACAAACAGACATCCACACATCCACAAACAGACATCCACACATCCACAAACAGACATCCACAAACAGACATCTACAAACAGACATCCACAAACAGACATACATTAATAATATTATCAACAAATTAACATATCCCATTCCAACCCACCCAGCATCCCTACCTTTCCCTGGGGTCCAGTGGGGCTGCAGTGAGGACGGCTCTCTCCCTGTCACACGCGGAGAGGGAACTGTGTGCTCTCTGCTTCCTCTCGCCGCGCGGGATGTCTGCTGATACTGGGAGCCGGGTTGATGACGTCATATTCCGGCCCCCAGCATCAGCAGACATCCCGCGCGGCGAGAGGGAGCAGAGAGCACACAGCTCCCTCTCCGCGTGTGACAGGGAGAGAGCCTGTCGCATCAGGTGGCCCCCATGACAGGGGAAACACAGGGCATTTGGGGGCGGCATTTTTTGCCGCCCCCTGAGTGCCTGCAGGGGGAACGGCGTTCCTGCTGTGAAAAAAGTGCAGGAACGCCGTTCCCACGCGTTCCTGCAGGACTCGAGCCCTGTGTAGTGGTTACTGTGCCTGGATTGTTTCTTTAAATAATCTATGAGTGCCCCTCCCGAGATGAGACTCTGGATCCGCCAGTGACACACACGCATGCACAAGGGCACCAATTCAGAGGATTGGATACCCAGAACATACTTGAAAATGAGAGAAATCTCAATGTATCCATCCTGGTAAAATATTTTATAAATAAATAATTCTCAATGAGAATCGTAAGATTGGTTATTTACCTGTAAAGAGACTAAATGCCTCTTCTGCGGAAAAAGGGGAGGGCTTTCTAAAACTGCAACAACAAAAAAACAAAAAAACTTTTTCTAATTTCTTTTCTTACTTGCCTTCGAATCAGTGCTGGACAAAGTCTTCAACACCTCCAAACAGAAGTTGGAGTAACTCTTTAAGCCTTGATTTATTTATTTTGGATAAGCTTTTCAAATGATCACAACCTGTTTGAAAAATTTTTTTAAATGATTTATCTGACAAATTTCCCACAGATTTTAATAGTGACTTCTGTTGATAAATCATTTGAAATACATTCTAACAGATTGTGATAATTTGAAAAGCTTTCCCAAAAGAATTAAAGAGAGCTTAAGCACCAAACCAACTTTAGCAGGCACGATAAGCACATCAGTGATTTGAAGTGGTCGTGGTACTTGGAGTCTGTATGTGTAATTTTTGGCTTTGAAACACTGCACATACCAAGTTTAACCCCTCTGCTGCTGGAGACATTACGCCACCAATGATTATTTTTAAATTATATTTGGAACCAAAGAAAAAATGCGTGGGAATTCGCAAAACGTTGAAGATTTGTGAATTAAATGGAATGGAAAGGAATGAGGAAAAATACTGTGCTATAAGCACAGTTTAGCTAATTTAGATTCATGTTTTCCTTTTCAATTTATATTACTAAAATTAGTTATTTAATAAATAAAATTATTATTACTATTATTGTTTTGATATTCTAAAATATTAATGTACATGTTAACTGCCTGCCCATACAGATTTTTAATTAACCCCTTAAGGACACAACTTCTGGAATAAAAGGGAATCTTGACGGAATATTTCCGTCATGTGTCCTTAAGGGGTTAATGTTCTAAATAGAATATTGGGCAAACACTACGGTTAAAAATTCTACAATATACCTTCACCCTTATGGACATACTCAAGTAATTCCATTACATCAAAATGATACAAAACAAAGGAAACACGCAACTTAAGGCTAGGATTCTTATTTCAAAATGTGATATGACTCTTTGAAATGAAAACGGTGTGTCCAAACTTGCCTGTGTGTAGTCTTACCATCTGGGCAGTGCGGAACATAATGGAATGTTGGATCAATACATGCAGAACGATAACACAATGTAAACAGCATGTGATCATCTGCTTTTCTTTTACCCAAGCCAGCCTGTGACTGTAAGTACCCAGCTATAAGTGTGCTCAGCTAGCAAATATAGCTTCGAAGTAAAATACCCACAGAGCAGTCATATTTCTCACTTACTGCAATGTTAGGCTGATGTCCCTTTAACTGTATTTCTCCGCCATGCAGAAAAAGGAAATACAGACTTAATAATGCCCAGCCCCCTTCAGAAAAATCTGGACATATGGGAAAAGACCACTCCTCCTCCCCTAAAGTAATTCATATAGCACTTCCGGGGCCGTGGCGTAGTTTAAGTAGAGGGTTAGACTAACTTTATTCAGCCTGGTGCCCTTAGGGTTATAATGTACTATATCGCCTGACAGGATAAAATTAGTTTGTGTGCTACATTGGCTGTTCAATACATAAAAACATATCACGCGTCAGAGTAATTCAGCAAGGTGTGTTTGTCTGCTGCCAGGATCCTGGGGGCCATCATGGGTTTATGATGACAGAACTAATTCATGCAATTAATCAATACCAGCTCATGGAGAGCATTTGTCTTAAATGGGTGCTATCCTAAGGCATTTCCTAAATTGAAAAATATCATATCTAAGTGTACAAAAGGATGTCCTCCGAATTATATAATAATTATATAATCAATTTCTACAAGTACTCTTTACTACATGTAAAGCATAAACAAATAAAAAGGCACACTCGGTGCCGAAACGTTGGGGTTGTTTCTTGACGTGTCTCAGCTCTGCATGAAAGTCATTACTGATGCTTGTCTGATTTGGTTTATTATAGCCAAGCATTCATCACTTCCTTTTTTATACCAATTCCTTTTTTGTTTAGTACTGGTTATTGCCTTATATGTAATAAAGATTATTTGTTGCAATTGATTATATAGTTTGGAGTGCATTATTTTGTCTACTAAGATGTAATTCATTTAACATTTTTTCAGCATATTATGTTTGTGTTCAAGTCCTAACATGAGTTGAAAGCACTACTATTAACCCATTGTGTCCAACAAGGTGATAAATACAATTTATGCTTCACCATCTAGCAATTAAATTGTTATATATGTATATATATATATATAAATATATATTATTTATTTATTTATTTATTTGGGGGGGACAGATGGTGTAGTATATAAAAAAGGGAGAATATGAGAAACATAAAATGGTCAAACTCACAAGTGAAGAGCCAGAAAGAGGACTGGCTCAGATCATATTCACTTTTTTGTTCAAATTTTGTGGTGAGTTAAGAGATCCCCATGCAGATTTTGGTAGCAGCTGTATAATAAGACACTTCATTAATATTTTAAGCAACCTTTTTCACAGATCACTTTTCCACAGGTTACTAAAATAGTTTAGAGTGAAGGGTTATTGGGTGACACAATTGCAGGAGAGAAAGCAAGGTGGATTACGAAGGTGGAGGGGGGGGGATTGCTATTAACAGTTTAATTGATATGCTTTCCTAAAGAAATTAGGTTTCAATGATCATTTCTTTAGGAACTGAGACTGGGTGAGGGCCTAACGAAGCAGGGAAGGAGATTTCATAGGAACAGCTCAGCTCTAGAGAAGTTTTGAAGGTGGGGATCAGAGGTGCAGATACGAACAGAGAAAAGACGCAGATTTTTGATGGAGCGTAGGATCCTGCATGGAACATTCTTGTGTATTAGTAAGAAGAGGTAGGAGCAGCATTATGTAGAGATTTGTAAGAAAGCACCAGAATTTTACATTGAGCCCTAAATCTTATGGGAAGCCAGTGTAAGGACTGAGAGGTAATGGAGGTGCAGGCACACTGCAATCATTATAGACTGTAGCAAGGCCAGTTGGGAACGTGTAAGACCACAGAGGACCAGATAGCATTACTCAAGACAAGAGGTGATAGTCCAGCACCTTGGCCTCATCCAGTGCTAGGGGCAGAAGCGACACGAGATTAGGAACACTAGAGGGAGGAAAGACGAGAAGATCTGTTTTGGACAGGTTCATTTTAAGAAAAAGAGCAGCTAGAAACAGCCGAGAGACAGTCAGAGATACAAAGCAAGAGGGACAGAGTGAGATCAGGAGAGGACAGATAAGACTTAAGTGTTATCCACATAGAAGTGATATTGGAAGCCAAAAGACTGATGAGTTTACCAAGGAAGGCAGTGTAGATCGAGAACAGTAGGGAACCAAGGATAGAACCTTGAGGAACACCGACAGACAGGGGTTGCGGAGAAGAGGGAGAGGCAGGAAAAGAAACACTGAAAGATCACTAAGAGAGGTAGGAGGTTACCCTGGAAATAGCAGAGTCTTGTAGACCAAGAGGATGAGAAGAAGTTGTTGATTATCAACAGTGTCAAAAGCAGCAGAAAGGTTAAGGAGAATAAGTGACCACTGGATTTAACAGCAATTAAATAATTTGATACTTTGGTCAGGGCTGTTTTGACAGAGTTACAAGGGTGGAATCTAGACTGAAGCGAGTCGAGCAAAGAGTTGGATTCAAGGAAGTCAGTCAATCTAGTGTACAAAACTCTTAGAGGCAAGAGGATCTTGGAGGCAATGGTAGTAGCAAGATATATTTTTTTACAATATGGGCGATGGTTGTGGAAATAAAAGGTGAAGGAAATAAGCCAGAGGTTAGGGAGAGATTGAATATTTTGGTGAAGGGAGAGCAAGAATAGGAGACAGAACGTAAGTAAGATGTGAGGAAATAGGATCGAGGAAAAAATTGTGAGGCTGGAAGATTGAAGCAGAGCAGAAAACTCTGCTGGCTTACTCTGTTGCCTACAGCCTCCCCTTTCTTACACATGATTCTGCTAAGGGGTTTTTCATGTTCTTGTAATTTGTCACATTGATTACTGTAATTCTCTCCTGTGACGGAACGCTGGCACTCTGACTGAGTACCTCCGCCAATCAATGCTCCTAGTGCTCGCTGAGGACTCCAAGCACTCCAACCGACACCATCAGCACTGCAGACCCCACTCCCAGCGATGCAGCTGCGCCCGGGTCTCGCTGTCTCCACCCAGCTTCCAGTGGGTTAACCTCTCTTTCCCCAGAGAGCAGGAACAAGCTCTTAGCAGAGCGTAGTGAATATACCCTGGGAAGTATAGCAATCCCCAGAGTGTAGTTTTCCAATCCCCCAAACATGAGCCAAGGCTTAATGCTGGAACAAGACTTTACTGGAAGTAACAACAACAGGTATTCAAGCTACAGTTTCTTTTATGCCCTGCTCCCATGCAGGGGAGGGACACACACGTTATCTACAGTAGCCAATAAAACAGTGGTTACAGCCCACACAAAATCCTCCCCTCTGATTCAATTATCTTATACAATAGAAGATGCAATTATCACAGGTAGGAAAAATACAGTTTTTACAGCATATTCATAACTTCTAAAATATACATCACATTCACATTAAAAAAAAAATAATATATATATATATATATATATATATATTTACAATCAATCCATTCAGGGAAACAACATATCAAAAATGGCATGAATCAGACCAGGGGTTCAGAAGTTAGTAAAGTATCTTTTGGGGCCTGGCTGGCAGCATGGCTATCTGGCCCAAACCGGTTTTACAGAGCCCTCTATCCTGGAGACAATGGGGAAAATAATCCAATTATCTAGGGATAGAGGCAGACTCCATTGAGCACAGTTCCCAGTAAAACACAAAAGGATACAAAAATACATAACTCCTATCATACTGAATTGAACGGGCCAAATCTCCCAGGGTCCATAGTCACAGGGCAAGAGGCGGGCAAGCAGTCCTCTCCAGGCACAAGTGGCGAAGGACACTTCGTCACAGTAATAAATCCATGAATAAAGTCGCAGGGAAGGAAAGTATCGAATGAATGGAGGGGGATTCTTCACATCTCCTAATTAGTTTCCCCAGAAAACTCAACAGTTAGATAATATATCTGTCATTCAGAGAGCTGTGAAGATGCTCTTTCTCACTCTTTTGTGCTGTAAAACAAATATGACGTAATGACTTCTAATAAACAAATGCTAGTTTCAATGCTTCTCCAGTACAAGTTTAGTATGCCCAGAGCAGCTATTGCCTCATATGCGCCCCCTGTATTCACACTGGATTGCAAGATCATCTCCAGAGGCAGAGCAGAACTGTGGCGAGGAGACCCTCTTGCTGCTGGATTGGAGGTAACCATTTTTAAATACGGTAAGTGTTTATTTATAACCCTGGAGTATTTACTGAAAGGGACACTATGGGCACCCAGATATCCATCCATCTAAAGATATCACATTGAGAGAAAGGGAATATCATCCATCCAGTCGGGGATATCACATAGAGAGAAAGGGATTATCATCCATCCAGCCGGGGATATCACATAGAGACAGAGGAGAAATCTTCCATCTGGCTGGGGATATCCCATAGAGCAGTGGTTCCCACTTAATTTTTCCAGTGGAACCTTTGACATAGTGTGCTAACATTGTGGAACCCCAAATAAAATTACAAATAGTAAACAGATTGTAGTACTTAGTAGTACTTAGTAGCAGGTGTGCTTCTGTGTGTAGAGTTGACACACAGATACACACAATGTCAGATACACTCAGACACATATACACACACTGAAAAACAGACACACACACACTGTCACACAGATATACACACTGGCACATACACACACAGATACACACACTCAAATAAACACACTGACACACTCACACAGATGCACACACTGGCAGATACACACACACAAATACACACACTGGTACATACACACACACACTCAGATACACACACTGACAGATACACTGACATACTGATACACACAAAGATACATACACACTGGCACATAGGCACAAATACACACACACTGGCAAATACAAACACTGACAGATACACTGGCACAGATATACGCTCACTGGCACATAGACACAAAGATACCCACACTGGCACAAATATACACTCACAGGCACAAAGAGACACACACTGGCACATACATCCACACTCATATACACTAGCACACAGATACACACTGACACACATAAACACACACTGACACACAGATACACACACCCACTGGCACAAAGATACACACACTGGTACATACACGCACTCAGATACACTGACACACAGATACACACTGGCACAAAGATATACACACACACTCAGATGCACACACTGACACACAGAAACACTGGCACATATACACAATGACAGATACAATAACAGATAAACCAACTGGCACATACACACTGAGATATGCACTGACACACAGATACACACACTGGCATATACACACAGTGTCACACAGATACATACAGTGATGCAAACACACCTTGACACACAGATATACACACACACACACACACACACACACACGCAGATATATACACAGGTATTTGCAGTCACCTTCCTGTTAGATTACCTTTTTCCTGCGGGAGGGTGACTTGCTTGGAGCTGCAGGCTGCTTGCTGAGGCTGGTGTGCTGCTCACTCTCCCAGTACCGCTTGGCGCACTCTCTGTCTGGGAGGAAGTGCCAGGCTGTCAGTTCTTCCCAGCATCCCACACTAAGAGCCCAGTCGCGATCTTAAACAGCCGTGACTTTTGACCACGCCTCGATCAGCGATACCAATCAGGTGGTCCTAAATGCTTGGGCCACCCGATGGGCAAATTGCCGCGGAACCCCAATTTTGTTCCTAGGGATCCACCAATTGGGAAACACTGCCATAGAGATATGGGAGATATATATCCAGCCAGGGATATCACAAAGAGACTGGGAATATATCATCCATTCAGCCAGGGATATCACAGAGGTTGGGGAGATATTGTCAATCCTTTCAGGGATATCACCTAGAGACATGGGAAATATAGTTCATCCAGCCAGAGATATCATACACAGACAGGCAAGGATGTGTCTACTGTGAGGCAAACAAGGCATTTGCCTTGGGCGGCAATTTCCAATTTCCAGTGCGTGCGTCTGTCAGTGAGAGTGTGCGTCTGTCAGTGAATGTGTGTCTGAGTAAGTGTATGTCTGTCTATCAGTGTGTCAAATCAGTGAGTGTGTGTATGTCATTGTTTGTCAGTGTATATGAGAGTGTGTGTCTGTTAATGAGTGTATGCATCTATCAGTGAGTGTGTGCGTCTGTCAGTGAGTGAGCGTCTGTAAGTCAAAGTGTGGCCTTAACTGAAAGGGGTGGGGAAAATTTAAATTGGGGGGCAGCACAAATCCTAAATACACCACTGCAGACAGGGCAATCACATAGATCCATCCAACCAGGGCAATCACATAGAGACTGGGGAGATATCCATCCAGCCGGGGCTATCACATAGTGACAGGGAAGATACCCATGCAATTTTTTTTATTTTTTTTTAAATGAATAAGTGACTATCCGACCAACGGCACAGTCAGTGCACCAGAGGTGTCCCAGGGCCTAACTCTATAGATAAAAACTAAAGATCAAGAATGCACTCTGTCAACCTTGTAATCCTGGAGGGTGATCATAGGGAATAATAAACTAATCTCTCCAGTGGCTATATGTACAAAAATAAAAAATAAAAAATAAAAAAAATTAGAAACAAACCTAAAACCTATCTCTGAGAACAAAAAAGTAATAACATGTTGCAGTGTCACCACAAGATGGAGCCACATCAAAAGGCTTTATTAGAACGGGCCAAAGCTCCAAATACTCATGCACGGCAATTTCTGTTGAACGACTGTATACGTATGACACTTCTCTGTGTACAGCTATATCCAAAAAAGGATAGTATGTGTTATGTCACAAGTGGTTTAAATGTGGAACACAACTGCAGATTATAAATTTCCTTATTTTTATAATAGAGAGTGAAATGAGAATCCTTTAATTAATAAGGTTACTGTAGTTTTAAGGCAGCGTGGCTTTTGCAGATTGTTAGTTGAAGACATAAGGCATTAATAATTGTAATAGTATTTTAGTAGTAGCAGATTTTAGCAAGCAGGTAACAGTTCATTAGCAAGTAAGAACTCAGAGATAGTATTAAATTGTATTCTTATGATTGTTGGGAGTTGTCCTCCAAAGGAAGGTTAGTTTGAGTCTGCAGGATGGTTAAACATCTAACAGTCCGGTTTCCAGTATTTAGGAAGCGAGCAGGTAAATCCAATACACAGTCTGTGGTCAGAGGGGGTGAGAAGGCAGAAATCCGTTTAGACAGTCCAAGGTTCGGTACACAGTATTAACGGAAAAGAGCTTAGCCGGCAATGTGATTGTGGAAGTAACAACCAGAAATCACTAAGCAATTTTGAATCTGGTGCGGTCTCTCTATAAAGCTTGAGCAAGCCGCGTCAGAGAGGGGGCGGGGACGGTTCAGCATACCGGAAATGCCGGAACAGAGCCGAAACGATAAGTCCTGACAGTACCGCCCACATAAGGAGCACACTCAGGGTGCTACTACATTGGTTTCTCAGGATAGCGTTTGTGGAAAGCTGAAATTAATTTCTTAGCATGTACATCAGAAGAATTTTCCCACGTGTTGTCTTCGGTCCCATAACCCTTCCATCTGATAAGATACTGTAAGGAACCCCTATGAGGTCTTGAGTCAAGAATTTTATCTATTTCATATTCCTCTTCCCCTCTTTCTTTGAAGGACGGGTTGTAGAAATATTCTTTGAAGACAGCCAAACTGTATCACGACTTTATATTTAGGAGGAGCTCTCCTCTTAGTATCATAATTCTTTTTATGCAAGACCATAGAATTTTCAAGGTTCTTCTTTAATTGTTTAAACAATGAAGACATTTCAGTATTTTGAATGGAAACCATCGGGTTAGAAGTTAATTTGGGTTCATCAGTCAAGAATTTTATCTATTTCATATTCCTCTTCACCCTGCACTATGATGGGGTCAGGTTTAGACAGTTGTTCTCTATGGAATGGATCCGGGAGAAAAGGCTTAAGAAGGGAAACATGAAAAACGGTATGAAGTTTAAGCGAAGGAAGGAGTTTCAACTTCATAGCGCTTTAGTTAATAATGGATTCAATCTGAAAAGGACCAAGAAAGAGAGGACTCAGTTTCTTTAAAGGACAGGTTGTAGAAATATTCTTTGAAGACAGCCAAACAGTATCACAACTTTATATTTAGGAGGAGCTCTCCTCTTAGTATCATAATTCTTTTTATGCAAGTCCATAGAATTTTCAAGGTTCTTCTTTAATTGTTTAAACAATGAAGACATTTCAGTATTTTGAATGGAAACCATCGGGTTAGACGTTAATTTGGGTTCATCAGGAAACAGAGAGGGATGGAATCCATAATTTGAGAAGAATGGGGTCATCTTGCTGCTTGAGTGTATGGAATTGTTGTAGGCAAACTCAGCCATAGGCAACCAATTAATCCAATCATCTGGAAAATATGTACAATAACAACGAAGGTATTGTTCAAAACATTGATTGACTCGCTCTGCTTGACCATTGGTTTGAGGATGGTATGCAGAAGAGAGCCTACGTTGGATTTGAAGAGAGGAACACATCTCCTTCCAGAATCGGGAAGTGAATTGGGTACCTCTGTCAGAGATGATTTCTTCAGGGAATCCATGTAATTTGATTATATTATCTATGAAGATCCTGGAAAGTTCGGACAATGTAGGTAACTTTTTCAAGGGAATGAAATGTGACATTTTCGTAAAACGGTCGACAACGACAAGAAATAGATTGCCAGGGTCTCACAGGAATTGGTAAACCCATCAATAACCCGTATGGAAGGTGATGTTCAATTTTGGATCTCTGACATAAAGGACAGGACTTAACATAAGTTTCAATGGTTTTGTCTTGACGGGGCCACCAGTATTGTCTAGTTGAGAGTTCCAATGGTTTTTTAATACCAGGATGTCCAGCAAGTGTAGAGTCATGAATTAATTTTAGAAGTTTGTTCCTCAGTTTTGGAGGAATATAAATCCTATTTTTGAAATAAAAAATTCCTTCCTTTTTGAATAGTTTAGGAGTGGAGGGTATTTCAAGTTCTTCAAGAGATAATTGTTTTAATTCATCCAATATGGTAGATAATAGTCCAACAAATTTATTGTCTGACAATATTGATAGAGGTTTATCCTTTGAGGGAGGTTTGTGGGGGATCCTGGAAAGAGTGTCAGCTTCTTTTTTACTAAAAACATCAGAGAAGTCCGAATACTGTTCAGGTATTAGTTTTTCTTGACTTAATTGAAGTATAGGAATATGTGGAAGACAGTTTTCCTTACAATAATTTGACTCAAAGGAGAGAGAGAAGGGAGCCCAGTGGATGAGAGGATCATGAGTTTGTAACCAATTGATACCCAAGATGATTGGAAAAAGAGGGGACTTCACAATATCAAAAACAAGAAACTCGGAATGGTTATGATTGATAGTTGTCAAAATAGGAATAGTTTCATATTTTATGGGACCAGAGGGTATTAAAGAACCATCAATAACTCGGATAGAGACAAAAGATGCTTTTTGCACACAAGGAATTTTATTGTTTTCTACAAAGGATGAATCTAGGAACACCCCCGTAGCTCCTGAATCAATAATGGCCTCAGTCTTGATTCTTTCTTTGTCCCACTGTAAAATTAGAGATATAGCAAACTGATGAGAGGAGGAAGAGGGAAGGGTTTTCAATATTGAAGTATTAATTCTAGCCTTACCTCCCTTAGAGCGTTTTAATAGATTACATTCTTGTAAAAGATGTTCATTAGAAGCACCATACATGCAGAGATTCAATTCTCTCCTTCTTGTTTTTTCCTCAGTAGAGAGGGGACCCCTAATAAAACCGATTTCCACAGGTTCAATTGGTTGCAGGGGTTTACTAGGGATTCTTGTAGCAACACTGGGTTTTACTAATGCACTGATTTACTAATTTACTAATTTACTAATGCACTGTAAGCAATTCAAGAAGCTAACAGGTTATGCTTCAAATGTTTTAGCACGCTCACTCTTGTCTAAACAAATGTATATTTTATTACGATTGTTGGATTTCATAACTCTCCTCTCTTTTTAATGGCTGTGTACTCTGATTTGAGTCATGGTCATTAAACTCATGTCATTTAATGTGAGGGGCCTGAACACTGCTCACAAGAGGCGACTATTGTTCAAAGAAGTCAAATCCAACAAATCAGATATTGTCTGTATTCAAGAGACTCATCTTAAGGAAGGAAAAGAGTACAAATTTATGACACGGTTATTCCCTTCCCAATTTCATTGCACTTACAAAACTGTCTAGAGGTACTTCCATTTTTTTTGCAGGAATGTGGCCAATTCTACAGAAAAGATAATGACGGATGATGACGGGAGGTACATAGTATGCATTGGTAAGGTTAACAATGTTAGGTATACAATTCTCAATGTGTACTTTCCTAACATGGGTCAGTTTACTTTCTTTAGGAAAATTATGGATTTGGTGAATGAGAACATGAAAGGGACTTTGGTGATGTGTGGAGATATGAACTTCGTTATGGATGGCGACTTAGATAATGCAAGGGATAATTTGGATAAACTCCATAGAGAGATAGTGAAAGATTAGCTGTGAAATGCTCGAAATATATGGTTGAATGTGGACTGTATGATCCATGGAGATTAATGCATGAGAATGAAAGAGACTTTACTTTTTACTCAGTATCCAAGAACATGTATTCCAGGCTGGACAGGTTTCTGATACAGGGCGCTCTCATACCACACATCTCAAGATCTGATATTTTATCATTTGGTCTGACCATGCTCCCATAACTTTGCATATAGATGAAATGGTTTCTTTCTCCCCCAATAGGCACTGGAAGTGGATTACTTATTAGATGATCCTGAAAATAGATTGCTAGCTGAAGGGATATTGAATGACTATTTTTTGGAAAATGTTTTGCATGACGTTCCTGGAGAGGTGACATGGAATGCGCACAAGGCTGTGTTGAGAGGCCATTTCATTTCTAGGGCGTCTCACTTGAAGAGGAAAAATAACAGCCACTTAAGAAATTTGGAAAAAGAACTGTACAACCTAAATCAGGCAAATAAATTCGCCCCATCTTCCTCCCTGTCAGCAATGATAGGGGAGATTAAGTTAAAAATTCACAAAATAAATTTGGATCAAACTATTCATGGTGAGACTCCTCAAGAACGTGTTTTATTTAAAGGGTAACAAGGCCTCAACTCTCCTGGCGTCCAAACTCCAGCAGGTGAATGCCCATTCTAAAATTGCGTACTTAATAGATGACCAGGAACAAAAAATATTTCACCCGAATAAGATTAGTGACCAATTCGCCAAATATTATAGTATACTTTATAATTTGGAATCTGCTGTAAATTTCACCCAGCCATCTGAGGTGACTATTAATAATTTTTTAGACAGAGTTTCGTTGCCTCGGCTGTCTTCTGATAATTTGGAAAAATTAGAGAGTGATATATCTGAAGCAGAGATAGCCGAGGCGATTAAGCTCATGCCATCTGGAAAGGCCCCTGGTCCTGATGGATTCACCATTTTATACTATAAGACCTTTGCAGAAACTTTAATTCCTCATATGTCCAAATTATTCAACTCCTATAAGTCCGGGGGGAAGATGCCAGGAGAGTCTTTGTCCACACAGATTGTCACCTTGCCAAAACCGGGTAAAACTCCCAACAGATGCTCTAATTTTAGGCCCATATCCCTTATTAATAACAACACAAAAATTTATTCTAAGATACTGGCGAACCAATTAACTAATCTAATACCTTTATTGATCAATAATGGCCAGGTAGGATTCGTGAAAGGTAGACAAGCACCTGATGGAACGAGACAGTTCATTAACTTAATTCAGCATATCAATTCAACAAGAACTCCTTCTCTGCTCCTTTCATTGGATGCAGAGAAGGCGTTCGACAGGGTACATTGGGGATATCTATGGAAGACATTGAACAGATTTTATATTCCACAATCTTTTATTACTGCGATAAAGGCACTATACAGTGCACCCACAGCTCATGTATCGGCCCCGGGTTTCCAATCCAGAATGTTTTCTCTAACTAATGGGATGCGTCAAGACTGCCCCTTATCTCCAATTCTCTTTGTCCTGGCGATGGAACCCCTGGCCGAACTGATTAGGACGACCCCAGAGATCGCAGGTATTAATATCAAGGGATCCACTCATAAAATAGGGTTATTTGCAGATGACGTCATTCTAGCACTCAAAAACCCAAAAGACTCTCTGAAATCTCTCAATACTATTCTACTCCAGTTTGGAGAAGTGTCTTATTATAAATTAAATGTATCCAAGACCCAGGCCCTACCTTTCCACTTGCATATATCTGAAATGGATGAATCTGTTCGACTGAAGGAGGGATTACCTGGAATATTTAGGAATTAATTTATGCAAACATTTACCCAATATGCATATTCATAACTTGAAGAGAGCATGGCCGGACCTACACAAGGAGATGGAGAGATGGGGTGGTATGTAGTTATCGTGGTTAGGAAGAATTGCCTCCATAAAAATGTCAATCCTCCCAAAAATCTTGTACTATTTTAGAACTATCCCCTTATCTGTTCCAATGTCCTTCTTTAACAAAATACATTCAATAATGCTAAAATTTATTTGGAACAACAAACCCAGCAGAATTAAGCTTACATCCCTGCAGCACCAAAAATTTCATCGGGGCATTGGTGTCCCTAATTTCAGAAAGTACTACTTTGCAACTAACGCACTAAGCTTTAATAGTCAAAAAAATAGGCCGAGATGGATGGAAATGGAGGAATCTAGCATTCTCCCCTTTCAACTCGAGGAATTACCCTGGCAAATCCCTGTAAGGAGACCTGGAGTAACTAAAATGTTTATGACCACTAAGACCACACTTAAAGGGATATAGTATTTAAAAACAACTGTCACTTGACAAAACTATATAGAGCCATGACATTTGAATCTTTAAAATACTACATCCCGACTCATCATTACTTAAAGAACACCGACTGTATCATATAGATGACTTTTTCCATGGAAACTCTATTCTGTCGTATGAAAGATTACAATTTAAGCATAGACTGGCGACCGAATGTAAGGATGAATGTGAGTTGGTGATTAAGAAATTAAAAGAAATATACAACATACCGGAAACCGACAAAAATTATAAAGCACTAGAAATATCACAACTAGAAAAGCTATTTTTGCATGACCCGAATAGGAAGGGTATTATATCTATCTGTTATATGGTACATAATGATAAACCAGCAATTAAACTGAAGCATATGTTATCCTGGGAGACGGAGCTGGGTTCCCAATATAAGTTGGAGGATTGGTTCAGTTTTTTTTCAGCTCTGAAGGGCCTATCTTTCTTCTCCAACCATCACGAAAACCACTTTAAAATTCTGTATCGATGGTATCTGGCCCCGTCTAAATTGCATAATATGGATAATAAGTACAGCGACAGGTGTTGGAAAGACTGCAGAGGACTGGGCAACATGGCCCACATATGGTGGTTTTGCCCAAGACTGACTAGATATTGGAAAATGATAGATGACTTAATTATTAAGGTGAACAGTAACATAGGTAGCTTCACATCTGAACTGTCTTTCTTTAAAAAATTCCCTAAATCCATCAGTAAAATTGATAGAATTATAGTAGGCCACATTCTGATAGCTGCAACCACATGCCTACCTAGATATTGGAAATCTAAAAGCACACCCTCAGTTAAAGAAGTACTAACATTAACACTAGAAAACAAATCATACGAATTATCACATAAAGATAACACACATATATTTGCACAATTGAAATACCACTGGGATCAATAAGAAAACGGTGTCAAAAAAACATATAACCTTTAATAACTTTTTCCCTTCCTTTCCCCTCCCCTAATATATTGTTTTTTTATTACTTGTAAAATCTGCAAAATCTTTCAATAAAAATTATTTGAAAAGAAATATCACATAGACACAGGGGAGTAATCTATCCAGCAAGGGTATATCACATAGAGACTGGGGAGATATCCATTCAACCGGAGATATCACATAGATCAGGGGAGTTAACCATCCAGCCAGGGATATCATATAGAGATTGAGGAGATATCATCCATACAGGGCCAGGGATATCACATATAGACTGAGGAGATATCATTCATCCAGCCAGGGATATCACATGGGGATATCCATCCAGCTGGGGATATAACATAGAGACTGGAAAGATATCATCCATCTAGTCAAGGATATCACATATAGACAGGGGAAGGGGTATCCATCCATCTATGGATTTCACATAGAAACTGGGGATATATCATTCATTTATCCAGATATATGACAAAGAGATTGCTCAGAAAGCCATCGAGCCAGGGATATAACATAGAGACTAGGCACTTATCATCCATCTAGTCGGGGATAGAAGATAGAGACTGGGGAAATCACATAGAAATTGGGGAGGTATTATCCATCCAGCAGGGCATATCA
Source organism: Pelobates cultripes (assembly GCA_933207985.1). Lineage (NCBI taxonomy): Eukaryota > Metazoa > Chordata > Amphibia > Anura > Pelobatidae > Pelobates > Pelobates cultripes. The sequence continues at coordinate 111,129,571 of OW240912.1, read as the reverse complement.
CATAGAGACTGGGTATAATAGGAGATATAACATCCATCCAGTCAGGGATATCACATAAAGATTGAGGAAACATCATCCTTCCAGCCAGAAATATTAGAGATTGGAGAGAGATCATCCATTCACATAGAGACTGGGGAGATATCATCCATCCAGCCAGGGAAATCATTAAAGACTGGGGAAATATGATAAATCCAGCCAGGGATATCACATTACGACAGGCTAGTGATCCAGCCTGGGATATCACAAAGAGATTGGGGAGATATCATCCATCCAATCAAGGATATCACATAGAGACCGGAAATTATCCATCAAGCCAGGAATATCATAGAGAGAGACAGGGGAGATATCCATCCATGTGGGGATATCACATAGAGACTGGTGAGATATCTTACATCTTAAAGACAGGGGAGAGATCATTCATTCAACCGGAGATAGCACATAGAAACGGGAAGATATCAATCCAGCCAGGGAAATCACATAAAGATTGGGGATATATATTTTATCCAGTCTGGGATGTCACATAAGGAAAGGGGTGATTTCCATTTAGCCATGGAAGACTGGGTGGGGATAATTTTAGATATAACATCCTGCGGACACACATAGAGACTGGAGATATATATATTATCCATTTAGCCAGGAATATCACAGAGAGATTTGGGAGATATCATCCATCCATCTGGAAAAATCATATAGAAACTTGGGATATGTCATCCATCCAGCAAGGGATATCACACAGAGATTGGGGAGATGTCATCTCCACAATCCAGCTGGGGATATCACATACACACAGGGGAGATATCCATAAAGCCAGGGATATCACATAGAGACTGGAGAGATATCATCCATCCAGCCAGGGATATCACAGAGTTTAGGGAGATATCATCCATCCTTCCTGAGATATCACATAGAGAAATGTGAGCTATCTATCCATCCAGGGATATCACATAAAGACTGGGGACATATCATCCAGCCCGGGACATCACAGAGAGATTGGGGAGATATCATCCATCCAGCTTGGAATATCACAGAGAGATTGTAGAGATATCATCCATCAGTCTGGGTATATCACATAGAGACTGCAGATATATCATAAACCCAGCCAGAGATATATCATCTATCCAGACAGGCATATCACACAGAGACTGGGTAGATATCCATCCAGCCAGTGATATCACCTAAATACAGGGGATATATCATCCATTCAATAAGGGATATCACAGAGAGACTGGGGATATGCCATCCATCAATCTGGGGATATTACATAGAGACTGGGGAGATATCCACCCAACCAAGGATATCACATAGCAAGTGAGGATATATAATCCATCAGTCTGGGAACATCACATACAAACTGTGGATATCTCATCTATCCAGCCAGAGATATCACAGATAGATTGGGGAGAGGTCATCCATCCAACCAGGGATTACACAGAGACATTGGGGATATAGCTATCCTGTGAGGGATATCACATTGAGACTGGTAATATATCATCCATCCACCTTGGCAAATCACAAAGAGAACTGGGATATAACATCCATCCTGCCAGAGATATCACATAGAGACTAGGGACATATCATCCATCCAGCCAGGGATATCACATAGAGATTGGAGATATATCATCTATCCAGCCAGGGATATCACAGATATTGACAATATATTATCCATTTGGTTAAGGATATCACATAGAAATTGGGGAGGTATTATCCATCCAGCAGGGCATATCATGTAGAGACTGGGGGCATATCATCAATCCAGTCAAGGATATCACATAGCATTTGGAGATATATCATCTATCCAGCCAGGGATATCACATAGAGACTAGGGACATATCATCCATCCAGCCAGGGATATCACATAGAGATTGGAGATATATCATTCATCCAGCCAGGGATATCACCAAAAAACTGTGATATAACATCCATCCTGCCAGGGATATCACATGGAGACTGGAGACATATCATCAATCCAGCCAGGGATATCAGGTAGAGACTGGAGACATATCCATCCAGCCAGGGATATCAAATAGAGATTGGAGATATATCATGTATCCAGCCAGGGATATCACATAGAGATTGGAGATAGCTATCCTGTGAGTGATATCACATTGAGACTGGTAATATATCATAGATCCACCTTGGCAAATCACAAAAAACTGTGATATAACATCCATCCTGCCAGGGATATCGCATGGAGACTGGAGACATATCATCAATCCAGCCAGGGATATCAGGTAGAGACTGGAGACATATCCATCCAGCCAGGGATATCAAATAGAGATTGGAGATATATCATGTATCCAGCCAGGGATATCACATAGAGATTGGAGATATATCATCTATCCAGCCAGGGATATCACAGAGATTGGGGATGTATAATCCAGGCAGAGATATCACAGAGAAATTGAGCATAATATATCATCCATCCAGCTGCAGATATGACATAGAGACTGTGGATATAGCATCCATTCAGCTAGAGAGATTGCGGATATATCATCCCTCCAGCCAGGGATATCCCAGAGAGATTGGGGAGATATCCATCCATCTGGTAGATATCAGATAATAACTGTGGAGATATCATCCATCTAGCCAGTACTGGATGGGATAGACTGGGGAGATGGGAATATATCATACACCCCGCCAGATAAATCACAGAGAAATTGGGAAGATATCATCCATCTAGCCAGAGATATCACATAGAGACAGGGGAGATATCATCCCACCAGCCAGGGATACCACAGAGTGACTGTGGAGATGTCATCCATCCATTCAGCTGGGGAGATCACATCCATATAACAGAAACTAGAGATTTATCATCCTTCCAGCCAGAGGGAGATTGGAGAGGAATCATCCCTCCAGCCAGGAATAACACAGAGTGATTTGAGAGACATTATTCAACCAGCCAAGGATATCACATAGAGACTGGAGATGCATCATTCATCCAGCCAGGAATATCACATGTAGAGACTGGAGATGTATCATTCATCTGGCCAGGGATAACACATTGAGTCTGAAAATATAACATCCATCTAGCCAGGGATATCACAGAGAGACTATAGATATCCTTACTACTTATCCCTCTTGAGATAAAGTGAATGATTTATACTTTAAAACATATAAAAGTAGCAAATTATAGAGGGAATGTAGATTGGAGTTCATGAATTAGATGCGAGGAACCAGCATTGATGGCCTGCGGGAAGCCTTTGCTCTATTCTCTTGCTCCTGCCTCATGGGTTGGCTAGCCATCCCAAGTATCCTACCTTACTCCACCATCCTGAACATGCTCATTATTGCTTTCCTTTTATACTTGGAATTAGATAGACTCGGAGGAAAAGATAATATTCTAATTGTTTGTTGAAATAATTTTTAAATCAACAAATTAAAGAATGATCAAACTAGTTGGATACAACCATCTCTTTACCAATATAATTAGTGTATCTATTATACTGTGTAGTGTAGGAAAGAGTTCCATCTTTTAAAAATCATTACTATGAGAGACACATAATAATACAGAAAACAGCCAAAGGGTGGCAGTAGAGTCCTACCTATATTTCTCTCACACTAAGAGTGATAATTAAATGGCAGCACTGACCTGACACAATCAGCACCGTAGTAGCAAAATAGAAAGTATTCATAATGAAACAAAAAAAAATATCTAAATTTATATTTTAAGAATTTTTTTTTGTTAATGTGGCAGAGCAGCCATGTTTGGTCAGACTACTGCTATCTAACAAACTGCTGCCGTTTCACATACCACAATCACAACAGCAGGCAAGTTAACTTGATCAGATTAGTTAGCCAATCAGATAACAGTAGAGTTTGATACAACATGGCTGCTCAGCCCGATAAAAAATTTTAACTTTTTTTTTTTCAAAATATCAATATACACCATTAAAAAAATATATGTTTCATTTAATGTAATAAACATTTAAAAAAAAGAAAAACCTATCATGACTGTTTTCCTTCAAAAAAGCAGCCCTCTCTTTGCAAAAAAGGTGAACTTGTTGAACCAGTTAAGAAAAGTATTCAAGAGACCTTGTTTACATCAATTCCCCCATGCTGCTACACACAGCTATTACAAAGCCATTTCGAGCTGGTCAAGGCTAGTTTTGGCCACCTGCTTGATCTCTGGGAGACGGAAAATCTCTGATTTGTAAAAAATATCCCTGTGGCTCATAAGGTAGACATTGGCCAAGTCATAAAAAAAAAAACCCTTGTTTTTGTGCTATCAGTCATTAAACCTGTGTTGAGACTTAATTACTACAGTTCGCCATAGTGCTTATAGTGTGGGTGCATATCAGTAGTATGAAGATGTGTTCCTCACCAGCTACCCTGTTTTTTTATTTTATAAATGGTAAACCGCTCAATCTCAACCTTCAACAAAAAGTTTTTAGGTCAGCATTCAGGCTTGTATTTGGGTGAAATTTGGGAGATTAGTCACCAATAGAGCATCTTTTATACATTTAGTTTAGGAGCTAACAAAAAGATAGAGACCATGGAAGTTGCCTCACATATATCCTCCCTTACTCCACCATCCTGAACATCTTGTAGATCTGTTACCTATTATACACGGGATTATATTGATAGACAGGGAAGAAAATATAATAATCAAATTGTTTGTTGAAATAATTTAAAATCAAAATGTCACTCCGTAAAAAATACATATAAAAATCAACAAACCAAAGCATGATGATCAAAATGGTTGAATATCCACATCTATTTACCGATAAAAGAAAACGAGAAATGATTGATATATTTCTTATAGTGTGTAGCTTAGCAAAGACTGTTGCCTTTAAAAAAAAACAAAAAAAAAAAAAAAAACAATACTGTGAGATACATAATAATGGTGAAAAACACCCAAAAGGTGGCAGTAGAGTCCTACCTATATTTTTCTTAAATAGAAACATATGGCGAGGTTTCACACCAAGAGCGATAAAGTGTAATACTGAGAAACAGCCTTTAGATGGCAGCAGTGACCTGGAACAATCAGCATTGTGATCTCAAAAAAATAAAACATACAGTAAGGACAGATATTGTAACAGAGATGATTAGGACAGTATTTGATTGCAGTGCAACTAAAACCTCTCAACCAACAGCAAAGATCTATAATTTCACTACCATTTCTTTAAAAACAGTTTTAAAAAAATAAATCCTCAAAAATCCTCTGTTTGCCAAGTTAAAGGACCAGTATAGGCACCCAGACCACTTCAGCTTAATGAAGTGGTCTGGGTGCCAAGTCCATCTAGGGTTAACCCTGCAGCTGTAAACATAGCACCCTCAGTGGGGGCACCCTCAGGGCACTATAGTGCCAGGAAAACGCATTTGCTTTCCCGGCACTCTGGTGGTCCTTTAAAGGACAAGTTCCATAAAATGTTCACTTCCCAATAAAAAAAAAATAATAAAAAAAATACATTTAATAAAATGTAAAGATTAAAAGAACTGTAAATTATTTTAAGTTTACTTTTTTTTTACATTGATGAGCAGCCATGTTGGGTCAAACTCTACTGTTATCTGACCAACTGCTGCTCAAACTAGCTTACCTGCTGCTGTATTTTCACATACAGCAATCACAGCAACCGGCAAGTTAGCTTGAGCAACAGCTGATCAGAACAGTAGAGTTTGAACCAACATGGCAGCTCAGCCTGATAAAAAAAAAATAGTAACTTATTCTCAAAATATCAATATACACCATGTAAAAAAAAAATACGTCACTAAGTTTCATTTAATGTAATAAACGTTTTAAAAAAGAGAACCTATGATGACAGTTTTCCTTCAAAAAAAGCAGCCCTCTCTTCAAAATAGGTGAACTTGTTAAACCAGTTAAGCAAGTATTCAAGAGACCTTGTTTCCCATTGTTACGCATAAATCAATGCCCCCATGCTGTTATAGCTGAACTTCTAAGTAAGTGTATAATAGTAAGAAAACTCATTTGACTGGTGCCACTATCACAAAGCCCTTTAGAGCTGGTCAAAGCTGGTTTTGACCACCTGCTTGATCACTTGGAGACGGAAAATTTCTGATTTAAAAAAAAAACTCCATGTGGCCCAGAAGGTAGACACTGGCTAATTTATAAAAATAAAACAAACAAACAAAAAAAAAACCACCCTGTTCTTGTGGTATCAGTCATTAAATCTGTGAACGTCTGTGTTATCAAATTCCTGTAAAATAATCCTGTTTCTCACAACTGGGATTTAAGGGATGAAGACAAAGCCAAAAAGATCATGGTCATGTCTCAAGCCTTGAGGGAATTGATGATGGCTCCAAATTCACCAATTTGCATTCCGCTAGGGAGATATGCCATGTTACTGTGGCAGAGAGGGAACATAGATTAAATTAGAAAAGCCTAACCTGCCCACTGATTTGGGTTTATACAGAAACCCTCTGCATGTGAAGGAATTTAGGTTCCACATGCAGAGTTTTCAACAAAACTGTGATTTTCTTTTGTGAATTAAATCATAATGGAAAAAGCAGCTGGTCTGAAATAAAATGTCTAGCTAACCCATAGTCATAGTTTGGCTATTTTTTTCCAATTAAAAAAAAATATATATATATATATATATTTAGTTTTTTTTGCCTCAAATGCCAAAAATTCCAAGTTTAGTCAAGAACTTTGTTAAAACACTTGCCAAGTTTTCTTTCCCTTAAAACATTTTCTCAAACGAATGAAGCAAATTTACATAATTTGTGTGAATGTTATTAAACATTTGCCATTCTAGAGAAGTACTGAGGAAACTATTGGGTCAATAATTTCTTTCTTCGTCCAACTGATTTTAGGAATCCCATTATTTATTTATTAGTACTTCTTGTGCTTTTCTTTAGTGATCTTTACATAAGTTAGCAAAGATACAGCCGTCAGTGAGTATGTTATGGTATCTAATGTTAATATGGCGAGGGGAAATTGAGCAGGGGTAACAGAGATACCCATTGCCGCATATTAAATAAATAAATATAAACGAAGAATGCGATGAAGGGAGAAGGGGCAATTTGGGGAGAAATGGAGAGTGGCATGGAGAATCAGAAGTACGGGGGCAGCAAAGTGGCAGAGACATTTAGGAAGGGTAAACGTGAAAAAGGGAAGTGGGTAATTAAGGAGAAGGAAGCAGTAACAAAAGGAAGGGGCAGGGATATTTAGAGAATGGGGAACAGTTCCAAAGGAAAGAGGAGTTGGAGACAATTATAATAAGCAGGAGATTGATTATCAGAGGAACAGGGACGGTGACATGGGATAACGGGCAGGAGTAATTAGAAGTAGGGGACAGTGATGTTTAGCTGAAATATTTCTAGCTATTTCTTTAGATGTCACCTTCCATGTGTTGGACTTGGAAAAGAAACAGGGAAAAATCAGCACACGCTCACACAACCATTTATTCATGCACACAAATCTATACATTCATGCATTCACACTGATCCTTCGTCCATGTTCATGAATTCTTTCATACATATATGATAACAAAATTGAAAATTTTAACATTCCACTCAAATATATATGTTTACCTATATACTGACACTCAGGAATCATAGGAATAAATTTTTTTGTCAAATACATTTTTTTTCATGGTGTAACTTTCAGGCCAGGCTAGTATTTTAAGACTTGAAATTTTGAACTCTGAATATAGCACCATGTCAACAGTGTACACAAAATTGTAACAATGTTAGTCGTTATGAATACCGATATAATGGTGTGGGTGTATTTTTGATGCAAGAGCATTGTATTGGTGTTGTATTGTCGCTATAATGACAATTGCTTTAAAAAAAAAATCTACTTTTTATTGTTAATTAAAACTTTGCAGAATTTTCAAAGTAAATGTAAAGTCATGAATTTTAGTTGCTCTAGGTAGCTGAGGAATGGACACTCCTGCTGTAAAGGTGTCTCCAGGGCAATGTAAACATATTATTGAAGATTGATGATTTTTCAGAATTGATCTGCATGTTTGGCAAGGTGCCATACATTATGAAATCTATCACAATAGGAGGCAGTGAAGATGCCCATTGAGAGAAATTGTACCGTTTAACCAGTGAAAGTAAGCTAGTACGCAAACACTACTGCCCCCATAACTTCAATGAGTTCCTTTAAATAAACTGGATTCTGTCCTTATATTCCCTCTGTTTGTTTGTTTCTTTGTCTGTTTTTTTAAATCATCTTTGCTTAAGCTTGTTGAAGCCCAATAAGTCCAATTTTCCAATATGTTAGTTTTTTTGACCAATCATAATTTTTCGTTTCAGATGGGCCTGGTATTGACTTCATGTCAGCAAAGACTTGCTTTTATTGAACTCAAAGGGAGGTAGGTCGAGAGATATTCTAGAAAAGCACTATCCAACTAAATACATTCAATTATTTCCTACAAGGGATTTTGTAAAGCCCGTAGCCTGCCTGAGCTATACAGGTTATAGCACTGCTCTAAATCATAGAGTACAATAGAAGTTCTTCTCATCAATCATGGCCTTAACAAAGACATTTCATTTCCATCTGTTCCTTACTGTAACTTCAATTAAAAAAGAATCACTATTTCCCATTTCCTTTCCTTTTCTCAACATGACCTTTATACTGGGCTTTATATTATTTGAAACGGCCACTGGCATTTGTGCTGGCGTGGATTGGCATCTTTTCATCTTTAAGAAATATTGACTACTCCTATGGGATTATATTAGGATTTGATTATAAAAGAAAACTGAGAGAAGAAAGTCACAGAATAATTGTTAGGTAACATTTTCTAAGGTATTCTCTAAAAAAGGATCAAGCGCTGTTCAACCAGACCAAATAAAGTTTATGCATTTTTGACTATTCTCTAAATTTAGTATCCTCCAAAATATGCAAAAAAAAAACAAAAACAAACAAACTCCAAAGTAATTTGAAAATGAACAAATAAATAGGACTTGAAGGAAACTGTGAAAGAAAGATATAAAATAAATACATTGCTTATTATTATTATTCATTTTAAATGAGACAAGTAGGCGGTTTGAGTTCGGGACCACAGAAAGAAAACTTCCATAGACAATAGATAGCTACTTGTACATCAAATGGAGTTTTAAAAGAAAAATAATTATATTATATGACAAATTATACATTTTTTTGTTTATTTAATTTGTCAATGAGAATTTTTCTTTATTTATGTATCAATTTATATATATTGAAGCGGAGTGCACCAGATAAAAAAAAAAAAAAATAATAATATTTGCCTGTTTGAAGTAAGTTGTTCTGTTTGTTTTATTTCTGCAGTGAGCAAAATCCACACATTTCTCATGCAAAAGGCATGGATGACCTGAGCAAAAACTCAATTTTCACAAATTTTTTTTTTTTACCAGACATCCTCTAGAGGCACTTCCAGGTCCTTGTGGACTTTTACTCCGCTAAATGATGCTAGACGTCCTCATGCGTTACATGAGGACATCCCGCGGCAAAATGCATCTTCGCCTGTGTAGCTAAAAATCTTTGCACCGTTCCTGACAATAGGAATACAAATCTGTATTCCTAGCATTATTGTGTTTCTGTACCTTGTAGTTTTAGGTCCCCACTACCTGCTTGTCAAAGAAAGGATTAAAAGACCTAATTTACTCACATTGATCCAGAACAGAGGATCCTTACCTTTCCTCCACAGGCGATATCACAGGAGGAGGCATGGCCTTTGTGAGCCATTAGAATGCTCCTTATGGAAGAGCATTGATGATAAACTAATGCGAATGCATGTCAAGCGCCACGCGCACATTCAAAAATTTCACATAAGAAAGCATTGACCATTTTACTCGCTCAGTACGGAGGAAGCATTTCATGCTGACAGTTACAAGGGGAGAGCTTAACTTTCTCAAAACCTGCGATGCTTTACATTGCAGGGTTAGGAGGATAGGGACACTGCATCCAGTCCACTTTATTGAGAAGTGGTCTGGGTGACTATAGTTGGATATTAACCCCTTAAGGACACAGCTTTTGGAATAAAAGGGAATCATGACGGAATATTTCCGTCATGTCTCCTTAAGGGGTTAACTAACCAAATTAGGGTGCTGTTTAGTAGACAGCTCCCTAATCTGGTACCCTTATGTGGGATTGCCTATTTAAGTGTAGCAAATCACTGGTTAGTAAGGTTCTAATTTGGAATCCTTATATATGTTATCCTACATAAGTGTATAAAATTAGGGAACTATCTACTACAGAGCACCCTATAGTGAATAACAGATGTCTGAATTTCAGATGTTCCCAATAATTTTGGTTGAAATTCGGCTTGTTCTGAATTGATAATTACCCAATTCCAGCCATACCAAGGCCTTGATGTAAGATTGCTGGACAAGCTTTCCAATTGATTTAATATTTTAAATTAACATTTTAGATGATTTTTCTCAACATATCAGAATATCATAAAATATATCATATTTTAAAAAAATACCAATATATTTTCTTTTTTAAATTACAAAATTAGTATATTTTTCATAATATTAAAAATAATTTTTCAAACAGATCCAACAATATTAAATGAAATGTCTAAAATGTATATATCAAAACATCTAAAATCAATGTACACAATCACACTAACTATGGCACACGTACAGGGTATTGCTGATTGCCATGTAAAGATTTTGGATTTGAGGGAAATACTGGAAAGGTGAGACAGAGATATAAAGGACTGATAGAGATGGGAGTCTGGAGACTTTGAAAGTCTGGGTGGTGCGTCTGAGAGACATAGGGTGAGGTTGCACAAATACAAAGGAGTTTACAGACATGTGAAGCTGAAAGACAGTGTGTAACTGAGAGACTCAGCAGGAGTGATGCACATTTGGGGGGCCTAGAAACACAAACCTTCAGAAACATAGGAAATTTACAAGATGTTAGGTTAGAGTGAGAGACGTAGTGTCTGGTTCTGATATACATAAAGGGAGTAGTAATGAGAAATTAGATGTTTGAGAGCTATGGGGACTAAAGACGTGGTGGATGGGTTTAGAGATTTATGCACTTACAGCTACGGTGAAACACCTGCTGTTGCTGACAAAGGGATGGGGATAAAAAAAAAACTTTGGATGATGCAAGATGTGGAGCTGAGATGCACAGGATGGGACATACAAAAAGACTTCAGTAACACCAATAAACAGTACTTCTGGTTTAATAAATAAAATTCAGTACAACATTCAAAAGTGTTATTTATCGAATAAAAAAAAAATTAGATGACAATTTGACTTTATTGTACAGAAAGAACATACAATAATTATAAAAGTCTGTAAGAAAAACCAAAATATAATCAAAATATAGATAAAATATCATTAGAATAGTCAGCCAAGTTGCTGCATCAACTCATTTAAAAAACAAACAAACAAACAAAAAACTACAACTATCAGTTAATGGCACACTTTAAGTAACCACAGCCATAAACAGCTATTTCTAATGATACCGCACAACCAACAACAACAAAGACACCATTTTGTGTAGAACAAATATGCCTTTTTATTATATTTATTACAAAAAAAGTTTTTGTTTCTGTAAAACCTATACTAACAGAAGGTAAAATGATCCTCTAAGCTTGCGTAACCAAGTATTCAAACATTGATGTATACACCCAAAATTAAACAAAAAGTTCCACCCAAAAAATGTATAACCAGAGCCATAAATAGTTTAATAATGGGCAATTTTGGCACATTTTAGTACTCTCGGTATTCCTAATGCAGAAAGGGAACTTTTTATTTTATAATTATCACAGTAGTGGGTGGATAAGTGGTACCCAGGGGACCTTTGTAAATGTGAATTTTTTAAAAAATGGGTTGACGATTACCATAGGCTGATGCCAGGAGTCCCCACACTGTAGTGGTTATGATTAGGGTTACCATATCCACCATGTTTTTAGGAACACATAGCATGTATACATATTGATTGCTAGCACATGAAAAAGGTTGCCCTGTAGAATGTAGAATTCAGAAGAAAGTGTAAAAGATTAAATAAGTAGGCAATGAAGAATGAGCATTATACATACAGCAAGGCAAACCTTTTCATGCATTTTCATAAATATGACAATATTTTATGTGTCCCTGAAACATAGTGAGTATAATGCATATACTTCTTTTTTAATTATTGTTTTTGTTGTGTTTTTTATTGTTTTACTTTGCACAACCTGCCCCAGTTTGTATATGGTAGGTTGCTCTATAAGAGAATGTGCCATTCCCAGCGTAGCTTCATATTATGAATATTTGATATTTTTTTATTGGAGTTACACTTGATTTTATCTTTGTTATTGTTTTTTGTTGCCCTTAACTGGTTGGTTTCTTCTCCATCACAACCCTACACAAAAAGTGAACAGACAGAAGGGCATTCACTGGGTCTCTAATGGACGCCCTTAGGGTCTGAAGAATCCCACAAATTCTTTTTTAAATCCACCACATGATGTGCAGCAGGTGAGGGTGATACAGTGCTCTCATGTTACATGCTGGGGTCTCACAGACCCTAGACATGTTTTTCCAGAAAGTCATGTAATTAAATTGGTATCATTATGACTACAAGTATAGACGATTTCTCACAGTCTGTGGCGATAAGTAATCACTTCCATAAAACCATGGTGAGTTATGTGTGGATGTCAGCCGGTGAGCCATGCTAGTAAATATCACAAATAGGTTTGTTTAATAAACTCTAAAAATTCTAAACAAATTCAAGGTGCATTTCATATTAAACTCTGCTACAGATATCCTAAGCACTTCCAACCCTCTAAATTTGAACACTTATCCCAGGAAATACATTCAGAGCTGGCACTACCTAAAGGCTCTTTACACCTCCCTCCAGACTGTCACCTGGACATTGTGTCCCCTGGGGGTGCCCCAGGGTACAAGACTCTGGGACACAATGTCCAGGTGACAGACAGGAGGGAGGTGCACAGAGCTCCCACCACTTGTGTACCTCAGATCTTCTTTGATCTCTACCTGGTCTCAGGGGGTATCATGCTGGGTCAGGTGGGGGCAGGGAAATGAGCAGCAAGAAGCTTTCTTTCAGTTCTTTTAGCAGATAAAGTGGGGCCACACTACAGGCAAAGAAACAGTACAAAAGCTGGGAAGAGAGCAAAACACCTGGGAGGTTGGTGGGGGATAAGATACACTACAGATGGGATAAGAGACTCTAGAGACCACAAAAGAGGGATAAAGACACAAAAGTGGGAATAACAATGAAAAAAAAATATGGATACAATAGGCCACAGGTGGAAAGGAGGCACAAGTACATTTGAGTGCATTTGACCTCTATTTCACTTTGTTATATTCACACAATTGTACAGATTTTCTGTTTGCCTGTCAGTTTTTAATATAAGGCCAAAATAGTCAAACTGAAATATCTGACTAGAGTAACAATTTAAGCTTGTCTGCTATGTTCTAAAAAATGTTTTAAAAAATATTACAGCCACTTTTTTTTCCAGTATCTAGTGAATCAACATGTTGATGTCTGCACAATAAAAGTTTCAACAGAACAACAAACAAAAGTATGCGCATATTATTCTTTCAACCACTGGCATATAGTATACATACTCACAAATACAATCCACAATGAGTATGCAAATGTATGTAGAGTTTTTATTTTTTTGCAAAACATATACTGAATATGCTTTGTTACAAATATAGGTTCCCCTCGAGACCCATTATGCAACAGTTTAAGGCATTCACTGTCCCCTCAATGTTAAAAATCTGATGTAATATATTATGCATGGGGTCTGACATTTTATATGCATATTAACAATTTGCCATCCATTTACTTGGTCTCTATATTATTTGCATACAGTGAAACCTTTAGATTGAATGCATATTAGGACTAATAAGTAAATTCAAAGCCCTTAGAGCTCCATTCACTCAGTAAGTGTGTACTATTGTAATAGATAAGGTCACTCTTGACATTATAATTTACTTTATGTGATCTTTTTGCTTGTATGTAAACACGTGAAGTACACCGTTTTTTGGTAAATTCCAGTCAGTAGAATTTTTTTGACCTAAACTATTAGTCAGGTTCCTGCTCAGCAAACGGCTTTACCACTAATTATTAGGAACATTTTAAAATATGTAGGTTCAGGGTCATTTGGGTGAAACAAATTACTTCTGAGTTTATAGAGCAATTTAAGATTTTACTAAGTTAATATATTTGCAATTAAATTACTTACATCTAAATGTAACAAAGCATTTATATATATATATATATTTTTTCAATATTTGTTTTAATATACGTGAGTCAGTATAGACACTGTAACAGTTTGTTAACCCATCCTAGTAGTATTTATTTAACAATTGTCATATTTAAAAAAACAGGTGTTAAAGAATATATGAAAATACTTCAAAGGTCAGATGTTAGCAGTTTGTGTTACCCTGTTAATTAATAACTGGTGGTCAGGAAGAAAAAATTGGGGTGGGGCAGAGGGGAAAGGAACTGGTTGCACCCATATCTCGCACATTCATGCTGTGTATCAGGTAAAGATAAATGGGCAAGTTAATTAGTAGGTAATTGCTCTGTGAATAAGGTTTTGTGTATTCAGACCATGTTTCAGGCAACAACAGGTAAATCCCCTCCTTGATGGTGGGTTTTCAGGTGAGAACATATGTTTCATTCACAAGTTGCATCATTGCAACACCTAACTGCAGCTGGTCTCCTAAACGGCTAATATCAAATACAAACATAAATATGTTTGTCAAGGTCTGTATCCATCCGTTGTTATTCAAGGGTGTAGGCAGAGTGTAATACTAGGGTAAAAAACACATTAAGAAGATGCCACTCCCAATATCTACTGCTGTACCTGGTACATGTGATCCTCTAGTGAGGAAAAGGTTTTGGCCCAGAAGGTACATTCAAAAAATATCAATGAATTTGACCCAAAGTTGGAATGCAGGTATTCATATAAAGCATTCAGGGTTAAGTTAAAACATTGAAAAAAAACCCAAAAAGGGATGTCTTATATAAAGACCGCCCAGAGGGTAAATACCCAGTCCAATCTCAACAGTAGTGTAGTTGCCAAAAAATAAAAAATCCTTTATTGAAATCTATTAAAAAACCTGGGTAATCAGTGATGGACAGAATAATATAGGGAGAAATATGTATGGTAGGAACAAGGCTAATCAAGAGCCAACCCTCACAAGAAGCAGAGAGGGGATAGAAGGCAATATGTACCCCCATACATAACTCAGGTAACAAAGCAGTAGGAAAGAACAGGGAAAGGGAGAAACACACACTCCCAACCAAACAGTAGTGCTATGCTAATACCCTATCTCCTATAAAACACCTTCGTGGGTGTTCTAATCTAAATACTGTCATAACATCTGAAGCCCCAGGTTACACACACATACTAGAAAAACATAAATGAAAAGGTGCTCAGAGCAAAGTGCTCAAGAGAGTATTAAAAACACAGAAGAACCCGACGTACGTTTCGGCGTGACCACACGCCGTCCTCAGTGGTATCAGCAGTGAGCAAAAAACTGTCCGGGTGGTAAATTTATACCTTAAGCTCATAAGCTTTATTGTAATCACCTGTGATTGTGTCTAAATTGCTCCGGTCCTCCTGCGAATGGGGCTGTGGGGGTGTGGTGTAACACACCATAGTGTCAGCCCACATTTCTATGTCAGAGGTAGCCAGAACAGAAATCAGGTGAAAGGGAATTAACCCTTTGAGTGCCCCGCCCGGAACAGATATAAATGGATACTTACTATATCTAAAAGGCAGTATCCATAGCTTAACAATTAACCCTTGGAATGTCCAAATTGTATCATATAGGTCAAGTGTGTGGATTGATTCTTATGGCTGTATTGTGTAGCTTTAGTACAATTAAAGAAACAACTTATAACCGTTGTGAACCAGTAAGGGATAAGTACAATGGCTATATGGGCAGTCATACACAGAAGCCGACAATTCTTTTATTGCCACTGTAAATAGTAACCCATTAGTTTATGCAACACAAAACAGACCCCTAAACTCTTAGACCTATAATGCAGGTAAAATTAATGGACATATGAACACCAAATATAATAGAAATAAATAAAGAATATATACATATATACAGGCATAACTTAAGATACCATTTATTATCAGAATTATTGCAGTACTTTAAATCCACACACTTGACCTATATGATACAATTTGGACATTCCAAGGGTTAATTGTTAAGCTATGGATACTGCCTTTTAGATATAGTAAGTATCCATTTATATCTGTTCCGGGCGGGGCACTCAAAGGGTTAATTCCCTTTCACCTGATTTCTGTTCTGGCTACCTCTGACATAGAAATGTTGGCTGACACTATGGTGTGTTACACCACACCCCCACAGCCCCATTCGCAGGAGGACCGGAGCAATTTAGACACAATCACAGGTGATTACAATAAAGCTTATGAGCTTAAGGTATAAATTTACCACCCGGACAGTTTTTTGCTCACTGCTGATACCCCTGAGGACGGCGTGTGGTCACGCCGAAACGTACGTCGGGTTCTTCTGTGTTTTTAATACTCTCTTGAGCACTTTGCTCTGAGCACCTTTTCATTTATGTTTTTCTAGTATGTGTGTGTAACCTGGGGCTTCAGATGTTATGACAGCATTTAGATTAGAACACCCACGAAGGTGTTTTATAGGAGATAGGGTATTAGTATAGCACTACTGTTTGGTTGGGAGTGTGTGTTTCTCCCTTTCCCTGTTCTTTCCTACTGCTTTGTTACCTGAGTTATGTATGGGGGTACATATTGCCTTCTATCCCCTCTCTGCTTCTTGTGAGGGTTGGCTCTTGATTAGCCTTGTTCCTACCATACATATTTCTCCCTATATTATTCTGTCCATCACTGATTACCCAGGTTTTTAATAGATTTCAATAAAGGCTTTTTTATTTTTTGGCAACTACACTACTGTTGAGATTGGACTGGGTATTTACCCTCTGGGCGGTCTTTATATAAGACATCCCTTTTTGGGTTTTTTTTCTTCCTTTTTTCTACAATTTCCAGGGTTACCCCCTTTTACCAGTCCAGGTGACCTCTATACTCTGGAGGCTCGGCAGTGGGATACGGGAGTGTCTTTTCCTCCCCTCCCACTTTCCAGCCTTTTGAGTTTCCTTTTTCTTGTTATTTAATTATATTGGTGTTACTCACCGTGTGGTCACCACCATTACTATTATCAGTTTTTATAACCTTTTTTCCAAACTACAATGGCAGGCTTTCTGTCTAAAAAACCCAGCGCAAGTACATGGTGTGCGGACGCTGATTCTGTGTTCAGTACTGAAAGTACACTAGATACACTGTCTCCCCCTAATATTCACACCAGCTTTAATAAGCTTACTAAACTCTTTAAACAACAAATTAAGATAAGCTGGGAAGTCTCCACTCTCGAGAAATACATCTCTAAAAATATCATCCCTAGAGGGCTAAGAGTTCAGACCTCTCCATCAAGACAAGTCGAGATGGAAGACTTCTATAAAGAATGGGATGAGGCAGCTACTAAATGCTCAAATACGTTCATGAGTATTATTTGTAAATATGAGTCTATTAAACTATCCAATGTCCAACTAGAACTGGATAAAGAGATTGAGGTGGTCCAGGGTTTTAAAGTAGAACCACAATTTGAATCACTAGAGATAAAACTCAAATCCAATCTGGACAAATTCTCTCACATTATAAAAGTGAGGAAACACCAGAAGTATATGAGAGATACAAAGGACTTTGAACAAGGTAGAATTTACCGTTCTTTTAAAAAGAGATCTAAAGTAGACTCTGACCAATTCAGTACATCTGAGTACGAATCAACCGATACTGAAACTGAAAAACCTCAAACCCCTACTCCTAGGAATCCAACTAAAAGTATTCTAAAAAAGGGGGTGGATTTTTTAGGATTAAGACAAGCGGATCTAACTCAGGGTCCGCACACCAGATACAGGGGCAGAAGTCAGAGACGACGCAGGGAATGATAGCATCCTCTCTGCGTATTATTAATCTCTCTGATACCATCCTTGGTCAGACCGAACTTAGCGTATTGGAGAAGGGTCTTTCATTCGTACCCATTCCAACATTCAGCAAGTTCAACTGGACTAAGGATGTAAACCTTTTTGTGAGAAAGCTTGCCTTGTATAAATACCATGCAGTACGTAAAGAAACTAAGGCCCAAAGCTTGGGTCTATCACCAAATGACTTGGAGTGCTTAGACACTCTGGTGGAATTACTTAACTCTGGAGATGGTACTATACAATCTGATATACCACATACTAATTTGAAACCCAAGAGTAAGTTTACCCCTCATTTTCAGGATTATAAAAATTTGGAGGTATTTTTGGAAATGGTTACTAGGGAAATAGATAAGACAAAAATGGATGATTTTGATCTATCCCCTAATGGCAACCTTAATACTCAGGAACTAATAGCCCTGAAAAAACTACAGAGCTATACAAATTTGATTTTCAAACCCTCTGATAAAGGGGGCAATGTGGTGATACTTGACAGAGACCACTACATTCGTATAGCTGAAAGACTTTTATCCGATAAAAATACTTACCGCATACTAGCAAAAGATCCTACAAAAGCGTTCCAAGCTGAGTTAAAAACTATGCTTACTAAGGCTGTGAATCATCAACTCATTAATCAGGATGAGTTTGAATTTATGTGCACCAAACAACCATGTCTATCTACTTTTTATTGTTTGCCTAAAGTGCACAAATCACTAACCGATCCGACCGGTAGGCCGATAGTTTCTGGTTGTGATAATCTAACTCAGAATGTAAGCATTTATGTGGATAAAATTCTGTCCCCAGTAGTACAGAAGCTACCATCTTTCCTTAGAGATACTAAACAAATGTTGCATTTATTGACCAACCTTACTTTACCTCCAAACGCTATCCTGTGTAGCCTTGACGTGGAGGCCCTTTACAGCTCAATTCCTCATAACCTAGGTATTAAACATACCCGTCAACTATTAAATCTTGAAACTGACCTACCTGAACATTATGTGAATTTTGTGATGGAATTACTTGAATTCATTTTGACTCGTAATATCTTTCTGTTCAATGGCAAAATCTTCCACCAGACCACTGGTACAGCTATGGGGACGTCTTGTGCGCCCTCATATGCCAATCTCCATCTAGGCTGGTGGGAAAGGTGTATTAGGGCAGATCCTAAGCTGAAATCATACACTAATCAGATCTTCTATTGGAAAAGATACATCGATGATGTGTTTTTGATTTGGCTTGATACATCAGAGAGATTCAAAGAATTTGTATGTCTGCTGAACAGCAACGATTTTAACTTACGATTCACTAGTGAAGTAGGGGGTCAAAACCTTTGCTTTCTAGATCTAGCACTACAGGTATCTAAAGAAGGCAAAATTGAAACAACCTTGTACAGAAAGAAGACAGCCTCAAATAACCTGCTATGCTGGTCTAGTCATCACCCCATATCACTCAAATCCGGTATCCCAATAGGCCAATATTTGAGACTTCGACGAAACTGCTCCACGATGGAGGAGTTCAAATTAAAAGCAAATGAGCTACGTCACATGTTTAAGGCCAAAGGTTACCCAAATAGGGTTCTGAAAAGAGCCTATCTGAGGGCAATCCACACTGAACGGGAAACCCTAATTACAGATGGGGGTCGTAAGACTGAGGAAAATAAAATACGCTGCATAGGTACATATGATGCAGGATGGGACACTATGCTGAATGTCTTTCAAAAATTCTGGCCTATCCTCCAATCAGATAAGCATCTGAAGGAAATTCTGCCATCACTCCCTTCAATTACAGCACGGAGGGGCAAAAACTTGAGAGATATCCTAGCACCTAGTCACCTCTCAACTACGTCCCCGTCAGGTTATTTTCAAAAATACCTACCAATGGGTTCTTTCCAATGTGGTCACTGCAGTGCATGCCCGCTTATTACCAAGAGGGCCTCTGACAGCAAGGGCTTAATGAATTTCAAACCACGTTCCTTCTTTAATTGTAACACAACAGGAGTAGTTTACCTACTGTCTTGCTCCTGTGGCCTAAAATATGTAGGCAAGACTTTTCGCCACTTCAGGCTAAGGATACGTGAACATGTAAATTCTGTCAAGAGACGTTTGGAAACACCTGTCTCAAGGCATTTACATCTACATCACAATCACTCCTCGGCAGGCATCCGGTTCATGGGTCTTGAACATGTACCACAGCCTCCTAGGAAAGGAAACTGGGACCTAAAACTAAGACAAAGAGAGGCGTTTTGGATTTACCATCTCAAAACGCTATCTCCCCTGGGGCTAAATGAAGGGTTTTCATATTCCCCGTTTATTTAAAGTACTGCAATAATTCTGATAATAAATGGTATCTTAAGTTATGCCTGTATATATGTATATATTCTTTATTTATTTCTATTATATTTGGTGTTCATATGTCCATTAATTTTACCTGCATTATAGGTCTAAGAGTTTAGGGGTCTGTTTTGTGTTGCATAAACTAATGGGTTACTATTTACAGTGGCAATAAAAGAATTGTCGGCTTCTGTGTATGACTGCCCATATAGCCATTGTACTTATCCCTTACTGGTTCACAACGGTTATAAGTTGTTTCTTTAATTGTACTAAAGCTACACAATACAGCCATAAGAATCAATCCACACACTTGACCTATATGATACAATTTGGACATTCCAAGGGTTAATTGTTAAGCTATGGATACTGCCTTTTAGATATAGTAAGTATCCATTTATATCTGTTCCGGGCGGGGCACTCAAAGGGTTAATTCCCTTTCACCTGATTTCTGTTCTGGCTACCTCTGACATAGAAATGTTGGCTGACACTATGGTGTGTTACACCACACCCCCACAGCCCCATTCGCAGGAGGACCGGAGCAATTTAGACACAATCACAGGTGATTACAATAAAGCTTATGAGCTTAAGGTATAAATTTACCACCCGGACAGTTTTTTGCTCACTGCTGATACCCCTGAGGACGGCGTGTGGTCACGCCGAAACGTACGTCGGGTTCTTCTGTGTTTTTAATACTCTCTTGAGCACTTTGCTCTGAGCACCTTTTCATTTATGTTTTTCTAGTATGTGTGTGTAACCTGGGGCTTCAGATGTTATGACAGCATTTAGATTAGAACACCCACGAAGGTGTTTTATAGGAGATAGGGTATTAGCATAGCACTACTGTTTGGTTGGGAGTGTGTGTTTCTCCCTTTCCCTGTTCTTTCCTACTGCTTTGTTACCTGAGTTATGTATGGGGGTACATATTGCCTTCTATCCCCTCTCTGCTTCTTGTGAGGGTTGGCTCTTGATTAGCCTTGTTCCTACCATACATATTTCTCCCTATATTATTCTGTCCATCACTGATTACCCAGGTTTTTTAATAGATTTCAATAAAGGATTTTTTATTTTTTGGCAACTACACTACTGTTGAGATTGGACTGGGTATTTACCCTCTGGGCGGTCTTTATATAAGACATCCCTTTTTGGGTTTTTTTCTTCCTTTTTTCTACAATTTCCAGGGTTACCCCCTTTTACCAGTCCAGGTGACCTCTATACTCTGGAGGCTCGGCAGTGGGATACGGGAGTGTCTTTTCCTCCCCTCCCACTTTCCAGCCTTTTGAGTTTCCTTTTTCTTGTTATTTAAGTTAAAACATTGATTGTCCAAATACTAATCGGAATAGTTCAGTGCTAAAATTTCGGCATACCATGCAAAGTGTAACAGTTTCGGACTTTTGTCCAAATAATAATACAAAAAAAAGGAACAGACTGAGCACACATAAAAATACATTTCTAAATCTTATAAGGCTTAAAATCGCCTCTCAGCAAACAAACATGGTGATTCACTTTCACCATATGGCCATACTATGTTAAGCCCACCACTTCTTCACAGTACCCCAAAATGGGTGGGTCCTACACTAATTCCATGTGGGAGACAAATTAAAAAGTGCTAGAGCTAAATAACTAAAGTGTATTTTAATAATCTGTTGCAAGAGCTTTGTGAGTATTTATAATGCAAAATTCATGTGATAAAAGCAATTAAAACCAGTGTCAAAAGTAAACAATTAAAGAGATTGTTCTGGATGAATATACTCACAATAAAAATTATTAAGGTGGAATCATTATCCAAAACCTCCTCAAATATATACCTGAGGTTATCTCCAAAGAGGCATTTAAAGCCTCGGGGGCTGGGCGGGTGCTTAACCCCAAAGGGAATCTGGTCTGGATTCCAAACTTACATAGTAAAGTATATACCGTATTTATCGGCGTATAACACGCACTGTTTCTCCCTGAAAATAGGGGAGAAATTGTGGGTGCGTGTTATACGCCGGCCCTTTAAATACCGCAGCCGCCTGAGCGCTCTGTTAAGAGCGCTCAGGCGGCTGCAGTTGGTTCTCACCTCCCCTGTAGTGTGGCCGAGCTGCTCTGCTGTCCGCGGTGGCCAGCCGGAGTGATAGGAAGGTGCACGCTCAGTGTGCACCTTCCTGTCAGTCCGACCGGGTACAGGAAACAGAAACTCCTGTTCAAAGAAACTGCTATGTCCAGCCTCCAGAGCCTCTAGTGGCTGTCTCATGGCTCGCTTGCGTGCTTCTCACTGTGAAAATCACAGTGAGAAACGCATGCGTCCATAGAAAGTATTTCCTATGCGACCGGCTGAAATGCCGCGCATTCAGCCGATGACGTCCGAGCAAGGAGGAGAGAGGAGTACAGCTCCCGCCCGGCGCTGGAGAAAGGTAAGTGTTTAACCCCTTCCTCTCTCCAGAGCCCGGCGGGAGGGGGTCCCTGAGGGTGGGGGCACCCTCAGGGCACTATAGTGCCAGGAAAACGAGTATGTTTTCCTGGCACTATAGTGGTCCTTTAAGTTTTTTTCCCCTGAAATTTCCTTCTTAAAATGAGGTGCGTGTTATACGCCGGTGCGTGTTATACGCCGATAAATACGGTATGTAATAAATATACATAAATAATAAAATAATAATAATAATTTTGTAAAGACAAAAAAGAATTGGTAAAATGAATCTTGCAGGAATTGTGCGTCCGAAGTGACAAAAAAAATTATATATAATACAGAGAAAGTACCAGAGCACACGTAAAAATAGATTTTGACATTTTCGAAGGCTACTTAAAATCGCCAATCTCTGCAAACAAATATGGCCATATTGTGTTAAGTCCATCGCTACGTTACACAGTACCCCAATATCAGTGGATCCTACACTTATTCCAAACATGGGCGATAAAAAACAATTTGCATTGTATGCATTATACATAAAAACACTTTGTTTTTTTAGTTTTGACACTGTTCTTAATTGCGTTTATCACATGAATTTTGCATTACATGTATTCACAATGCACTTATAACAGATTAATTAAACCCACTTTAGCTTATTTAGCACTAATACTATTTCATTTGTCTCCCACATTGAATTAGTGTAGGACCCACCGATATTGGGGTACTGTGAAGTAGTGGTGGGCTTAACACAATATGGCCATTTGGTGGAACTGAATCCCCATATTTACTAAACTAGGTGCTTTTACATAGCCTTGGAAGATTTAAAAATGTGTTCTTATGCGTGCGCTGTTCCTTTATATGTACTATGTATACATTTTGGTCACTGTGGCAGCACCATTCCTGCAAGATTCATGTTCTGGGTGTGGGTGTGCCCCCAATTCCTTTTTGTCTTTATTTGTGAAACTCTGAACTGACCCTGATTGTCTCCCACATTTGGACATTTACAGGCACATTAACCCTTTACAGCGACACGTCAACATTCTGCTGTAGTGTTTTTGCTGCCAGTAGTTCTTTGATGGCTTCCCTGTGTAATTTGTTAAACCATTTTAGAACAGTTTTACAAACAACCTAGGCCCTGCAAGGCACCCCTGGTTCCAGCGCTTGGCTTCTGGAATCTCCTTGCAGGAGAATCCATTTAGCTCCACTGAGCTAAGGAGGACTGTGCTTATAGCAAACAAATGTATTAGCCAGTCTTTAGCAAAATAAATCCATCTGTCCTCCCAAAAGTAAGTTGTCCAAACATTCTAAAATGGTTAGACAAATTTAGTGGGAGGGAGCCAGGGCACTGATAGTAACATAACCACTACAAAACTGTGGTGTTTGGAGTGTTTCTTTAGGGTTCAATTTTACTTTAAATATACTTTGCCATCATCTTAATATGCTTTCAATATACACTTTGATTGTAAAGAATGCCCATTGTATTATAGCTTTGATGTGTAGCACTGTCGTTTTTAATTGAGTGGGTCATCTCATATTGTAATAAGATCTTTAAAGGGACACAATAGGAACCCAGACCACTTCCACTCATTGAAGTGGTCTAGATGCAGTGTCCCTGACCCCTTAGCCCAGCAATGTAAATAATACAGTTTCAGAGTAACTGCAGCATTTATAATGCAGGGTTAAAACCGCCTCCATTAAATGTCACTGGATTTCCTCACGCTTTACATGAGGATGCCCAGGACCTTGCAAAACTCTGTAGAAAAACAATGAAACACTGCTTTCCTAAGGGGAATGTCTAATGCACGTGCTTCAAAGATGTATTCCTAATAATAATGTCCTCGCGCCCCCTGCGCCACCCCTCATCCATGACATAGTTAAACAAACCTTTCCTGTTAGAAAAGTTGGGAACCTTCCCAGAAAGTAGTGATTGATCACTCCAAAACCTCAGCCTTGCCATGGATTTATTTTTCTGCCCAGACAGGAACACCACCATTTTAAGCATGCTTGGGGAACAAAATCACTGAGACAAAATGTCGTTTAGATTTAAAGCTTACTCCGCCCATTTAATGGTGAAACAAAGGTTTTATACTGAGAGGGTGAGTCTAGGTGGATCCCAGGCACATCAATAAAAACAACAATACTTATCAATAAATTAATAAGTTAATTATGCCTCGTGAAAGAGAGCTGTCTTGGTGCATGAACCAATAGCAAGTGAATATGTGATTTAGAAATGCATGTACGCCTCGTCCTCACAACATTGGTGAAATCAAACTGGTGATATAAAACTTATCTAGGAGGGCGTTTATAGATGGGAACTTCTTGGAATAGGGTGGGGTCTTCTTAGAAAAGATGAAAATAAAGATGGTCATGTATCAAGACTATTAATGTGACATTTTGGCATGGTCAAGTGCAAAACTACATGTGTGACATTCTTACAATGTACAAGGCTGTTAGTCTTATGATTCAGCCGAGTAGAAAATAACCCTATTAGTGATGGAATGTTAGTTAATCTCATATTAAACCTTACAAGTAATTTACCTGGTTTCTGCTCTTGGTCAAACTCCTTCTCTGCCAATGTCAGCCCATCGGAGGTGGCGGAGGTGGAGTCTGACCAAGCGCTGAAATGTGCAAGCTAATGTACAAGCTTGACACTGGATGTCCTCATGCAAACTATGAGGATGTCCAGTGTCATTTTATGGAGTCAAACTCTGTAAAACTGCAGGAAGTACCTCAAATGGCTGTCTAATCAGAGTGTCCATGATGACCTCTACCCACACTCAAAATTACCTTCAATGAGGCTGTGAACGTATTAATTGGACCATAGAGCAATGGAAGAAGAATGCCTGGTCTGATGAATTACATTTCCTTTTATGGCTTGGTGCATCTGAGATGTTTACTTGGGGAAGAAATGGCAGCAGGATGCACTAAGAGAAAAAGGCAGGCTGGCAGCAGAGCCAGCGCTTCCTATAGGCCAATGATGTGGCTATCTAGGGTGCTTCCTTACTGCTAGCTTGGGTTGCCCCATTATGTACGACTAACTATGTATTGCATGTCACAGGCCATGGCACCGAGCGCTAGGGAGCACTTACATAGCTGCGGACTAGCGCCCGGTGGCATCAACCACAGCCCACAAAGTTCTTATAGAGCCGTCCCTCACACATTTAATACACCGGCAGTGCAAGGGCGCATTGCACCATTACTCCTGTCCCTTGCCCTGTACTCGGGGGCAGAGCTGAGAAAGAGTGAAGGCAGCAAGGTGTAGTCCAGAAGATGGGTACACAATGACAGCCAATATGAAATGAAGGCAAGTGGGGGACTTCATAGTGTGTGTTTCAAAGAATGTGTGTCATTTTGCTTCAGTGTGTTTGAGTCTACTTGAATCAGTGTGTGTGTGTATGTGTGTCTGTTTGGGTCAGTGTGTCTACTTGGATCAGTGTGCTGGAGTCAGTTTGTGCACGTGTGTCTGCTTGGATCAGTGTGTGTGTGGCTGCATGGGTCAGTGTGTATATGTGTGTGTGTCAGTCTGCATCCGTCAGTGTAAGTGTGTATGCTCATGCCAGAGTGTGTATATCTACTTGAGTCAGTGTGTGTCAGTCTACATCTACTTGAATCAGTGTGTGTGTGTATGTGTGTGTGTATGTGTGTCTGTTTGGGTCAGTGTGTCTACTTGGATCAGTGTGCTGGAGTCAGTTTGTGCACGTGTGTCTGCTTGGATCAGTGTGTGTGTGGCTGCATGGGTCAGTGTGTATATGTGTGTGTGTCAGTCTGCATCCGTCAGTGTAAGTGTGTATGCTCATGCCAGAGTGTGTATATCTACTTGAGTCAGTGTGTGTCAGTCTACATCTACTTGAATCAGTGTGTGTGTGTATGTGTGTGTGTATGTGTGTCTGTTTGGGTCAGTGTGTCTACTTGGATCAGTGTGCTGGAGTCAGTTTGTGCACGTGTGTCTGCTTGGATCAGTGTGTGTGTGGCTGCATGGGTCAGTGTGTATATGTGTGTGTGTCAGTCTGCATCCGTCAGTGTAAGTGTGTATGCTCATGCCAGAGTGTGTATATCTGCTTGAATCAGTGTGTGTCAGTCTACATCTGCTTGACTCAGTGTGTGTGTGTGTGTCACTCTGCATGAGTTAGTGAATTTGTGTGTGCATTGGTCACTGATTGTGTGGATAATTAGTGTGAGTTTGTATATGTATATATAAGTGTTTGCATTTGGGCAGAAAGGGTCATTTTAATAAAAAAAAAATCAATACTTTTAAATGAACACTAAAATTTTGGGAATATAAGCCTGTATTCCGAATACTAGAGTGTCTCTGTCCCCCTAGATTCAAGCCCCTCTACCAAAAAAAAAAGTTTAAAAAGAAGGGGTGGGGGGGATTATTTACATTTATTAATGCTTTTCAAGCACCAAGACTCCCCCTGCACTACTTGCCTCCTTACCACACACAATGACATTGATGGAGCAACACTTGTCCATTAAAATTTTCCTCATACAGGAGCATTGGGAACCTTATGTGTAAAAGTGGCAAGCACTATTCACTTCCAACGATTCCCTGGGCCGCATTGAGCACAGAGGAATTGCCTTGGGCTGCACATAAAATCTATAATATAATTAATTTATATAATAAAACTTCAAAAGCCCTTTTCTTAAATATGATTAGTAGTTAACTCAATTATTTGTTATCCTTATGTGGAATTGCCATATTTTAGAATACTAACTTAGGGAGCTAGTTACTAAACGCATACATATGTATATACATAGGCACACATAACCACACATATACACACACACAATCACAGATCTATACACACATAATCACAGATGCACACAATCACAAATCCTCCCCCACACATACACATACGCAATCACAGATGTTCACACATACACACATAGATCCACACACACATACAATCACATACATACACAATCACAGACCAACACACACACATACAACCACAGACCTATACACACAATCACAAATCTACACACAAATAATCACAGACACACACATACAATCACAGACCTTTACGCACAATCACAAATATACACATACAAAATCACAGACCCACACACATACACATACAATCACAGACCTATACATACTCACTCACATACACACACAATCACAGACCCAAACACATACAATCACAGCATATACACACATAATCACAGATATACACACACACAGATACACACACAATCAAATACATATACACACAGTCACAGACCCACACACATACATACACACATTTAGACCCACACATACACACCTATACACAAAATCACATAATATCATCATATAATCATATAATCACATAATACAAACACACACATTATCACAGATATACACTTACAATCACAAACCCACACACATAATCACTGATTTACACACACACACAATCACTGACAAAACATACACAAATATCACATACATACACATTTGGTACTAAAGAGGTCCACCCAGCCTCCCTACCTTACTCTGGGAGGGCTGGACTGGATCATCTGTCCCTGGTGGACAGTGAATTGGCATCTCTGTGCTCTTCCTGCACAGGTCCCTCGTGAGCCAAGCAGTGATGACATCACATCCCGCCGGCTGGCTCACTGCAGGGTGCATGAGGGAGCTGTCCAGGAGGAGCATAGAATGTACATGGCTCCCTGCCTCCCTCGTCGCCCGGCAGCGCAGACAGTTGGGTGTCCAACCTTTTGTCTTTCCTGGGCCGCATTTATCATGGGGAATTGTGTTGGGCCACACATCAAATACATAATATGTATATCATGTATATACATGTATATAAGTCATTAAACTTCAAAGGCCTTTTTTTCTTAATTTTGAGATTTCAATTGTATAATAGATAACTCCATTATTTGTTTTCCTTAAGTGGAAATGTCATATTTAAGGATGCCAAATCATGGAGCTATCCACTAAACACATACACATGTATATACATAAGCACACATAATCACAGATATATATGTACACACACACACACACACACACAATCACAGACCTATACACACAATCACAAACCTATACACGCATAATCAAAGACACACACACACACACATACAATCACAGACTTTAAAGCAAAATCACAAATATACACATACAATCACAAACCTATGCACACAGCCACATACATACACACACACACACACACACACACAGACACATATAATCACAGATGTACACACACAATCACATACACACAATCACAGACCCACACACATACAACCACAAACCTACACAATCACACATATACCCACACAGAATCAGAGACCAACATGCACACAATCAGAGATCTATACATACAATCACATACATATACACACAATCACAGATCTACACAAACACACACAAAAAACACAATCAGATCCACACACACACATACAATCACATACCTAGACACACAATCACAGACCCCCCCACACACACAATAACAGATATACCCACCATCATCATAATCACTAACCCACACACAGACACACACACACACACACACAATCAGAGACCTATACACACAATCAGATCTACAATCACATGCCTATACGCACAACTATATACACATGAAATCACAGACCCACAGACACATACAATCATAGACCCACACAATCACAGATATACCCACACACAATCACAGACCCCCACACACACACAATCAGAGACCTATAGAAACAATCACATATATACACATACAATCACATACCTATGTGCTCAACATACATACACACACAAAATCACAGACCTACACACACACACACACAATCACAGATCTACACACAATCACAGACCTATACATACACAATCACAGACCTATACACATAATCACATACATACACATAATCACAGATACACATACACAATCACAGACATACACACAGACCATCCCCCCCCACACACAATCACTGACAAAACATACATAAAAATCACATACACACACATTTAGTACTTAAAAGGACCTCCCAGCCTCCCTATCTTGTTCTGGGAGGGCTGCAATGGATCTTCTGTCACTGGTGGCTAACAGTTGCTATTAGGCATGCCCAGTAGTCATGCCAATGCCAGGATGATGTCATATCCCAGCAGCAGGGCGCAAGGGGGAGCTGTCCAGGAGGAGCACGGTATGTAAAAGGCTCGCTGCCTCCCTCACCACCCGCTAGCTTGAACGGCAACTGGGCCACACTGCTAGGCCATCGGTTGGACACCGCTGATTTAAACATCTACATTGAGTGTATGTTGCCAATTGTATTTACTCAGTCAGGCACAACTATAACAACATCTATGTTAACTTGCTCTGGAATAAGCTTTTCATTTAATGATGCCTTAGAGGTAACAATATAATGCTGTATTGTGATTATTAGGATTGTGGTTTACCTATGTAAGTTATTATAGCGTGTGGTCTGTAGTTTCTAACAAAACACTTGAACACTTTTTTTAATATCATCTCAATAACGTTTTCCTGTAGTTTTTTTATTATTATTGCTTATGTTTTGTTATATTAAAAGAGTTTGTCCCTTTTAGTTCTTTTCTCTCTTTGGGAAGGAAGGAATTGAATTCATGAAATACATTTTTTTGGGTAGAGTCCTGATGCCCAAATTAAGGGGAGGCAGCATCAATTATCCTAACAAAGGTATTTATCTTTGTTAACTTAACTTCTGTAATATGAACTTTAATACATATCCGCGAGGAAGGGAAGCCTTAGGAAAGTAATTTAAAGAAGTGGGGTATGTCATTTTGAAAAGGAATTTTAAGTAGGTTTAGTAAGGTGAATGTAATTTTTTTTTTGTTTGAAAGAACATGATAGAAAACTTGGAGGAAAATTCTGACATTCATGGAAAGAATTTTTAAATAATGTTAGAAAGGAGAAGGAACACATATTAAGAAACTTGTTGAAGGGAATCTACAGAAGAATTGGAAAAGTAGGCAAATTAAAGTGTAAGGTAGGAATCTAAGAGTGGGATTTTAATACTAGTGGAAGGGTGTAATAAATAAGTTTGGATTTGTAAAATAGAGGAAATTAGAGCAAATGAACAATGGGAAAATTGAGGAAAATAAGCTGAACAATGATTTGAAGGTTTGGAATGGAATTATGCTCACTGATGCTGTCAGCAAACCCAACTATTTGAATTGACTAAAAAGGGGATGACCTATTAATTTGAGATCTGTTCTAGCAGAGAATATGTGGGTGGATTTCTCTAGTATTTTATATTTGCAGAAAAAGACATTTGAACAATTGGATAATCGATCATGGTGTGGAATTGTAAACGAGGGCAAGGAAATGGAGAACATTAATGATGAGCGTGAACTCAGACGGTTTGGAAAGGATTTGTTACGGGGACATTTAAATGTGATTAGATGGGTGGTAATATTAAACATGCAGTGGGATTTTTGTTTTACAGGGTATGGACAGGAAAGGTGTCTGGGATTATGTGTGGAATAATTGATGGAGAGTTGAATTTGGAATGAATTTGAAGGTGTTCAAATCAAACTCAAAAGAAAATTGAAGTGAGCAAAGAAATTGTTCTTTGAATGGGACTGCAATATAAGGATATATAAGGATATAAAATGCATATTACATTTAATGATTTAGAAGTTGCAGTTACAGACAATATGACAAAATGAATAAAACTACAGTTTTAGCTAAAATAAATTTTCTGGTAGTATTTAGCCTTTGTTTGTTTTTCTCAATCTACTTTGGAAAGTCAAGCCAAATTGTCCATATTGTCAAAATGTTATCACTCATATAATGGTTGAAGTTGTGATGTGTTAACAATAGGTTTAGGTCTTAATTTAATTACTTCTGATAAAGGATAATCCAATTAGAAATTCTTATCACAAAGCTCACATGTATAAGACAGTGGGAAGAATAAGCTTCAAGAGCAAGATCAGTTCAAACAAAGGAGACTCTAGTGCTCTGTAGTTTATATTGCAATAAGGATTTATGATCTCTGTTGAAATTGGTTTTGTACAATGGTGAATTGATGTATAAATAGGGAACTTTGATAACTACATAGATATTGGTTGGCCAGTGGTTCCCAAACTGTGTGCCATAGCGCCCCAGGTCGTGATTATAGCACCAGGAACCAGTGTCTGTAACCTCATTCTCAGAGATCAGAGATTTCCCTCACCAGTCCGCCAGCACTGAAATGCTGCAGCCGGCAAGGGAGGAAAAGAGGAATCGGGGAACTCTAACCTGCAGCTCCACCAGGTTCTACTCTTGCTAGCTCGGAGTATTGCCGCTGTTACCATGGCAATGATCCGAATCTCGCGAGAGTGAACTCTAGCCTAACGAGCTGCTAGAGTTCATTCTCACCACTTGGACGACCAAGGCTTCTCCACCGGACCACCAGGGTTTAGTACTGTCCCCCCTCCCAGGTAAAAAGGGAGGTTATGAAAATTATAATTAAATTAAAAAGATAAATATATATATTTATTACTCTGCCTGCCACACTCATAAACCCACAATAACTACATCCATACACACAAACTGTATCCCTCACACACACTGCCCCCTACTCACACACACTGTACATAGAAACATAGAATGTGACTGCAAAAAAGAACGATTCGGCCCATCTAGTCTGCCCAATTTTCTAAATACTTTCATTAGTCCCTGGCCTTATCTTATAGCTAGGATAGCCTTATGCCTGCTTAAACTCCCCACGCATGCTTAAACTCCTTTACTGTGTTAACCTCTACCACATCAGATGGAAGGCTATTCCATGCATCCACTACCCTCTCAGTAAAGTAATACTTCCTGATATTATTTTTAAACCTTTGCCCCTCTAGTTTAAGACGATGTCCTCTTGTTGTGGTAGTTTTTCTTCTTTTAAATATAGTCTCCTCCTTTACTGTGTTGATTCCCTTTATGTATTTAAATGTTTTTATCATATCCCCCTGTCTCATCTTTCCTCCAAGCTATACATGTTAAGATCCTTTAACCTTGTAAGTTGTATCCTGCAATTCATGAACTAATTTAGTAGCCCTTCTCTGAACTCTCTCTAAAGTATCAATATCCTTCTGGAAATACGGTCTCCAGTGCTGCGTACAATACTCCAAATGAGGTCCCTCCAGTGTTCTGCACGATGTCATGGGAACTTCCCTCTTTCTACTGCTAATACTTCTCCCTATACAATCAAGCATTCTGCTAGCATTTGCTGCTGCTCTATTACATTTTCTGCCTACCTTTAAGTCATCGGAAATAATTACCCCAAAATCCCTTTCCTCAGATGTTGAGGTTGGGACTCTATCAAATATTCTGTACTCTGCCCTTGGGCTTTTATGTCCAAGATGTCTTGCACTTGTACCCTTCACACACAATGTCCCCCTCATACACACAAACTGCCCCCCACACACACTGCCCCCACCACACACACAATGTACCCTCACGCACACACACTCACCCACACAACCTGCCCTAATACACACATATTGCACCCCTAACACACACACACACTGCACCCCTCACATACACACATTACACCCCACATATGCACACTTCACCCCGCACACACTGCACCCCTCACACACAAACACATATTTTGCACCCCTTACATACACTACTGCCCCTATCCCCTACTACAGCGCCTATTCCGTCAGATCCCATGTAAGTTATCAAACTGTTCTTAAACAGTTTGACTACTAGCCCTGGGAGGGCACCATAGCACTCCAGGCACCATAACCACTACAGAGTGCTGTAGTAGTTTTTGTGCCTGGATTGTTACTTTAAATAATCCCAAGATTAGGTTCTGGTTCCGCCCTGACCGGGAAACATTACTGCTGAACAGGGGCATAGTATATGCTGCAGCGCTGTACATATATACAACCTAGAAATATGTTTGACTTGGGGTGCCTTGGAAAAATATTGAAATATCAATGGCAACTTGAACATAAAAAGTTTGGGAACCACTGGGTTAGGTTGACAGTCCTGTACATAAATAGCTAGCATTGGCTTAGTATAAAAGTGCATTCATTTATGCAACCCCACCACAACATCTCATTGTAGAGTTAGCTCTACTTCATGGCATTATTTTAGCAATGAATAAGAAGGCACATGCATTATAAGACCTTAGGGTCTTAAGCATATCAATAATGATTTGGACATACTATTGTGGAAAGCATAAGAGGGGCTACTCATTCATACACAGCCAGCAAAAGAATGCCACAAGGTTAGTTTTCACAGGGCGGGGTAGGAACCAGACAGTGGCAAAACTGGACATTTTTTTTCACCTGGGGCCAAGACTCAGTTGAGCCCTAATTATTTTTCCTTTCAAATGCAGACTACAGGTGCATGCTCCGATCAATGAAATCCCAGCATGGACCCAACGTCAGCTTTCCCAGCAACCACCTCAACTTTTAAAGCAATTGTGTTGTGTGTAAGGGATCTTTGTGAACTGTCTGTGGTCTTTGTGACTTGTGTTTATGGTGATGTGTTTCATGTGTGGGAGGTGATTGTGCATGACAATGACTATTTTTAGGGGGTGATTAGGGGGGGGATTGTAGCAAGGTGAGCGGTGTGAGTGTAACAGGGTTTGGGGGGAGAATTTTGGTCTGTCAGACAGTCCATAGAAAGCAATTGGGGCCAACTGCGCAGACAAGGGTACACACAATTGATTTTTTTTTTAAATGCTTGTTTCCTATATATTTCGCTACTACGCTTCAGCCCCACCTTTACCACAGTAAATAGCAATTAAATAAATAAAAAATTGTACCTTTCATTCAGCCAAATGATAATATTGGTAGCTTATTGACTGTATTTGGGCAAGCATGTTAATTTCCAACTTGGTCAAAAACAATGATTTCAGTCTAATAAATGGTGATATATACATAATAAATGCTCCTTACACATGAATACAATTCAGCTGACACAATTATAGCAAACATTATATTGAGAAATGTCACCCACAGAATTTGCAAAAGGAGCTCTTTGTCCAATAGATGGTGACATATACTTTAATGCTTCTTTTTTTTAATTGATATATTCCTGTGCTTTTGATAAGTTTTGTTTTACTTTTGATGTAATCTTTAAACTTACCCTTACAAGACAGAAAATACAATACACTATAACTATCGACGATTTGCTAAGAGTAACTCCGCAGCCGAGGCTTATCAAGATGGTGTCCACCCAAGAGACATCTGACTACATCTCGGAAGAAAGCAAGGGTGAGACTGCCATGGCATGTGCAAATAAAGAGAGCACTTGAATGGCTCGTACTCCACCTCCGGAGCATACACCAGCGAGCAAAGCCGACATCCTCAACCTGCTCAAGGAGCTCAAAGCCTAATCTGCAGCTGATGTTGCACTAATCAGGGAGGATTTGGGAGCAATGACAGCCCGCATACCGGTCATGGAGGTGAAAGAAGCAGCTACTGCAGACAATATTGAGGCCCTTCAGAGAGATATGGCCCAAATTAAATAGGCAAACGTCAATATGGAAAACAAAGTGCCATCATTGGAAGACTCTAAACGCCAGTGCAACCTCCTGATTAGAGGGGTCTCAGAGAAAGTGCAGGTCCCTGAGATCCCACACTACTTACGGAGATTGATGGCCTCCCTACTTCATCCAGCGAAAGCAAAATCCATCATACTGGAGTACCACTTCCGAGTCCTTAAGCCTCCTAGAGCCCCTGCTGAGGCCCCATGGGACTCACACACACTGTACATAGAAACATAGAAACAAGGCAAGCTGTTGGTGC
Organism: Pelobates cultripes; assembly: GCA_933207985.1. Taxonomy (NCBI): domain Eukaryota; kingdom Metazoa; phylum Chordata; class Amphibia; order Anura; family Pelobatidae; genus Pelobates; species Pelobates cultripes. The sequence goes on along the minus strand of OW240912.1, from coordinate 111,094,271 downwards.
AAGAGGCATCCACCTACCTACCTAGTTTGAAGGGTCTGATTTATCCTTCTACAGTGACCTCTCTAGGGCGACTGTCACCTGGCGACACTCCATGAAAGCAGTAACCTAGCTTCTGCAGAACAAGGGAATACCATAAAGCTGGGACCTGGGCGAAGGTTGTCTGTTACTCAGGATGCCAAATGACTGTATATTGCGCAAGCCAGTGACTCTGAGAAGCTTCTTACAGCTTTGGGTATCTCTCTGGAGGCCACTCCAAGCAAAATCACAGCTGAGCCGATAGCGAACATCCTCCTTCAGGCTATGGGACATTAAAAGAATCCAACTGTACTTCCCAAGATCGTGCCAAGATGAAGGCTCACTGTGCTCTACTCAACCGATCACCTGAGCACATACAAAGTTCACCATTGCACATACAAAGTTCACCATTGCTGCAGTAACAGCAATATCTCTCCCAATTTGCTCACATCTCCCAAATCTAAGCAGATTCCAATTGTTGTTCTTTACTACTTCTAATATGCAACCTCAAGCTGATACTTGTATGTATGATGTTATAGACTATGCGCTATTTCTCAGATCTTCTTCTTACATGATCTATGGCATACTGTTTATCTAAGTTGCATTTAAAATGTAGTAAAATGTATTTCTGATGGCAGCCCTGTCCAGGGGGAAATGGATCTTCTCCCTGCAGTCTTCCAGATTGTCACTGATACCTTTCCGACCCTCTGTAGTGATGCTGGGGCCAGAGTGATGTCATATGCCAGCTCCCAGCATCCTTACAGAGGACGTGTGAGCGAGCAGTGAGGATTTGGAAACACATCAACGCACTCTCACTGCTGTCTGCTCTCCCTTCTATGTAGATTTCAGCAGAGTAAGCACCTGCCATCTGCATTACTGAATAAGTGCCCACCTATGTGACAGGCTATGTGCCTGGTCCTCGTGGCTCCACCCCACCTTCTGGCGACTGTGCACCCGCCCACGCTTTGTCCTGCCAGTGAGTGACACGTTTGAGAAAAAAAAAATTATTAATAAAAAAAAAATTAAAAAGGCAAAATCCCTTTGTTAGCAAACAAAGTTGAATGCGAATGTTGATGGTTGGGTGATTGTGAGAAAGTTAAGTGGTGAATGTGGCAGGGTGAGTGTGCATGTGGCAGGTTGAGGGGTGGTGAGTGACTGTGTCAAGGTGGTGAGTGTGACAGGTTTAGGGGTGGGTGAGTGTAACAGAGGTAAGGGGGGAGTGTGACAGGGTGAGGGGATGAGTGTGGTAGAATGTGGCAGGGTTGGGGGGGTGAGTGACTGTTGCAGGGTGGTGAGTATTACAAGTGGTGAAGTGACAGTATGTGGGGAGACTGTGTTTGACAAACACAGTAATTCCTTTTTTGTAAATATATAAGATTAACCTGTGGAGGAAGGGGGGCAATAATTTACCCGCTTGTGGCTGGTGGGCTCCCTGATGGTCCAGTGGGCTGTTGGTGCAGCTGCAGGCCTTACGGTCTTGCACTCTATGAGGAACAGCAATTACTGTGCTCTGACTCCATTAATGAGCGCCAGAACCACAAGGAACCACGGACCACTAGGGATTCATTTTTAAAGAGGTGGCCATGATATCTTTTGATATAGAGGAGAGGGTCCAAACAGAACCGGTGTTTATTCAAGGAAGGAAGGAAAGATTTACATCACTCTGTTCAACGAGCTGATGTGCTGGCAATTAAGCAAGCACATCAGTGTCATTACGTGGGGCTTAATTATAAATTTTATAAAACTGCTTGAGCCTCACAGCTCCTTTCCAACAAACTAAAACACAGACACTGTATCTACAACAAACACACTGCATCTACTACACTCACGCTGCGTCCACTGCACAGAGTGCATCCATTACACGCACTACATCCTCATTACACAAACACACACTTCATCCAGAATACAAACACTCTGCCTCCACTTTACACATACAACCACTGCATTCACTATACACACACACTTTATCCACTTTGCTCACACAAACTCTCCGCATCCATTATACACACACATTCTGCACCCACTATACAGGTACAAACATATATACACATACATTACCAAACACATACAGATACACACACTGAGACACACAGATACATATAGGTCATAATTTACATATTTTTAGTCACTCTCATGTTACACACTTTACTCCTCATTGTGGGCAGACTCATGGTGTGTCCTGTGGGAGGACTCGTGGGCAAGTCCGGGGGACCCAGGTCTTGAGCTGTGTAAGGGACCTCACAATTTATGATAGCAGCCCTGTGTATTTGTATGTAATGTTGGTGTTTTAATGCAAAGGGTTGTTTGTACATAGTGTTAGTATTTGAATTCAGGGGTGAGTTTGTATGTAGTGTTGGTATTTGAATGCAGAAGTATTTGTATGTAGTAATGCTGTTTGAATGCCGGGATGGATCCACATATACACATACATTATCAAACACATACAGATACACACACACACACACTGAGACACGCAGATACACATACATGTAGGTCATTATTTACATATTTTTAGTCATTTCCCTTGCATGTGGCGGCAGCCCATGCTAGCTGAGGTGACGGGAGTCTGAGGCTGATTCAGGCTCTCTGTCAGTTCTTCCCCCTTTTCTCTCTGCCTCCCTGTGTAGTTATGTAAGCTGGGAGGAAGTGACCTGCACTCAATTCCTCCTAGCACCGTAGCAAATCTGACTGGGCTCAGTTTGGTGCGCTTTTTAAGGGATATGACATCCAACAGGGCCCGTTATCAAAGATGCCATTGGACCTGAGTGTGAGGACCACCCGGTAGGCTCCCTCAGTTTGTTGCCCTTGTGTGGCAGCACCAGCGGTCATTCCGCCACTGATTCAATGCATTTTCTTAAAACCTCTTTCAGTTAATAGGTAAAACCAAATTGAAGAAAATAAATATCCAGGCACACAAGGTTTCTGTTAAAAAATATTTTTTTCTGAAACAAGGAAGTGGAGACAACGTTTCAACTCCTCTCTGAGCCTTTATCAAGTCTTTTCTTCCATGTGATATCTTCAGAGATCGGCCCTTCCTTTCTGGAGCGCCCTGGAAAGAAGTATTCCCACCTTTTTTAGTGTGTGCATTTTACTTTTCTTTAGTTTTTGCAAATAGTCACTGAAAAAGTAGTTACACCCCACTGATGAGTCCCAAAAAAGGGCTTAAATGATTGTGGAGTTTTGATGTATCTCTCATGCAGATGGAGTTTGCAGTAATTTTACTTATGAACTACCCTTGTGGGTTGGATCAGCCTGATATGGGAAAGGCATAGATTCATTCATTAATGACACATGTGAGCAAAAACTTATCTGAGACTTAAGTGGGACTAACCGAAGGACAAGCTACCAATTATTTGTTTGTTCTGATCTTGCCTGTTTGTTCTTGCTGTGGCTGAATTATCCTTTATCTATTACACTGCATGCTCGCACTGTAAAAGAACTTGAATGGAAATGAGGAAGCTAGAATTTTGACTTTGCAAGGTAAGCAGATGGAATTCTTCTGGACATCCCAATTAAAATGTCTTGACAAAAACCAAGTAACTTCACCCTTGTCTCCCTAGCATCACAAACATACAACAATCTTCATTGGAGAATTCGAACTGTAGCCCATGTACCAGCGTAGCTAAGGGGAGTGGGCCTTGACATTGCTAGGAGACAGGCATATAGTGACGCTGATGTGTGGGATGGTTTAAAATAGCCTTGTGGGTGCAGCTTACAGGCTATATATAAAGGGCCCATTTTAGGTTAAGAGGACATTTTAATTAATCTGCACTTACCTGTTGTTGTGACAGGCTTTTGTGTAGTGTTTTCCTTTTTCTCCTTTGCAGGTTTTATCATCTCAGGATGGAAGATTGGCTAGCAGGAGTCAGGGCAGCTGTGCAGGAGAGAGGCGTCAAGTGGCTGCAGGGCCATTTAGGTAATGCTTTGCCATCAGGATCTGCCACTTCCCCAGCGTGGAGGCCCGCTCGGAGAACCAGGCCCCCTCAGAGACTGAGCCCCAGCATGGTTCCTGGTACAAGGTGACAGCGGAACCCATCTAGAGACCCTGGCAGTGTCAATGAGGATGTCGGTGGCAAAACCGGGAGTGGAAGAGTATGTGGGAGAGGTCGGCATGGCCGCATGTTTGTGTCATGGCAACAGAAACGAGGCTCGGTCTGACCGTTCGGGCCACGAACAGGAGGATTCCCTTGTGACCGCACATTCGGGCAGTGAACCAGGAGGTAGGAAACTATCGAACATTCGGGCCGTGAACGTGAGACCATACGTTGGGAAGTCGTCTACACAGTTGCACTCGGATAGGGTGAGACCTGGTGATGGGAAATTATGGCTCGAGGCACAGGAAAGCTTGGGTCAGAACAGTGGATCTAGGATGATACCCCCACGGTCTTCAGCGGCAAGGGGTTCGGATGGTGAGACACTTTCAGTACATCATTCAGGGGATCTGTTAGTTTAAGAAATTTCTTAGATTCTTGGAGTGCTGGCAGGGGAAAGGATTTAAATTTTAGTCAGTTTGGGTGCCAAGGGGTGAAGGTTTAGGGTCAAGCACAGTTGGGGTCCCTGTTTGTAGGAGGGAGCGCAGAGGGGGAGACAGTGGCAACATCAGCTGTTATGTCAGCAATTGATTTAGGGAGTGAGCAGGTGGATTTGCTCAGGGGTATTCCGTATGCGGCTCGTCAGAACATGCACCTTTCCTTTGCGGGACCTTTGGGCTGTCATTTTAAGCCCTAAGTGAAGGAATATTTGGAAAGGGGAGTTTGTTGAGATCTATTCCCTTCTCCCTTTGGAGGAGTATATCAATCTAAAAAGAATAGGATAAAAAGGATGCCAAAAAAAAGGATGAGGAAAAGAAGTGTCATTACTGTAAGACGTTTGGAAAATAGTTGAGGGCTTTCTGTATTCTAGCTAGTGTGATGGGCGAGAAGTCTCCAGATCATTGTTCCCAGTTGTTTTGCTACCTCAACAGTGTTTGGGAAGCATACCGCACGTATGGGGGTCTTGCGTGGTGGCATTGTGATGAACAGTTTCGTCAGCACTTGTCTGCCAATTGAGGGATGTGGTGGGATCAAATGGACCGGCTGCTCTGGATGAAACTAATGATGGCACAGAAGGCTTCCCTCTTTCAGTCGGGATCTTCCTCCACCTCGTCAGCCAGCCACAAAAAAGGTTTCTGCTGGCTCTTCAATGAGGGGCAGTACAAGTGGGGGGCCACATGTCTGTTTAAGCATGAGTGTTTAGGTTGTGGAGGAACCCACGGATTTCCTTGGTGCTTCAAAAGAGGTAAGGCTGCAGGTTGATGCGTCATTGCTGAAGGATGGTTTTGTTATCCCCTTCTGGGATAGGTTAGTGGATCATCTTCATAATTTAAAATCAGTTGTGGAATTTCCAGGCATGGTGCAGGAAAAATTGCTTAAAGGGAAACTCCATTGCCAGGAAAACGATCCGTTTTCCTGGCACTGCAGGTCCCCTCTCCCTCCCACCCCCCAATCCCCGGCTGCTGAAGGGGTAAAAATCCCTTCAGCTACTTACCAGAGGCAGCGACGATGTCCCACGTCGCTGCTTCTTCCTCTGCCGCCGCTCCTCCCAGTGATTGCGTCAGCCAGTGGGCAAGACTGATCCCGCCCATCGGCCGGGGAGACCTAATGCGCATGCATGGCAATGCTGCGCATGCGCATTAGAGCTCCCCATAGGAAAGCATTGAAAATGCTTTTCAATGCTTTCCTATGGGGAAATGAGCGACGCTGGAGGTCCTCACACAGCGTGAGGACGTCCAGCGATGCTCTAACACAGGTTTCCTGTGCTAGGGACACAGAAGTGCCCTCTAGTGGGTGTCTAGTAGTTATAAAAAACTGCAATAATTACACTTGCAGGGTTAAGAGTAGTGGGAGTTGGCACCAAAACCACTCCAATGGGCAGAAGTGGTCTGGGTGCCAAAGAGTTTCCCTTTAAAGAGGTCCAATTGGGCAGGGTGGCAGGGTTTTTTGCGGAGCCCCCGCTACCTCATCAGAGGGTTTCACCCCTGGGTGTGGGGCTGAAGAAGGAACCTGGTAAGTACCAGTTGATCCAAAGAAATCATCCTTAAACGATGATATTGATAAGGCTCTTTGTTCAGTGTCGTATGCGTCATTTGATCAGGCAGTTGATTTGGTTCGGCGACCAGGTCGAGGAGCATTGTTGGCCAAGGCAGATGTGGAATCGGCATTTCGTCTCCTTCCGATTCACCCCATGTGTCATCATTTGTTGGGCTGTTATTTTGAGGGCAAGTATTTCGTAGATCTGTGCGTCAGGCCTTCTGGTTCAGAGGCTTGCCGAATAGGATTGAGAACGTTGGAATGGGTGGCGCATGTTTTTGGTGTACCTTTGGCAGGTGACAAGACTGTTGGTCCCACAACGTGTTTGAGTTTTTTGGGCTTGGAGATAGATTCCATCAGGGGAGAATGTTGTTTGCAGCAAGACAAATTGCTTGCTTTTCGTAGAGCAGTGTCAGAGGTCAGGGAAGCCAAAAAAGTTAAATTACAAGGTTTGCAGTCTTTGATTGGCCAGTTGAACTTCGCTTGTCGGGTGATCCCTATTGGTAGGGTATTTAACAGGTTCTTGGCAAAAGCTACTGGGGGGGTGGTATTCCCTCATCATTTCATTAGGGTCATGGCATCCATGAAAGCCGATTTGGACGTCTGAGTGGTTTTTCTCCGCGAGTTTAATGGACGGGTCTTTTTTCGGGATTCAGCAGTTTCTTCTCCAGAATTGTAGTTATTTACAGATGCGTCCCGAAGTGTGGGATTTGGGTTCTTACTTTGTGGGGCAATGGTGTGCAGGAGCATGGCCGGAGAAATTGAAGGCTAGGCCGCTTATTCGCAATTTTGTTTTTCTAGAGCTATTTTCCTTAGTGGTAGCATTAGCTTTGTGGGGTCACCAGTTGCAGGATAAAAAGTTGATATTTTTTACAGATTATATGTCGGTAGTGGCTGCAGTAAATGGGCTTTCTGCTTTCTCTATTCCTGTGGTTCGGGTTCTTCGCTGCTTTGTCTTGTACTTTATGAAATGTAATATTGTCTTTTGGGCACGTTATGTGCCGGAATTTTTTAATGTTTTCGCTGATTTGTTGTCTTGTTTGCAGTGGGCGAGGTTTCATCGGGTGGCTCCAGGCATGCAAGTGAAGGGTTTATTCTGTCCGGAAGAAGTGTGGCAGCTCGGGACCTCCCGCTTGGCAGACTGATAAGGGAGTCTTTGGCGCCTTCTACTTGGGCAGCGTAGAGTAAGGTGTGGATGGTCAGCTTTCGGCACATGCGCTGTTTGACATGTTTTTATGGTTTCTATACCATTTGTTCGCTTCGGGTGCTTCTCCTGCGGTGCTTGGGCGTAAATTGTCAGCTTTAGCTTTCTTATTTAAGTTTAATGGGTGGGAGGATGGGACGAAGCATTTTATTGTTTGTCAAGCTCTCAAAGGCTTTAGAAAGGGGAGGGTGTCAGTTGACTCTAGGAGGCCAGTGGAGTTTGAAATTCTCAGATGTGTGGTTCAGGTGCTACCTGAAGTGTGCTTCTCCAGGTATGAAGTCTTGTTGTTCTCTGTGGTTTTTAGTTGGGCATTTTTGGGGGCTTTTCTGGTTAGCAAGTTGGTCAGTGGCAACTGTTTTGGGGGTTTACAGTCTTCAGATGTTGAATTGTAGCATAACAGGGTTGTTATTAATTTGCGTTGTTCCTAGACGGATGTTTTGGGAAAAGTCTGTTTGGTGACATTATTTTCATTGCCCGGAGTTGGGGTGTGTCTAGTTTTTTGTGCAGAGGCTTTTCTAAGGGTTTGTGTGGATGGGGGTTCATTTTTCTTGCATGCAGATGGTTTCTCCTTATCGAAGTATCAGTTCCTCAGGGTCTTCAGGTTGGCCTTGGTACGTTTAGGCTTGGATCCAGCTCAATTTGGGACTCATTCCTTTAGGATTGGTGCTGCGACAGAGGCTGCACAATTAGGTCTTGGGGATGAGTTGGTTAAGATAATTGGTAGGTGGGAGTGAGGTTCAGATCCTATGTTATGCCCGATAAACTGTTTTAGGTAGGATTGGGGTGGTGGTTGGGGTGTTAACGGTTCCTCTGGGGTTTCTATGTTTCTTTCTTTTCTAGGTTAGTTGGTCGGACATTCCTACATTTACTGGGTGCATCGGAGAGCTGCAGTTCGCCATAACGGTTTACAGCTGGGCTTTCCTCGCTCCCTGGTTCGACTCCGGTGGTGTGGTTATCAGGGTTGGGGTTGGAGTGCAATTTGCTTGCAAGTTTTTGGTAAAATTAGTTTGGGGCAGGTGCCAAATATGGTAGTGCTTCACGGGGGAAAATTATGTGGGGCTGGTGCCCTAGAGGGATTTGATTATAGGTATGAAGAGGGATGTGGACAGATTAAGAGAGTTAGTGCCCAGGGTTGTGGTCATTTGGTCGTAAATGGTTCCTCGTTGTTGCTGGCACCATGCACGGAATCCTTCTGCGGTGGTTAGGATCAAGAGTAAGGTTAACAAAGTGATGGCTGCGTATGTCAGGTGGTTTGGGGGGGGGTGATTAGGCATATGGATTTGTAAGTCATACATAATAACAGGCATGCTGGGGTTCATCTCTCCGATGTTGGATTGCATTTTTTACTGTTGGGTTTTCCGGAAGGCCTGCAGCCAGCACTCTTTTTGTTGGGGGAGGGGAGGGGCGCTCGGGTTGCTTGAACATTTAAGCTCTGAGTGGTGGCGGGGGATGGAGAGCAAAGTCGAGGGGTAGTTGTTGGATTGATATGGGGTAAAATGGTTAGTTCAGGGAAATTAGGTAGGCCTTTATACTGGTTTGGTAGGTTTGGGCTCGTTGGTAGCTCAGAACCTGGGTGTGTAGGGGTATCTCGGTAAACCCCTACGATTGCAGAACTGTGAAAATGGATGACCTTGGTGGCAATGGTTATGTGTTCAATGTTAATTATATGGTGTTATAATGTTGTTGGGATTTATTGTTTATGTAAGATTGGGTCATTGTCAGGGGGTTTTATTTGTTTAAAGGCAAGATGATGGATTTACATGTGAATGTTGACATTGTGTTGACAATGACCTTAATTTTTACTTGTCAAAATTTATTATCAATAAAAGCTGTGATAATTTTTTTACCAAAAATATGGTGTCATTATTTTTATGGGGATTGGTGTTGGGGTTAAGCATATGCCGCAGAGGCGACTATGCACATGTCAAGGGTTGACAGGCTTGAGGGGGTGGAGCCAGTGACACAGGCCACATCACTGGCAAACCCCATACCCAGGGCCGGACTGGCCATCGGTCTATGCAGGGCCGGCACTATCCGAGCGCCGGCCCCGCTGTTTTCTATGACGGGCCGGTGAGGAGATCAAAGATCTCCCTCACCGGCCCACTTGGACAGACATGCGGCTGAGGACCCGGCGTCCCTCTCCTTGGTACCACCGTGCTGGTCCCCCCCTCCAGGCTAAAGGTAAGAAGGGAGGGGGGGACATAATGCCTGCTTATTTTTTTATTTGTTTATTTACACACCCCACACACACACACACAATCCATTCTAACATTTATACACAGCACTCTCACACACATCACACTCAGCACTCTCACACACAGCACTCTCACACACATTACACACAGCACTCTCACACACATCACACTCAGCACTCTCACACACAGCACTCTCACACACATCACACTCAGCACTCTCACACACAGCACTCACACATATCACACTCAGCACTCTCACACACAGTACTCTCACACACAGCACTCTCAAACACATCACACTCAGCACTCTCACACACATCACACACAGCACTCTCACACACATCACACTCAGCACTCTCACACACAGCACTCTCACACACATCACACTCAGCACTCTCACACACATCACACTCAGCACTCTCACACTAAGCACTCTCACACACAGCACTCTCACACTCAGCACTCTCACACACATCACACACAGCACTCTCATACACATCACACACAGCACTCTCACACACAGCACTCTCACATACAGCACTCTCACACACATCACATACAGCATTCATCACACACACATCCTGCATACACACTACACCCCTCACATGCACACAGAACCCCCCCAACACACTGCACCACACACATACACAATACTTCCAAACATTTATATATACAGCACCCGTCACATACACTGCACCCCTCACACACATACTGCACCCATAAACACATTACATTCCAGACACACACTAGATCCCTTACCCAACTCTGGATCATCTACACACATACACACACACTAGAACCCTATATACACTCTGAATCCGTTATATACGCACACTCACTAGATCTCCTATACACATTCTGGGTCCTTCAAACACACACTAGACTCATATATATATATATATATATATATATATAAATATACACACACACTACACTCTTAACATACACACTCTGGATCCCCCATACACACACTAGATTCCTTGTAAGCAAACACATACTACACCTCTAAACACACACTTTCTACAAACACTACATCACCTATATACACACACACACTATAGCCTGTATGCACACACTTGCTACATCCCCTATACACACATTCTCTACAGCCCCTAGCCACATATGCCTTACATTACACCACAAACACAACACGACTAAAACTGACCTTATTACACAATACCACACCACAATCAGCTCACTCTACACACACGCAATACCACAAGCAGGCTCCAAACACATGCACAATACTCCTACCCGGCATTTTTGTCTCCTGGTATCCATTTATAGAGACACCAGAGACAAGTTGCAAGGAAACACAGTGCAAGCATGTTATTAAATTTGCTTGCGCTGTGCAGGGCTTTTTTCTCATGCTAGAGCTCTTCAGCAGAGCTCTGTGCATGGTCTGCCCTGGAAGAGCATTGAACCAACATGCTCACATTGAGAGGGGGCGTGTTTGTCATTAATGATGACAAAACACACCCTCTCTGCCCCACCCACTTCTTAGTGGGCCACTGTGATAAAAAAATGCCCGGCTGAATTTTTTTCCCAGTCCGGCCCTGCCCATACCTTCCCAGAAATAGTGCTGGTCCATATGGAAAAGGGGTGGGTCCATCTTCTGGCAGGCTCCTTGGCCAGCCCCAAGCATTCAGGACCATGCAAGGAGCACTGCTGGAACTCTCTCTGCGTGATCCTAGTACCCAATGCACAGTACAGGTGCATGTAATGAAGGTATTGTGCTGTGCTGTCTGGGGACATTTCCCTGGTGCACCCTGATGCAGTAAAACAGGGAATTGAAGTGGAACCATGGGGACGGACACAGAAATCAGTTTGTCCTGCCGGAAGTAGGATTGTTGGGAGATTTGTTCTAACTGCTATACTATGTTGTAGTAGTTATGGTGCTTAAAGTGTCTGGTTACATAATACTTAAAGCATTACTCCAACCACAATGACAACTGCTGCTTTTAGATATGGTCATCATTATAGATGTCTGTATGTGCATTGTTTCAGATTGAAAGAAAGCAGATACAGAGTGTTAGGGCTATTATTCTTTCCAAGGGACTATAATCACGGCTGCATTCCATCTTTGGAATTGCAACCAGTACCACACCTATGAGCAGTTCTGGAGAAATGACTGACGCATGACAAGGTTTCAAATCAAATCTTTATTTATTATTCTCAATTAAAAGTTTATATAGAACATGAAATTGTTTGCTTTGCATTACATCACATTAAACAGTGTCATCAATTATTTTGGTTATTTGACAAAAAAAATAAAAAGTTTTCATGGTCACAAGGTAGACCTTAATGTATTAATTTGGCAGCCAGCTAATGTCTTAAAATATGACTGACAATCTTGCAACTTAAATGACAGACATTGTCTCATAATATAATGGACCACCATGCAGGGTTAAGTATGTTATTTCCTCAAAGTATCGACAGCAAGGATGCTTCCCCAAAAAAGTCTTTACTTGAAAGGAAACATCTGTCTGCAGTTGAAAAGGTTATTTGTGCTAGCAAGTTATAACTTTATATATATATATATATATATATATATATATAGTAAATTGAAGCAGCTTTCAGAAGTAAACACGAAAATGGAGTCTGATTACAAAATGGCATTTGAATATAAAATGGTGATTGATTACCAAATGGCACCTTCTTACAAAATGGCAGCTGATTGTAAAGTGACGGAATGGTTCTAAAATATATATCCTACCACAGAATAATCTGCACTTTTCTGCAATGGGCCAGTAGTTTTACATGACATAGTCAGCCCTGAACAGAATAATATCAATTATGTGCAAATATTATGGCTGTCATCAGTGCACACACCATGCTAGCAACAGACATAGTTATCTTCTCACAAAGGTAAGCTTTAGTGTCTCCGCCCCCCCACATATGTCTCAGAGCATGCACATGCACTCTGAGTCTGAGAAACGGTCCAATCAAATGCTTCACACTGAGAGTGTTACTTTGACATTTGACAGGCGTAGAATGAATAATGACCAGTAGAGCATTTTCAAGTAAAATATGAAAAACCAAAGAAAAATGTTGTAAACCTCTACACACTTATTAACCCTTTAACCGGGAAAATATGGTAGCAGCACTGTAACATGGCTGTCTAATACAAACCTGTAAAATTAAGAGCCTTAGCTCAAACTACCACTACTTCTACTATAGCTACACATCAGCTATATTGTTTTTTAAAAGGGTTAGAATAACCCTTTACATGAGATTTGTTAATATTTTGAATAGTTCACTTAATAATGCTTCATAAGTTAGAAGATGTATTCTAAAGATTGGAAAATCTAAATGAACTGGGGAATATCTATCTATCTATTATACAAACTATATTGGATATCCCGCAAATAAAAGTAACAGTATTTTTCAAGTTCTGTCAATAACAGACTCATGTTAACTATGATGTTTACACTAAATTCCTTGCCAATCAGATATATTCCATGTGACTTTATCTTTAATCAAGGCCAACAAACAACAAATCTGGTCTCAGCTGGCTTTTCCCTGGTACCCTAGGGGAAAAAAAACTTTTTACTAAGTGGAGTAAAGTAAAAAAAAAAAAAGGAAGGCTCCTGCTGTATAGGATTGTGGGAGGGCAACTCACAGTTTCCCCACACCCCTAACCCCCATGTGTACTGTTTCATGTTTGAATGCAAAGGACATGTTAATCTTTCATCAAACATTGTGATTGTGTTAACAGCAATGGTGCTCTGAAGTTAACCTCGCCTGTTTTGTCCACACACCCCAGTGTCAAAGACATTCAGCTATATGTAACAGAACAAAACAATTTAGCCTGCAGGTATCTGTAGCTTTGTCACTCCATAACTCCATTCCAATCACAGCAGGAGATCTAACTCGTTTACTGGCAGAGTTGTAGAGGAATACTCCCTAGTACATGATTTAAAAAAAAGTGATGCCATAGTTACCATCACTTTTTAAAAGCAGCCAATGGGTAGTGCTAGAGTATCAAATGATATAACTGCTGCTGAAACTTGGGGGGAATAATACCAAACCTCAAAGTAACTTTATTATGGAGTTTTGTAATCACACAATATAGTACACATATACTAGTTACACACAGAGGACAATGACACACACACACACACACACATTTAAACACAGGGGACACTGACACACACACAGACAGGGCCGGCCTTAAGGGTGTGCGAGCTGTGCAGCCACACAGGGCGCTATGAAGCAGAGGGCGTCGTGTGTCCAACTCAGCTCGCACATGGCCGTCCAGGATAAAAAATAAATAAAAATTGCGGCGGGGCGGAGCTTCCCGTGCAGTTTGGCGGAACTAAAAGTGCCGGCTATCTGCTGCAGGGGAAGCTTCCCCAATAAACAGTCTCCTGGAAATGCACTGCCTCCACAGTGACCAGAGGTAACTATGTGTGATTGTCAGTGTGTGTGTGACTGCCTGCCTGTGTGTGTGTGTGTGTATGGCTGTCTTCCTGTGTGTGTGTGTGTGTGTGTGTGTGTGTGTGTGTGTATGGCTGTCTGCCTGTGTGTCTGTGTGTGTGTGTGTGTGACTTTCTGCCTGACTACACCCCTAAACACACACACACTATAGCCTGTATGCACACACTTGCTATATCCCCAATACACACATTCTCTACAGCCCATAGCCACATATGCATCACATTACACCACAAACACAACACGACTAAAACCGACCTTATTACACAATACCACACCACGACCAGCTCACTCTACACACACGCAATACCACAAGCAGGCTCCAAACACATGCAATACTCTTTCCTGGCCTTTTGTCTCCTGGTATCCATTTATAGACACCAGAGACAAGTTACAAGGAAACACAGTGCAAGCATGTTATTAAACTTGCTTGCACTGTGCAGAACAAATACAGGACTTTTTTCTCATGCTAGAGCTCTTCAGCAGAGCTCTGCGCATGGTCTGCCCTGGTAGAGCATTGAACCAACATGCTCACTTTGAGAGGAGGCGTGTTTGTCATTGGTGATGACAAAACACACCTCCTCTGCCCCGCCCCCTTTTTAGTGGGCCGCTGTGTTAAAAAAATGCCCGGGCCGAATTTTTCTCCCAGTCCGGCCCTGCTCCTAGCGCTTACAGAGGGCTCCAAGCGCTCCGCAGACACCACAACCACCGCAGACCCCACGAACCGCCGCAGCTTGCTTGGGGTCTTGCCGTCTCCTACACACCCTGGACCTACGACAAGGCTCTAGGTTCCAGTGGGTGAACCTCTCCTCCAAGAGAGTGAAGCAGGAACAAGTTCTTAAAAGAGCTTAGTAGTGATTAGCTAATCGAGTATGCAGAGCATAGCAATCCCTTGTAGTGATATAGCAATTCCCCCAATAAGAGACAGGACTCTAGATTGAGGGTGAAGAAGAACTCTGTTTACTTGGCACCAAAGGCCCTTCTTTTATGCAGGTTTAACACATACAGGATCCTCGAACGGGACTTAGTCTCTGTGGCTGAAAACACAGTGCAGGAAAAGGTAAGGGTCAGCGGTGTTCGTTGAAATGTGTAGCCGATTTCAGTTCCATGGATTTGGCTACACATACTGCTGACCTCGTTCGAATGAACAAAGATGGCCGCCGCCACGTGTTCGTTTGTCGAATGGCAGCCACTTCAACTACTTTGGCACTTTGGCCTTATCCGAAGTGCCAATTTAAAGTTGCAACACTGCTTCAAAGTAATTAAAGGGCCAGAAACAGCATTATAAAAATCAATTATGCCCAAATACAGGTTTAACACATACAGGACCGCCCACATGGTTTTACAGAACAACCAATAAACACGTAGTATACAGTACAAACACTCCCATACATCTCCTCCCCTTAGCCTGAGAGGTAACACAATTAGCCGTACAGTTTAAAACATACTTTTTACCCAACTTTCATAACTCTAAAACTATACATCCAATATTAATAAAAGTCATATTTTATTAATCAGCATATTTCAAACACAAACATACCCAAAAATCGAATCTGTTCGGCCGTTCAGGAGATAGATATAAGTCACTTTTGACCGACCAAGCACATTTTCCTGCCCAAAACAGTTCCATAGATTTGGGCTGTGTGGTCGGTCAATTTCACACTGAAAAAATGACCAAGTCCCATTCAAACATCCGTTCGAATCCTCGAACGGGACTTAGTCTCTGTGGCTGAAAACACAGTGCAGGAGAAGGTAAGGGTCAGTGGTGTTCGTTGAAATGTGTAGCCGATTTCAGTTCCATGGATTTGGCTACACATACTGCTGACCTTGTTCGAATGAACAAAGATGGCCACTGCCACGTGTTTGTTTGTCGAATGGCGGCCACTTCAACTACTGCGGCACTTTGGCCTTATCCGAAGTGCCAATTTAAAGTTGCAACACTGCTCCAAAGTAATTAAAGGGCCAGAAACAGCATTATAAAAATTCATTATGCCCAAATACAGTTCTTAAAGGGTCAGTAACAGTATAATATAAGTCCATAAGCCCCAACTCAGTTACTTAAAGGGCAATACATCCCAGGGGCCATAGTCACATGGCAGGATGCTGGCAAATAGGCCCCTCCAAAAACCAGTGGCGAGGTCACTTTTGCCACAAAATTTAAGACAATTTTGTAATATATAATGTTCCAGATAGACTCAAAGTTTCTCTCTGGCTTAAGGAAAGCTAGAGTGGGGTTGCTAGAAAAAAAGATTGAGATATTTCTATATTTATATGTATATTTAATCAAAACATTGATGATATAAGGCCTAGACAAAGAAGGGAATACAATTTTTCTTCTCCTATCCCCCAGCCCCTGCTTGTGCTAGCAATTGTACCCTAGCTTAGTAATTTATAATTTTCTTTATTGCTAGGGACTAGTTTAGTCTAGGTATGGATTTAAATGATATGAAAGGTTATAGGATGAATGTTAGGAATGAATGTTGAACACTGTCATGTGGGGAAAAGGGGGGTTCAGTCTGGTCACCGTTGTCATTAAGATGATTATATAGCACCTTTAGTATTTAATGACAATTAAGGTGCTTTCAGTAAACGCCCAGGGATTAAATTCCCCTCAGAAAAGGGGATTTTTCTATGAATCTGCCTGTGTGTGTGTGTCTGTGTGTGTGTTTGACTGTCTGCCTGTGTGTGTATGTGTATGACTGTCTGCCTGTGTGTGTGACTGGCTGCCTGTGTGTGTTTGTGTGGCTGTCTGCCTGTGTGTGTGACTGCCTGCCTCTGTGTGTGTGTGGATATCTTCTTGTGTGTGTATGGCCATCTGCCTCTGTGTGTGTGTGTGTATCTGTCTGCCTGTGTGTATGTGTGTGGATGTCTGCCTGTGTGTGTATATGTTTGTGGCTGCCTGCCTGTGTGTGTATGTGTGTGGCTGCATGTGTGTGTGTGGCTGTCTGCATCATAACAAATATCACACACAGCCAACACATAGCATACATATCCCACAGTCATCACACCTATCACATACACAGACAACACAAACATTACATCATACATGAATGACGGGGGGGGAGGGGGCACTGTGAAGATTTATCACACAGGGCGCCTAAAGGCCTAAGGCCGGCCCTGCACATAGAGGACACTTACACACACCTATTTACACACAATGACACACACTTACACACCGTGGATACTGAAATACACATTTACACACAGAGATCACTGACACACACACTTACACACAGAGGACACACTAACTGGCAATCTCACTTATTTTTTGACACACAATGACAGACTCATGCACTGACATTGCACACATGCACACTCACTTACATACTGCCAGCCTACACCTCAGCTACGCACATTACACACAGCCAGCACACATTCCAGTCAAACACATTGCAGACAAACAGACACAGAGACACACACAATTACACACAGAGGACACTGACATAAACATATTTACACACAGGGGACAGTGAAACACACACTTGAACACAGAAGACACTGACACACACATATCTACATACAGTGGAAACTGACACACACACACAGAGGGCATTGGCACAAATACATGAAGCTGGCACACACACATTTACACACAGAAGAAACTAACACACACACTCTTACACACAGAGTACAACACATGTTTACAGAATAACCCAGAGTGTGTGTGATGGGTGTGTGTGTGTTTGTCTCCGGTGTATTTCAGATGTGTATTATGTCTGTGGTGTGTGTTGTCTATCCCTAGTGTGTGTGTATGGTGTGTGTCATGTGTGGATGCATGTGTGTGTGCGGTCTGTCTGCAATGTGTGTATCTGAGGTGTATGCTGACTATGTGTAATATGTTTTCTGGGGTTGCTTGCTTTAAGAAACATCTGACACATGAGCCCAAAAGAAAACTTGATGATCCTCTCTATTTTATGTCCCGTCCTCTCTATCCTTCAAGACTGAGCTTCTAATGCTCTTTAGGATCTCAATGAAAGCATAGCTGAAAACAAGCACATGCTGCAAAGCTACATATTTATTGTTATCACTCCTCACTAACTAATAGAGGGGTGTGCAGTAAATTTCTGTTAACCAGCACCCCTCACTGCAGAAACTTGGTGTATTTTAGCAGTGTGTAATGTCTCTGATGTGTGCTGTCTGTACTTACTCTATATGTATGGTGTGTGCTGCGTGTAATGTGTAGATGCATGTGTGTGCTGTTTGTCTGCAATGTGTTTGACTGGAATGTGTGCTGGCTGTGTGTAATGTGTGTAGCTGAGGTGTAGGCTGGCTGTATGTAACGAGTATGGCTGTGATGTGTGTTGACTGTGTGTGGTGTGAGCTATATGTAATGTGTGTGGCTTTGGCATGTGTTGGCTCTATGTTGTTATGATGTGTGTTGGGTATCTGTAATGTGTACAGGCTGTTTGTAACATTTTTGCCTTGGCTATGGGTAGTTGTGGTGTGTACTAGCTGCATGTAATGTGTGTAACTGTGATTTATTTTTGTGTAACTTGTGTGACTGTAGTGTGTATCAGCTGTGTGCACTGTATGTGGCTGTGGTGTGTGCCATCTGTGTGTAATATGTGTGACTGTGGCGTGCTCGCTTTGTGTAATGTTTGTGGTTGTGGTGTTTGTTGTGTGTGTATAATGTATGTGACTACAGTGTTGACTGTCTGTAATGTGTGCTGACAGTGTGTAATGTGTGTGGCTGTGGTGTGTATTGGTAGTGTGTAATGTGTGTAGTTATGATGTGTGCTGGCTGTGTGTAATTTGTGTGGCTGTGGTGTATTTTGGCTGTGTGTAATGTGTTTGGCTGTGTTTAATTTGTGTTGCTGTGTAGTATTTTGGCTTTGTGTAATAAAGGCGGGCAGCGAGGAAGCGCTGGCAATTTATTTTTAGACCTGCAGTGGTACTTCTCCATAAAACGTTGAGAAACATTCCATTAAACCAAAGAAAGGAAAATAATCATTATTTGCTCTAAAACACAAAAATCCTTTGGTAAAAGTGTTCCCTTGGGACACTTAGCAAATACTAAAGATACAAAGAAAACCAAAAGGAAAAAAACACGTGTAGATCACCAAAGGTGGAAAATAAAATGGTACAACCTGTATAGTAATCGGTGGAGTACACTATGAAAATGTATATCTAGGGGAGCAAAAAGAGAATATAGTGCAATACAATCACAAGAGAGTGGGTGGGGTGGTAGAGAACTCGCTACATGTTAGAAAATTCAGGCATGTATCCCTCAATAATGGGGTAAATCTGCTGTTGGAAAACAAACTTCTTCATACAGGTATATTTTCTTAAATAGCTCAAAAGAATAAAGGAAAAGGAAAAGATAGTGCAGAATGTATAAAAGTAACACATTTATTTATACAAATTGCACTTACAGAATGTCAAATGACAGACAGCATGTCTCCACACAAGAGGTGGTATCCAGGAAAAAATCCCAGGATCACAGATGCAATAAAAACAGAAATAAAAATGAAAAACAATGTTGATACACAATCCTACGCGTTTCATCCTGTTCTGGACTTCCTCATGGTTATGTAGTGGTAGTCCACCAAGTTCTTCTTATATATCTGTTTTCATTGTGTCAAACTCGCGGCAGCTGATGGTGTGCCTTCCACTGTGTAACGCATGTAGAACTTCCGTGTAATCGATGTCACTTCCGGTTGATGTCATTTCCAGTTGACGGCGGTACAAAGAATACATGCCGAAATTACTTCATAGATAGAGGGCATTGTGGGAAATTAAGTTTTCCATTGTGTCACTCAGAACATATGTATTATAGTTATCAAAACATTACAATAGGATACTATTCATAAGGGAGAACGTAGCAGTCATATACTAATACAAAAAATATAAGTATGTTAGAAAAAATAGAAAACAAATATGACATATATAATAAATAAAACAAAATGAATAAAATAATATACTTATAGACAAATAAATATTCTTTATATAGTATATGACTGTCATATTGAACCTTTTACAAAAATGAATAATAGAAATGAATTAAAAAAAGAATAAAAATTGTATAAAACCAAATCACAAGTGAAACACATGTAAATATATAACTATAGCGATATCACATATATAGGAATCATTCTTGAATGTGACCCATAATTCTGCAACTCAAAAAAAAATGGGCATTAATATCACACTAAAATGAGTAAACTAAACATCTTGAAAGGAAAAAGGGGAGATAAAGAAAAAACTAGAGCACTTGAGCTGTATAGGTCCTACCAAAAATAAAAAAAATAAAAAATGAATCCTGCCAAATCTATTTCCTGGTTAAGACCATACTTCAACTTCTTTAGATTAAAGTATCACTATAGTGTCAGGAAAACAAACACATTTTCATGACACTATATAACCCTTAGGTCCCCCCCACCCTCAGGGCCCCCCTCCCGCTGGACTGAAGGGGGTTAAAACCCCTTCAGCTACTTAATTTAACCCAACGCCAGGCTCCCTCAGCGCTGGTGACCTCTCCTCCCACTCCGACGTCAGCTCCCGAGTGGAGCGGAATGCGCATGCGCGGCCATAAAATGCCCATAGGAAAGCATTTCTCAATGCTTTTTTTATGGATGTTCTGCATGCTAAATGCGATTTTCGCATTCAACATTGCAGAAGCGCCTCTAGCGGCAGTCAGGAAGACAACCACTAGAGGCTGGATTAACCCTGCAATGTAAACATAGCAGTTTCCCTTTACATCTGAAGGGTTAAAACCTGAGGTTGAGCTGAAGTGGTCTGGGTGACTATAGTGGTCCTTTAAAGATCCACTGGCCTTCTTTTGTATTGAGAGAAGTCTCAATATTCCCTCCTCTCCAGTGTCTCTCTACTTTGTCTATGCCAAAGGCCAGAAATGTATTCCATTGGAATTGTGGACAACTGGCACAATATCTTGGCACAATATGGTCAGATTTTTAAATTTTTAATATTGCAAAAGTGTTCTGCAAGTCTTACATGCAGTTTGTGGATAGTACGGCCTATATATTGTGCACCACAACCACACTGTAATAAATATATTATGTGGGTTGTAGAGCACTGTATAAATTTCTTCACATCATAAGTCTGGTTAGTACTTATAAATGAATTGATAGTTTCTTTTGAAAGGTACATCTTTCACAACGATAAAAACCCTGTAATAATTATTTTTAAAAGATGTGTGTCGGATGTTGTGTATGTTGATTTGTCTCTTTTGGTAGTAGACAAGGGGGACAATTTATTTTTAAGGTTATCCGCTCTTTTATATATTATTGTTGGTTTGTTGGGGAGAATTTTGTTTAAAAATATGTCCTTTTGTAGCATGTGCCAGTGTTTGTTAATAATGTTTTAGATTTTTCTTAGCCTGTGAGTTATATTTGGTTATAAAGGCAAAGTCAAATTTATTCTTTTTGAAATTATTTGGTTTCGTCTTAGTTAGAAAATTGTTTTGGTTTCTGTTAATTTAGATAATTCTGCTTCCTCAATTTGTTTTAAGTCATAGCTTTTTCAGTGTATTTGTTTTTTATAATTTGGGATAGCCCTTTGGAATATTTCCTAACCAAGAGGGGTGATGGGAATTAGAATAATCAATGTCAGTGTTACAATATGTGCTTTAAAAGAAAGTCTTAGTTTTCAAATTATTATCCTCAATATATAAATTAATCCTGGAAAATGATATTATTATTCAATCCTCTCTTTAAAGGTTTATTTCATTATTTGAGAAAGAGTGAAACGTTATGCAAGAAACAAGCACATCTTTTGCAATGTGACAGGGTGCATTATCCTGCTGAAAGAGGAATGCCACTGGCATTAAGAGGTGTACGAAGTTTGCAACAATCTCTAGGTAGGTGGTAGGTGTCAAAGTAACATCCACATGAATGCCAGGACCCAAGGATTTCCATCCAGGGCTAACATAAGGCAGTACAGGTGGGCACCTTAGGACACACCCACCAGGGCTCAATGTCCAGGTGAGCGGCAAGAGGGGAGTTCACAGTGCTCGCTTGCAACCGGCCAATTCCATGTTGCGTGGCAAAGTAGCCTTACCTCTCTGGCTCTGGGGCATGCCAGAAACTGAGTGGAAGGGTTATGAATCCCTACTTCCTGTGCACCATACAGCGTGGCCGGCACTGTGGTGCCTTAGTGATGGGAAATATGTTGAAAAGTTCATATGTAATTATGAAGTAAGTATGTAATAGTGACTGTCTTGTATGCCTTTGTATATATGTCTATGCATGACAGTGTCTGTATGTCTTTATGTCTCTGTATGACAGTGTCTGTATGTCTCTGTATGACAATGTCTTTATGCCTCTGTATGTCACTATCTACATATTTGTGTTTGCATGCCTCTGTATGATTGTGTCTGTGTGACAATGTCTGCATGTCTCTGAATTTCTATGTCTGTATGTCTCTGTATGACTGTGTCTGTAACTCCAATTTCCATGGGCTCTGTTTGCCAGCTGTAAATACAAGAGGACACAGATATTGAAAATTCTGAGAAGAAAAGAAAATCAAAGACCAAATCCAAAATAAATGACACAAGGAATCAAAATATAATGAATAGAAAACAATGATGAAACATGTAGCTAAATTCTATATACATTTTAATGGGCAGATTACCAGTATACAGAGAGAAATAGACACACAGAGAGACCGGGGGAAGTAAGAGACACACAAAGGGCCTGGGGGAAAGTAATAGACACACAAAGGGGCTGGTGGGGAAGTAAGAGGCACACAAAAGGGCTGGAGGGGAGTAAATGATACAATGGGGGCTTGTAAGAGAAACTTAAGGGTGCGTAAGACACAAAAAGGGGCAAAAGAGGGGATATGATACATGAAGGGGGGATAAGCCATTAAAAGGAGGGGATAAGAAACACTAAAGTGGTTAAAGGGGAGGAAGAATGTCTATGAGAAGACTTTTCAAGGATACTTTAATTCTTATATGACTATTATGATAATCCAGCAGGAAAAAGCAATTGATCCAGAGAAAAAGAAAATTACTAGAAATATTCATGACAATGAGAGGAATATAATGTTATCGTTAAGTGGAAAACAAAGGTAAGTATTATGAATTCAGTCAAATAATAATCCATTGAGAGTAAATCACAGTACAAGCCAGAGATTGCTACCAAAAATCAGTCCCAAGTATAACACTTTAGAGAAATCCAATTTTGGAAAGCACTTCAAACTGAGTTTTTTTTTAGCCTTCTTTTGGATCAACAGTAAACACAGATGTGAGAATAGCTGAACTTGAGAGACACATATCACTTTTCAGCCTGTGAAACTATGTATATAAAAGGGGCTTAAAGAGGATCTGTGCATATTTTGCAAAGATCTCCAAAAGTGACATCTCCAGTGATGGTCTGTTGGTTGCGGAGTGTAGAAGGTAGAAGGGGAAGGTAGTTGTACTTAGATTAAACTGTTCCTCAAAGCCTCTGCCATCTTAGTTCTTCACTCTGTGTATCCTCTTCGGTTTCTGGCTTCATCAGCTAGGAGCCGTGTCAGTGCTGTACTTCCATGCATGCGCAAGAGAACATCACTGAGATCTATGGAGAATCCCATGACTCTCAACTGTGACAGCTGCTTGGATTCCACAAATGTTGACAGAGGAGCTGTGCCTTTTGTCAACCTCAGATTTAATCCCTACTTTATTTTATGGTATCTTTGGATTGTGTTGGAATTTCAGTTAAATTCCAACGCAGTCAGGATCAGTATTTCATAATCCAAATGAAGTGGTTGAAACGTTGGTGCTGTGTTTACTCTGGCGACCTTTCTTTTCTTTATGTTTTTCTTAGACTTTGGCAGATCCGAATTCCGTGCATACTGTTTGGTAGGTGCTGTTCAGTTGTTTTTGGATTTAAAGGTTATACCTTTATGAAATGCTGAAAAATGACAGAGCTATTTTAATATAACCAGATGGTGACCCATATGTGTATAAATTTGAAAAAGCAGAAACATCTGATTTACAATATATTTTATATTAGTCATTGGCAGCATTTTGACTTTTTAAAAATCAATTAATAAATATACTGTAGTAAATAATAACACAAATTGTGTGTATGCTTGGGTAAGCACAGTAAACCAACATTGCTGTTCATTTCTTGGTGGGAATAGTGGTGAGATAAAATCAAAACCTGTGTGTGTGTCTTTATTTCCTGATTCAATTTAATTTCCCCTCCTTCCCTCCAAACCTGTGGTATTACCTGCGGAGCTCTATAACACATAGCACAATGAACATCAAAGCTGAATCATGCCTTTGCTATATAAAATGACAGTCCAGATTATGATCTACTTTGATGTTTACATAAGAGGAAGCTACTCAGAGACACTAACGACTGCCAGCATCAAACCCCTGACAGAAATCAAAGCATTGGGGACAAATTAGGGAAAATTCGTTTTTTTTTGTTTAATTCCCCTTTAAACTTAGATACACTTGTATTGTTTCGTTTTGTTGTTGGTGTTGGTACCAGTTGAATTGGAAAAAAAAAATCTAAACTATTTGTACTTTGAATATATTCTTAGAAGAATTTAAGGGGAACTTACTTGGATTTTTAATTATTATGCATACTTATTCTTAAACTTAACAAACGTGTATTTGTGGGGTATGAAAAAGAAAAATGTAGGAACTCACACCTCTTTATCCTGCATATGTTAGAGGGTTATTTATTTAAGTGAATTTCAAAGTCAAATTCAAGGTTAAAATATCTGGAATGGAAAAAAAACAACCTACCTCAATTACCTCAAATTTGAAATTCACTTTGAATTCTCACTATAATGAGTAATTTTGGGTACCTCCATCTTAAATCCCACATCAGTCATTATTACAAGCTGCTCTGTCCTTTGCATCTGACAGCCAGTATAGAGATAGCAGAAAATAGGAGACATTAAACAGGTTCATAGAAAACCCTAAATTACCATCAAGCAAAGCCCACAAGGGGATGACCCCGAAAACACTAAAACTAAAAAATACCAAAAAGTATAGAGCTAAATAGCTGGGGAACACCACAAACGGCTAAGCCAATTAGATATTAACCTAAGTGAGTGTAACAGTCTAATAATCTGTATTGTACATTAAAAGGAACCAAAAAAAAAGACAAAAATATAAATAAGGTTAATAAATGCACATACACCCAGCTAAATGTGCTAAAACATGGATAGTGGCAATTGGAGTAGCTGTGTTTGTTGGTCAAAATATGTCAAAAACTAAGCTCAAACAAAAATGAGGCTGAACTTGGAGTCGAAATATCCCAAATGGATATATAAAATTCAATGTAGCAGTTTTTACTTCTGTAACAAGGAATCACACTAACAAAGTTATAGTCAAAACGTTAGCACTAGTATTGATACGTTGTCTCTAGAGAATACTGAGTATCTGGGAAGGTATATATTATAAGTAAGAGCTAAGATTAGCTCTAGGAAAATGTCCAGGATGCATAAGTAATACTAAACTGAGACAACAGAGAACCATTCAAAAGAAAATGAAAGAGTTAAACTATGTAATGCCACTTTAAATCTTTTAAAATGCATTTATTTAGGTCTGTGTGCTTTATTCATCTCATCATTTATATTTATGTTTTTATTTCATATATTTTTTGTTTTTTTTAATGTCCAATAAAGATTACTAGACTATTACGCTCACTTAGGTTACTATCTAATTGGCTCATCTCATTGTGATGTTCCCCAGCTATTTAGCGGGACTCTTTTTTGGTATTTATTTCGATTATGGTGTAAATTGCTAAATCTTACATATACAATTGAAAGAAAACAGAACATCACATGAAAAGGGATTTCTTTTAATTGTATATCTAACATGTATTTATGTGGATTATGGTGTAAACTGTTAAATGTACAATTAAAAGAAAACAGATCATCACATGAAAAAGGATTAGCACAAGTTAGAGGTGATTTTCTATGTTTTATTTATTCAGTTGTGCAATTTCCTAAGAGTAGAGTAGTTTCCCTTTAAGAGAAAACAAAGACTGCATTACTAGATTTCATTGTCTCTTCTGATGGGCAATGAAAGTGATGACTTATTCATTTTCTAATCAACACAGCTAGCAGCTTTGACTGAAGGCTCAGAGAGTCAGGCTTAGTAGCCAACAACACTTTATACTTGCTTTTATTTTATTATTATTTTTTTAGGTATTTTTACTATTGTTTTTTATTTTTATAATGTTTCACAGTGTTTAACAAAATGATACGATTGCAAATGAGTTGACATATAGAAAAATTCCAAGATATATAATGTAATATGTGTATAAAGCAAAGCTCTTGCAATTGAGGACATTAATTGTTTAGTTGCTGCTGTTCCTGCTGGGCAATTAAGCAGACAATGTATGCAATAGTTCCCCATAGCTTTCATCAGAATCCCGATGTTCTGATTTAAACAACTTCCCAATGCAAAGAACTAATTGTGCACCAAATAAGTGCAGCATAGTTTTACTACATTTCACCTTTTTGTTATATGCTTATTCTTCTCCTTCTTCCTCCTACATTTATTATTATTTAAATTACATTTATAAAATTGCTATTTATATTGAAAACCACTATTTCAAAATCTTATTATTTTTGGCATTAATATAGAGCCAATTTCTTCCCCGTCGCTTTACAATAACATAAAAGGGGGAAATTAGCCAATTCCAAAATGTTACAGGGACAATCTTTTTAGGAGGACCCTGCTGAAATGTGTTTACACCAACTTAATAAGGAACATTCTCCCTATCACTTTCAAGGTCATATAATGGCATTTGGCCTAAGGTCATATATTGGCATTTTCTTGCGTAACACTTTGGATTTGAATAATTCTAGAATATGGGAGAAACAAATTGACAGGGCTGTTTTTAAATATTTTACTGACCCTTAACCTTAATGTCATTTTTTTTATTTTGCTGACATATAGAACATTGACATATATATCCTTATATATGAATATATCAAATTCTAAGCCATCACAGTGTACCTTTTGTAAAATATATATTGTAGTTGAGCTGTGACATTGATTTGGACATGTTTTAGAAAGGGACACACCTGTCTATATAAGTTCGTACAGTCAGTGCATATCAGATGAAAAAGTAAGCCACGAGGTCAAAGAAACCACCCAGGACTCTACTATTGATTGGATTCTGTAATACATTTGTGCAATAACTTCTCTGTGCAATATTAAGTGTAACCTCTGAATACTATTTCAAGGGATTATTCACTAAACACTGCCACTTGTATTTATGTATTTGAACTGTTGTGAATTAGGGAATATTCTTGTTTTGTGGAGCTGCTATACTATTGAATATCTTAACATTGTTAGTATTTTATATTAGTATTTTCTGTGCTCTTTTAAAAAAAAACTGGATAAATGGAATAAAAAAAATTCTTCTAACGTATCTTTTATAGGTCAAAGAAACTGATTGCATAACTCAGGGGCAGGATTGTGTTAAGGCACAGATCACAGATCTAGGAAAGGCTTCAAAAAAGGATCAGTTTTAGCAAAATTCAGATCCATCTGGTAGGCTGCATGATCACAAATTGTCTTATGTTTTTATAATTTGAAGTGCTGTTTGCCTACCCATATTTGAAGCATTTGGAGCCTTTTATGCAAACCCTAGACCTTGTTAAATAGCGTGAACAATGTAAAAAAAATAGTAAATCCATGAAGCACCAGCTTATTTTGCAACACTTGCACCTATTTTTGCTGAAGAAAGTTGGGTTGGTTTACACAATACAAAATCATTCATATCCCACATTTATTGTAATATTGCAAATCAATATCACATGTCAGTGTCAAATCTAATCCCAAGACGAAACTGAAGGAGTGGAAGGGAAGGAGTCATGTTCCCCAATACACTATTAGCAGTAGTGGCATGGTCTCTGAGAGTATGAACAAATCTTCCTTGGCCACGAGGACTACAAAGGACAATAAAGTGTAAAATCGCCTGTCACCACAAAATATGGGCTATTGGTACTTCACCTGATCACTGAATACCTACCTAAAAATGTCTGTACACCTATGGCCCCCATCCAGTCTGGAAGAGCTTTAGATGATCTAATGAATAGCAGAAACTTCCCAAACCCAGGTGTGCAAAGCCTGTCACATTATACTTGAAAAGACTTGAGGCTGTAAACGCTGCCAGAGGTACTTCAACTAAGTACTGGGTTAAGCGTCTGAATATTTATGTCACTGTGATATTTCATTTTTTTCTATTTCAAATATATGCAATTGTGTAAAAAAAATCAGTTTTTTCTTTGTCATTATGGGATATTGCGTGTAGATTGATGTGGAAAAAAAAAAAGAATTTAAAAGATTGAAACATAAGGTTGCAACAGAAAACAATTTGAAAAAAGGAAGTGGGCTGAATACTTTCTGAATTCACTGTAGCACCTATACAACTCGAGTGCCACTGTTACCTATTACAGAGCCAAGGTGCCGTGTCACTAATAAGAATCAAGACAAGAACCATGAGGTATTTTTTTCAACATCACCATATCCCATCTTGGAATTAATAGTTGTATTTTTTTTTTTCACAAATCCATTTAATAAACAAAAATACTCTTGAGCTGCTTCATTTGAAGAATATTCCAAAGGCAAAGCATGCATAATGACGTTTCCTGTGGAAATGTAGGTGACATAAACACCAAAGTGTGAAACACCAAAGTGTGAATTTAGTCAGGTCATTTGACTTTAACAGTGACTGATGGTTTGTTCTTGAATTTGAACCTTGCCAGGAAGTCAGTTTTTGAATCACAAAACTAACAAAACAAGGAATTAATAAATCATGCAATTTGTTTCATGAGTTGGAGTCTGTGCACCCTTCCCCCTCCCAAAAAAAAAAAAGATGGTTTACTGTTAGGGGTTGGATAAAATATGACTGATTGATAGGGGACAGCAACTAAATGTTGAGTTTATACACAGTTCAAGTGAGAATTTATATATTATTATTTATACATTCACATTTTCTGACACTATGCTGCAGGCATGTCTTTAATAATAAAATGCTGTTTAAATTATTTTTATTTGGCATGTTATATTTTATATCTTGGCTAAAAGCTTACGATTTACCATTTGGAAAACAGTACATATAGTTACCTTTGTTAGTATATATGCAGAGATTAAAATATTAAGTTTAAACTTTTTATTTAGTTTCTAGAGATCTATGTCCTTTGTCCCTTTGTTAGTGTTGAAATCTCATCTATGAAGGTGAGATTGGATATATTTTTCCCTCAATAATGTTTGGCCCCTTCGTTGTGCCCCAATGCAAAATCAGAGGATGTCATTTTTTGGACATTGCCTAATGCTTCACTGGTGGCTACAGGAGAAATAGATATGGCAACTCTGCAGTCATTATATATAACATGAATATATAATGTATGCAGAGTTGCCATCTCCATTTCTCCTGTAGCCATGAGTGAAGCATTATGGTAATGTCCAAAAATTGCCATCCATTTTTTTAGAACATGTCATTCTGTATGCCCAATTTATATATGCATCAGAGAAGGTTTTATTTATACATGTAGCATCTGACTTTACAAATGCAAGTGGAGACTAAACAATTTTGGTATATATATTTATATTGTTAGACTGCATTGTTATTTTCATATTCGTTGATTAGGTGTATTTCTCGCTCATCATGGGATATAGACAACTAAACTATTAAAGGGTTGTGAGACGACACTTGATAACCTCTGTCTCCAGTGGTTCAGGCTCCACAGTTGATTAGAAGACTGATGTTAGGGACACATTAATTGGATTATTAGAAGATCAAACATGAGTAGCTTACTTTTTAGCAGATCAATTCAATTAGAATTGGTAGTTGATTAAAGGTTTTAGGTTTGAGTTTATGCCACAACAAGAAAATTTATCTTTAGTTGTTTCTAAATTGCTCCAAAGAATAGAGCCTGTATTCTACCCCATGTAATGGTATTTTCCTTGAGGAATAGTTGGTAAAATAGAATAAACTATATACCATAATATGACAGAGTTTGTATCACAAAGATACAAAGACATGTTCTTCTTTCCTACTCTATGGAAAAAATACAGCCCAATTTAATTATCCTTTGTCTAAGTGTAGAATAATATAGGATTCAACATTATGAAGACATGTCACTTGGCCCTACTCCCATTTATTATTCTATAATATTACTTTATTCTTTTGTATCTACCTCTAAATTCTTTACTTATATACATTTTCTGTTGTAATTCTTCTCTTAAAAAACTCAATAAAATTCTATATTATTTAAAAATAAGTTAGAAATCCATCTCCCTCACTACAGAACATTTTACATAAGCACACAACTCCAAAGATACATTTGAGTTTGAATACCAATGACATCCATGTCTAGTTTATATACGCCTGCTATATCCACTTTATGCGTACCTATGGAAAAGCTTTTAATGGCATTCATTCATATATCTATCTTATTTTTTAAATTATCTTTAAATCTAAATGTCCTCTATATCACCAATTTCTATAAGTGTCTAGCACATTTGTTAATTTTGACACATCTAGACTTGGTGATTAGTGGAGCCATGGTATCTAAAACATTATGTGCCCTAAATATATATTCTTCTAACGTATCTTTTAAAGCTAATTTTACTCGTTTTTCAAAGTTTTTTTGGGGTGGGGAGTCTGTTCTCCCAGGTGTCTTAAACACCAGTGGAATTTTGACACTGCTCAACATTTATAATAGTTTAGATCTAATGAGGTATTGGCATCACATTGTCATTTGACATTAGATAAACCCATCCTTTGCCAGTAATCTCTGTGTGGGCTCCTTAAAGTGATACAATTACTTTGATTACCCTTGTCACAAGGTACAGTCACAATAACTCAGCAGGATTGCAAGGAAAGCTTTTTATGTGACAATGACTGACAGGCTGAGGCAAGATGAAGGCTTATCATGGAGTCCAGTGGTGCCTCCGCCTTCTCTTACTGTCAACCCTCTCTTTGAAACCTTTATGTCTTGGTTCTACTCAATATGTTCCCTGCTGAAATGGCCTTGTGCAACTGACATGTGGTTAAATAGGGTAAAATTATTATTATTATCTCTACTGGTTATTTTATATATATATATATATATATATATATATATATATATAAAAAAAAGTCAACATATTATACATCTCTGTGCATTATTTAACAATTGACTCTAACAAAATCCAATCAAACAATAATATAGTCCACCTGAGGAAGAGTCCAGGATGGCAAAAACGTATATTTTGAACTTATCTGCTAACTCAAGACATGTGTTCATTACCAAATAGATATCTACACCTTTGAGACCTGTTTGGAAAAGGAACAAACATTTAATTTTATTTTTCATTATTTCCTTGCACACCCTGTGACACTCTTTGAACCCAACCCCATTATTGCCTCCCATCTGCACTGGTTTCTCAATCTATACAATCCCCCCCCAGTACCTATCATTTGTACCCCACCTACCCCTCAGTTTGTGTTAATCTCACATTACCCTCTTCATGAACTCCAATCTCCTAATCCTCTCAATGCAGCCCAGCTGCTAGCAAGGAACTATTTGTTCCTTTAAAAAAAAAAACCAAAGGAACAAAAAAACTTTTCTTTCTTTATTTCCCATGTGAATGTAATAAAACTAAATGTTGCTTCGAGGTTAGGGTTATGTCGTCCTTAATTAATAGCATGTTTTTCGTTCATGTATTAATGAACTTAGAGCTGGACTGGGAACTAAATGTAACCTGTAAAGAATTTCTATACCAGCCCAATAATGTGTCACGCCAGCATAGTGTGCAGATACAGAAGTGGAAAAGATAACTTAAAATGGAAAACTATTGCTCCAACATGAGAGAAAGCACTAATAGGCTTCAGAATAAACAAAAGAGCGGATTTATTTTAAGCAGATGTGTATTTGCACATAATAAGTGTTCCAGTTCAACTGCCTTGAAATATTAGGGACAGTTTGGTAATGGGACTGGAATGGTGAAAGTATGCTGTTGCAAAGTTGCTATCTTGTATGTTTAGTATTACTAAGAGTTTTTCTTCAGTTTGAATATGTTATTGTGCTAATCTGTGCACCTAGCCAAACATTTTGCCAATACATGCTCATTACATGTATGTTATATAATAATGAGATTTATGAGTATATTATCATCCATATATACATGTACATTATTATACACCCCCACCCCAATTGTGTTTCATTATCCCCCAGCCTCTATATGTGTCTCATTTCACCACCATCCTCTCTGTGTCGCATTCCCCCCAGCCTCGCCATGTGTCTCATTCCTCCATCCCCTCCATCTGTCTCATTCCCCCATCCCCTCTATGTGTCTCCTCCACTTCACAGCCCCCCATGTTCTGTCCCCCAAAGCCTCCATGTGTCTCCTTCCCCAGCTCCACTTGTGTCTCATTCTGCCCTATGTGTCTCATCCCCCCAGCCTCTCCATGTGTCTCATATACCCCATTCTGTCTCATATTACCCCTAGCTCTTCTGTGTCTCATCACCAAACCCCCTCCATGTGTCTCATTTCCTCCATGTGTCTCATTACTCCCCCCCAACTCCTCCATGTGTCCCCCCCTTCATAAACCCGCTATGTTTCTCTTTCCCCCTCCAGCCCTTCTATGCGTCTCATCCCCTGCAGCCCCTCCATATGTCATATTCCCTCCAGCTGCTCCACGTGTCTAATTCCCTCTCCAGCCCCACAATGCGTCTCATTCCACCCTCACAGACCCTCCATGAGTCTCCTACCCCTTCACAGCCCTCCCAATGTTCTCTGCTCCCTGCCCTTCCATGTGTCTGTTTGCCCCCCATGAGTCTCATTTCAACACCCAGCTCCTCTGTGTCTCAACCCAAAACCCTCCATGTGTCTCATTTCCCCCATCCTCTCCATGTGTCTCATTCCCCCCTCACATCTTCTCTATGTGTTTCCTCCCCCTTTACAGCCCCCATATGTGTCTTTTCCCCCCAGCCACTCAGTTTGTCTTATCTCCCAGTTCCTCTATGTGTCTAATTTCTTTTTTATTTTGTTTTCTTTTTTTTTTTTGTGCATGGTTTGACAATATGATATAGGTTGCCACAACAGCAAACATAATCACATCAATAACATAGATTTATACATATGTGGCATTGAAGTGAGAGCACATTTT
The DNA here is from genome assembly GCA_933207985.1 of Pelobates cultripes. Taxonomy (NCBI): domain Eukaryota; kingdom Metazoa; phylum Chordata; class Amphibia; order Anura; family Pelobatidae; genus Pelobates; species Pelobates cultripes. The sequence goes on along the minus strand of OW240912.1, from coordinate 111,061,276 downwards.
TTAAACATTTTTAAACGTAGTACGACAATCTATTGGTATATGTAATGCAAGTATCAACATTAGTTGATATGTCCTTTAAGCATTGTTGTCATTTAAGTTAAGCTAGAAACAGGCTTGAACAGTGATATCCTTAGGTTTACACAACTATGCGTAGACACTTTATGCTGTAAGTGGTTAGGCTAGTAGGCATGGAAAACATAGGCTCGCAACATACTATAGGTACAGAAACATTCTGGGTGCTGGCTTGCATCGCCCATCTACAGAGTTGGGTTGCGGTAGGGTCACCCTGCGTCGGTAATATATGCAAACATAAAAAATGAAATAACACAAGGTAACATTAGTTCAGATATATCAGATATATCCAAGGGGTGCACATTAGGTAAGACCTGGTCGACTGTGTCTGCAGGAGAAAGTCCCGGCATGCAAGTATGTATGTATAGCTCGCGTGTCAGTCTTCCGGCCTGCCCGCGCCCAGCGGTGAAGGGCTGGTGCATCCCCAGTGTGGATGTGTCTAATTTCTATGTGGGGGAACAGGAGGACCGGTGCAAATGACGGCACCAACTGTTTTGTGTTGATTGGCTCATGTCATAGGCAGACTCACCCAGAGCTTCGGTTGATTGAGGGAGCTGAATTAGTTTTGCAAATGAAACCAGTGAAAATCTAAAACAAAAGCGTTTATCGATTCCTAAACCTCCTGTAAGGTGTTCTATACGTTCATTAGAGCCCTCTAGACTGTAAGTTCATTTGAGCAGGGTCCTCGTCAACTTATTGTTCTGGTAACATTTTGTAATTGTCTCATTTATTGTTAAATTTCCCCATCTTATAATATTGTAAAGCACTGTGGAATATGTTGGTGCTCTATAAATACCAATAATAATAAGAAGAATTAATCAGGTATCTTTCTTAAAATCAATATTCAAAGGGAGTTTTAGAATAAAAAGGGTATTACAATCATTGCATTTAGGTTTTCATAAACTTTTAATTTCAAGACTACACAAGTCATCATCAAAACAGAAAGGAAGAAAAAATGCTGAATTAAAGAGGAACTGTCCCTTCCCAGGATTGTATTATTATGTTTACATTGTAAAGGCAATCCCTATTTGGTTTTAAACAACTACAAAATGGCTGTGATACTGTTTTTCTTAATTGTGAACTGCAGTGTGTAATACAATAATATTCATATTTTCTGGTATAACGTGACTAACAACAGTTCCCTGTATTTAACAAATATGCATTTGTGGGGTGTAAAAAATCAAACTAAAGGTAGAAACCGACACCTTTTTATCCTTCAATTGTACGCCGCCATTTTAGTTCTCTGTCAGTAATTGTTCTAAACTCTGTCCTTTGCACCTTGCAGTCAGCATAAAGAAGGCATACTGAGAAGAGGAGACATTATACAATGGTTAAATTTATTGTCCTGTACTGCAAGGTTAGTCCTGGCTTTGCCTAGTCTGAATTGGATTATGATGTATTTCACTAAATCTTCTATGTAAATATAAAAAAAATACAGATCATCTCACGAAAAAAAAGGTAAACAGACGTTATTGGTGGTTTAAATTTTTTTTAGTAAGTTACTGAGATATAACAATTGCCTGTTTACTTTTCAAATCTAGTAAGATGTCTTTTATTACTCCTCCTTCATTTTTAGAAGGGTCTGCAGTGTAGTTTTGGTAAAAGCATATGGCCCCAGGTTTGGTATTAGGAAGACAGTAACACCTTAATAATTTGTCTTTTTTTTTTACATAATAAAAGAAAGAATTAGCCTTTCTTTTACCTGAAACTGATCTTCCCTCCCCTCTCCATTGCCCTATTCTGCAGGTCAGCCTGGCTGAATTTGTTTCTTATGCTAAATATGTGTCTGCATTTAGACATTGGAGGTCCCACTCTGGGTTTTTTTTTATTTTTTTTATAACTAATGTAAAAGTATTGAAAAAGGAACTTGTGGCAGAGGTTTGATCCAGTCCTTGGATGAAATAAATAGTATTGATTTCTTCTTTTTCTTTCTTCTTACTTAATTGCTCTGATAGTGTCCTAAAAAGCTAATTTTATACCAGTTTACGTTACCCCCTTAACAACATTATGGCGTTTCATGCTGTTCACTTTTAAATGGCATTTAAAGCCGTTGTGGCGCCATACAGCGCAGTAACTGATTTTAGCCCCAGCGGCATTCCTATACTCACCTATGCCGCGATCTGCTGAATCAGGCCCCCGCAGGCCATGTGATCACTCTTACAGACCAATCACATGCTGCAATAGCAGACTATGGACCTAAATAGTGAATTGGAAAATTAGAATTAATTAGCCAAAATATTATATATGTATGTGTATACTGAGTCAGTATATATATACATATATATATATAGTAACTTTGGATAGACAGCACTCCACACACTATATATTTAAATTCTACGTGTATATTTATGTAATTTTTTACATAATTATCTGATTTTACTAATTACAATTTGGGGTACCTGCCTGACAATGCAGGCAGAAAGTCCAGAGAATTTAAGTTGCTAGCCCTATATTTAACCCTGTAACGTTCCAAAACACCATAAAACCTGTACATTGGGGATACTGTTTTACTCGTCATACTTCTCTAAACATAAATATGAGTGTTGTAAACCATATCACGATGGGCTGTTATATGGTCTTAAAGGCAACAAAAACTATCTGGCAAATTTCAATTTGTAGAAACGGAAATGGGCAAGTCTTATATTTGACCCTATAAGTTTCTAAAATACCATAAAACCTGGACATGGTGGGTACTGATGTATTACACTTATCTCACAGTACACAAATAATTATTTTTAATAAATAGTGAATTGTGGTCAGCTGAATAATTGAAGGTTGAGTTGCAAAGTTATTGCTGTAAAATGTTTTTTATTTTCATTCTTGTGTGTGTCTTTTAATTTAAAAAGAAATCATCACAATACTTACCGTAATAGCTTTTATTTATTTTTTAAACACAATCTAGCCTTTTCTTACATTGTTTACCTGTTTAAAATGTAATTACATTTTATCCAAATGTTTTAAAGGAACACTATAGTCACCTAAATTACGTTAGCTAAATAAAGTAGTTTTAGTGTATAGATCATTCCCCTGCAATTTCACTGCTCAATTCACTGTCATTTAGGAGTTAAATCACTTTGTTTCTGTTTATGCAGCCCTAGCCACACATCCCCCTGGCTATGATTGACAGAGCCTGCATGAAAAAAACTGGTTTCACTTTCAAACAGATGTAATTTACCTTAAATAATTGTATCTCAATCTCTAAATTGAACTTTAATCACATACAGGAGGCTCTTGCAGGGTCTAGCAAACTATTAACATAGCAGGGGATAAGAAAATCTTAATTAAACAGAACTTGCAATAAAGAAAGCCTAAATAGGGCTCTCTTTACAGGAAGTGTTTATGGAAGGCTGTGCAAGTCACATGCAGGGAGGTGTGACTAGGGTTCATAAACAAAGGGATTTAACTCCTAAATGGCAGAGGATTGAGCAGTGAGGCTGCAGGGGCATGTTCTATACACCAAAACTGCTTCATTAAGCTAAAGTTGTTCAGGTGACTATAGTGTCCCTTTAATATTTGCTTTAGAAAATGAATCAGTGCTAAAGGTGCATAAGTTATCTTTTTTAAGCCACTAGGGAAAAGTATGACAACAATAAAACACAAGGTTCTACCCTGTACCTATTGACTTCCCCCTCTTCAGCTGCACTTATAATGAGCAAACATCCATATTATCATGTTTGATTCCAACCATTCTAGAAAAAAAATAATAGGCTGAGCGTTCTGGAGTGCCTTATCCTGAGAGTTGATGCAGAGTGATAACCACGGTGACATATTGTAACAGTTCAAGTCACTATTTGCTTACTAAGATTCTGTTGCAAGTTCAAATTGGATCATATGCTATTCGTGAGAGAGACAGTTAAATCGGCTGATTGCACAAATGATCTATTATTGCATATATAGGGTCTGCTGTTATTGATTCTGTTGATCAATTTACCCCATATTTGTAGAATATTATTAGTAGTCATAATTTCCTAGCTCCATAACTAGTTGAGATTTATACATCCTTAGGGCCAACATTGACCTTTATTCATTTGTGACTCAGAAATGGTTCTTCATTTTCACAAACATGTGTTTGATCAATATAGATTGTTACAGGATCAATTCAATAGACTTGTGTTGAACTGAGCAAACAATTTAAAGGTATTATGTCATTTTAACCAATATTACACAGTTTTTGGCTTAAATTCTAAACACAAGTAGTTAGATAATTGCCAATGAAAAAAAAATGTGTGCATTGCATAAAGTTAAAGTTCATGGATTGGTCTGTTATTTGATTATCACTAACGTAGCAATGTGATGAGCCTTTGAGCTGTTATAAATATCCCCATCATCTCAGCTCCTAGAACCCTAATGTCTGTCTGAATTTTAGATTGTAGATTAACCTTCCTGGAAGACTCACCCTACGAGAGACCTGCAGTACATGTCCTTATCTTGGAGACCAAAAGCAATAAACGCAAAATCAGATTTGTATTTTTTACAGGAAATAGGATGGAAAACAAATACAGACTGTTATTACCCCAATAAGAAATAAAACAAATATAAATACAACCGGCATAAACAGAGTAGTAGATGAATATGGAACAGACCTGATACCAATATAGAACAACTGCAATAATAGTCAAACCATAGGTCAATAAGGTAATGACAAATACAGTGGTGGGATAGTTAACTAACTATAAACCAATAACAGGTAAGGCCAAGATGCTTAGAAATCTGTGCTTGTCTCCCCATAAATGGGGTATCTGTATGTGGATATGTCTTCATTTAAGATGGACCTCCCTCTTGATCTATATATATATATATATGGAAGTAAAAAGAACAGAGTTTGGTAGCAATATTTATTTAACACTTACAGTAAATCAGGCATCAGTCAGCATGTCTCCACTGAATTTGGACCACTAAGTATAATAAGTAGGAGAACAGCTGCAGATGAAATACATATCTCAATACAGGTATATGTAAAAGGATGCAATACGAATAAAAATGAAAATATCAATAAAATAAACATAAAACTTAAAAATGAGAATATAAATAAATTAAAAAAATACATGAAAAATCCATATGAATATATACAGCTGACAATACAAATAAATTAAAATAATATAAATAAAAATGTATAACGTGTAATAATAAAAATAGATGAAATGTTAAATGAAGAAAATAATACAAATTTAAAATTGAATATAAAATGGAAAATGAGAATTCAAAAATTATTATGACACAGTTGTGATACCCCTACAACACGCTTCTGAAAATCAGACACTATTGCAATACAGGGAAACATACAAAACTCCATACAGATTCTATATGGAACCTGTTACTAAAGAAACAAAAGTTAAAATATATACATTTGTGAAAACCACAAAATAATAAACAAGAAGATAGATGAGAAAAATGAAAATCAAATTAAACTGCTGTATCTTGGTTCAGACCTAAATTGAGTGTTTTGTGATTATAGGTCCACTGGACTTCTTTAAGACTAAGATCTAATGCTTTATCGCATCCTTTTTATTGCCTTTATGGAGAAGTATTCTACTTTTTATTTGTGATAATAAGATTGGTTCGATTTGATTGTATTATAGATGTTTTTTATTTCAATTAATTGTTTTTTTTTAATATCATAACCCTTTTCACTGTGTCTTTTTTTATAATTGCTGATTGATCTTTAATGACTTCTAAGTCTGTGCAGATTCTCCTTAAACGTGCCATTTGCCTTTACATTGGTGAGAACTGTGTTTATCTATTGGTGTGTTGCAATCTGTACTTTAAAAAAAAAAAAAAAGTTTTTTTTTCATTCTTTATTTAACATTGAAGAGTGAACACAGTATACAATCAGTAACATGAATCATTACTTATAGATATAGAGTTGATTCTTAGGTCAAATACCCCAGAATTAAGTTATTCAGCAAAATATGTATAGTTAAACATAAATATTGTATATTTAAAGTAAGATAAACCTCCCCCCACCCCCCCACCCCAAAAAAAGGAAAACACCTCTCTAACTAGGTATGTCTTTCCTTTTAATATATACCTTCCAGGGGTCCTAGACTTTGCTAAAAGTAGAATAGGAATGTCTAACTCTTGAAGATAGATCATCCATAATACAATTTTCTTGAATTTTTAAACCAACCTCTCTAATTTTAGCCAGCCGGCAGCTATATGTCTAAGTGCTGCCAAAATTTTTTTGTTTTTAATTGTTCGTCCGCCACATAATTAGTTAGGTCTAGATGATCTATTTTGTTGGTATGGATAAACAGCATACTTCTCAGACCAAAAAAATATATATTTTGAATACACTTTTATAACTAAATACAACCAAATACAATCAAACAAATAGAGCAGATTTTAAAGAAGCATTGGCATATACTTAAGAGAAATTAGATATTAGGCAGTAATATCCCAGATAAGCTAACAGTGATTTATAAAAAGGAGGATAATCTTAAAAATATATTAGCCCCCAGTCCATTACCTAAAATGCTAAAACCCAAACCCTTTTTAACGGACCATTACTACGTTTTTATATCTGTGGTAAATGTCGTATTCTAATATTGCATGTAAGATTACTTGAGCATTTTAATAATATCAAAAACAAGAAATTAGACCACAGCGTATCAAAACATTGTAATTCTTGCCCACATTTTAAATGGGATACGTTTTATTACTGTAAGGATTGGCAAAGTAGAAAATAATTGGAGGGGAGGCAATAAATCGTTAGTCTTAAAGAAGCCCAGTAGAATTATATTCTCAAAACACTTAATTTAGGTCTGAACCAAGATAACAAATTAATGTTTAATTAAATTTTTTATTATTTGATTGTTTGCACACATGTATATAATTTTAATTTTGTTTCTTTAGTTACACATTCCATATGTCATCTGTATGGATTTTTGTATGTTTCTCTGTACTGTAATTATGTCTAGTTTGCAGAAGATTATTGTATGAGTATCACCACTATGTCATAATAATTTTTTGTATTCAATTGTTAATTTTATAATTTTCTTCATTTATCATTTCATCTATTTTTATTATTATATTTTACATATTTTTAATTCATATTTATTTTCATGTTTTTTGTATTGACATAGAGCGTTAAATATGCATATACACTTTTCATGTATTTCTCATTTATTTATATTTTAATTTTTATTTGTATTGCATCCTTTTTCATATCCCCTTATTGAGATATATGTTTTTACATATATATTTTTCTCTAGCGTACCAGTATTTTGGCATTATTATCATGCTTTGTCTATGCCATGATGGTACTACCTTATAGATTTATTTGTTGTTTTTACATGTGATTTTGTGTTTTCTATATATCGTGTTTTTGTATTTGTTAAATTGTGTTCCTTCGTAGACTCTGTTCAGAGGAAGTTTTGTTATTGGACTATCACGTATGTGCTTGATACTGCGCCACCATGTAAGAATGCCGAAGTTATCGCAGAAATAGAGAAGGAAACGGAAGTGACAGGCGAATACTGAAGGTGCTCATGCCTTCCAGACTTTTCGTGTTTTTATTTATGTAGTACTATTTTATTCTTTTTGGTTTTATTTTGTTTACTGGGGAGATCTTTCATTGGCAGCTATTATCATACTTATACAATTTGAGTGGAGACATGCTGACTGATGCCTGATTTCCTGTAAGTGCATTACTACTTAAATAAATATTGCTACCAAACTCTCTGCACTATCCTTCTGTTATTTGTCCTTCCATATATACCAAGCGGAAGGTCCATCTTAAATAAAAACATATGCATATACAGATACCCCATTTATACAGAGACAGGCCTGGATTATTAATCATCTTGGCCTTACCTGTTATTGGTTAATTGTTAGTTAAGTATTCCACTATGTTTCCTTCACTGTATTTGTCATTACTTTATTGCGCAATGGTTTGACTTTTATAGCAGATGGTATATATTGGTATCAAGCCATCAACCCTGTTCTATGTTCACATATTACCCTGTTTTTGCAGGTTGCATTTATATTTGTTTTATTTCTCACTATAGGGTGATAACAGTGTGTATTCATTTTCCCTCCTATTTCTTGTATGTTTATCTTTAGTTGTGGGTGTTGTTTCAATTAAAACTTTTAGGAGGTTTTTGTTTCTACTTTTTTCACACACTGCTGCCATTTAGTGGTTATCGCCATTTTGTTTTCACCCATGCTCAACTGAAAATTGTAATTGCGTTAAATATGATCCCCACAGACATAAATGTAAGCCATCTATCTGATAAATCATAAAATTAAAAACTTTTTTTTTATATTTATTTTATTTATAAATCTTTTTTATTTTCTTTTATATATATCAAATATACAATAATTATACAAATTATACAAATTTCAATATTACAACATTAATATTACCACATTAATATATATTCGTTTGGTTATCCATAACGTTATATATAGTTCACAATCCCAAAAAAACCCCCCCAAAAAAACACATCAGATTGCAATTATAAGAATCAGTATATGACCAATTCCCAATTTAACAGTTCACCATTATACTAAACATATATGGAGAGATATGTATAGAGTTACATCCCATATCAAACCCCATCCATTTTGCACTTGATCAATACCCTATTTATCATATTAATCATCTACATCTTTATATAGATTTTATAAATTCTACAAAAAAAACTTTTTTTTAGTTTAATAATTTTATGATTTAAAATGAATACTATTATACATTATTGATATAGGTGAGGCTTTAATCTTTTAATCTTTGAGTTACTGTCTCATTGTGATTCCTTTTTATTGGGCTCAACACACAATTTTACAAACATGATAGCTTGGGGATTGACATTTTTTTCATGTAAATTCTTAAATAGTTATATGGTGAATCAATATATTTTCATTGTTTTACCACCAAGCCAGATCTAATGAAAACAAATATATTTTCATAATTTTAACACCAAGCCAGATCTAATGAAAACAAATATATTTTCATCATTTTAACACCAAGCCAGAACTAATAAAAACAAATTACATAACATCACATCTGAAGGTATGTAAAAGTTCAATTCTAAAAATAAAGGATGTTACTTTCTATGCACTATATCACATTTTTTTATTAACTACATATAGATTTTGCCATTCTGTGCATTTTGATGGCCACTGGGCGCCAAATTACTTAATTGCTTCAACAAATATTTTGTAAGTGTAAGTATAGGTCACAATAAACACAATACAGAGTGTAATTTTAACCAGAATGGTATTTATGTTAATGACATATTTAGAAAGAACATGTTTACAAATTAGTTTACTATATTAATGAGGCACATGGTTCATGCCTTGAATTTGTATATGCATTTGCATAGTCTGCACTTAACCAGACATCTTCACATGCTTATCAATAGAATTTTAATGAGGTAGCTGACAGTCTATTGAAATGTTAATATTCAGATAATATTTAGTATGTTTGTATAATAATGGAGGCTAGTGATGTGTGTAGGAGATCAATAGGGAGTGGGGTCATTTAGATGACATCATGGTTAGAGAGGGAAAAATAAACAGTGAGCCAATAACAGGTAAGGCCAATAAATTCCCCCCCTCACCCATTCTGCTATTAAAGTGCCCCTCACTCTCTCAGAATCACTCTCATGAAGGCCTTTGAGAAGATACTTCTCAATCCCAACCCTTGCTAGCATCTTCCTGCTAACCTGCTCTCTTTGACAGCTCATCATTCTACAACCTAGCTTTCTAGACAAGGTTTGACTCAAACACAAGATACTTGCTTTTCTAGAGTTTGATCTCTAGTCCAGAGGCCTTCTCCAAAGATTTTACCTGCAGCTCTGCTCCCAGCAAAAACCCTAGTACAACAACCTTGAAGAATTACAAGAAGAGCTCTCTGACATCCAAATTAGCAGAGGTTCACTACAAGAACCATGCATAACAACTTTTTTTCCAACCAAGGAGTGGGTGATGCACGACTTCTTACCAATGGACATGAAAATCATCAAGGAAAAATGCATGGTGTTACTGGCCTTGGCCATCCACCTTACTCACAACATGCACAACCCCACCATGGAATTGAACCTGAGTATCAAGATTTCATCCAAAAAGATGACAGGCTGTGCCCACCTCAAATGCCAAACTACATGACCCAGCTCCCACATTGTGCTCCAATGCTTCAAATACAAAATATGCCTGGGCATGGCTTTCAGAATACCACTCTAGGCCCAGTGGTTCAACGAAGACCCACAATTGAAGATCTGGTTCAGTATCTTAAAAGCACTCCACAACCTAATGCATGCAACACAAATAATTGTGAACAGCCATTGATGTCATCACCAAAGCCAAGTCAAACACCTGTCTACGAAAACCAAGTACAGTACTACGCAAACCAAGTATCTCCCCATCAAGCTGCCAGTCCTGTAAGCATGAATCGGCCCACTTCCCCACAGGCCATGATCTATGCTGCTCAAGGGGGGCAAGTCATGTACCCCATGCACCACTACCAAAAACCTTCACCAGCTACTATATCTACAGATGGAAGCTGCACTTCTACCAGTACCATATCTACAGCTGGAAGTTGCACCCCTGCAGCAAGAACCATATCTATGGATGCAAGCTGCACCTCTACCAGTACCATATCACAGGTGCCCACTGGAAGAGTAGTTTCAGATGATAAGGTGAGCACTTACTGATCCAAACTCATACTCTGTTTTAATATGTGGTTTCTTTAGCCAGCAAAATGTTTCAACCACTTTGGAACATTTTCATTTTGTGCTAGTAACATTTACGTTTTACATGTCTTATTTGGTATGCTTAGTTTAATGTCTACATTTTAATTTTATTTATACTAAACAAGAAGTTGTGGTGGATTGACACCTGAAAATGTAGGTCAACATTTGGAAAAGGTGAAAAACATTTAAAATATTCTCATTTGGAGAATTTTTCCTGCTGGGCACTTTCATTCAAAATTTGTTTACTCTACTTATCAATTTAGTCCAACTTACTATTTTTCTGATAAATATAAGTCTTGTATTCTATTTAGTAAACAGCAGTTGCAGGTGTGGCTATCCATCAGGATTTTCTTGTGAAGCCTATGCAATTGTACTCAAATTACGAGTAAATAACACATTAATATCACTAACTATGCAAATATTTTCACAGATCTAGACTCTAAACAATTTCTGTTGTACTCTAAACAATTTGAAATAATTAATAATTAAAAATGTTTTCTTTAACACGATGTTTAACACTTGCTCCTTGTATTCACAGGATAAATCAAGCATGAGTGAGCTTGAAAAATTTGCCCAAGATACTAAAAGGCGGAGGCTTAGGATGGGATTTACCCAGGAAAACGTTGGGGACGGACTAGGAGCTTTGTACAGTAAGATCAGATATAAGAAGTTACTAATTAATTGTAGTTAAATAATCAAAGAGACATATCATTATTGTAGGCTGAACTTGATGGACGCAAGTCTCTTTTCAGCTATGTAACTATGTAACTATGTAACTATTCATATTTAGTCAGTTTGTAAAAAAAAAATAAAAAAATCCACAAATAAAAATTTACTTATATTTTAAAGGGAAAATCTGGTATTTTAATTACAGCAAATATTATCTAAAATGTATATTATTGATAAATTAAATTATATATATTTATGAGTGGATTATATTAATAATAATATTTACATGTTAATTGGTTTAGTGATAAATAGTACAACATAAGAGAGTTTTATTTGAAGACATTACATACAGTAACTGACAAACTGTCTACTTTGTTACAGATAACCGTTTCAGTCAAACAACAGTTTGCAGATTTGAGGCTGGCCAACTGAGCCTTGCTAACATGCGGAAACTGAAACCAATCATAAATAAATGGCTTGATGAAGTTGAATCAAATGCAGTTAGCCGAGCGGTAAGTAAAACAATTTCTAATTTTGATAGTATTGACAGGGAACTGTCATCAAAATTGGGACATTTGGGAGACTTTCAATCCAGCAAGTTTCTTTTTTAAGTTTCATAATTGGATATGTATTCTGTGTTCAGTTTAAGGTAACTGAGGGGTAAAACTTTAAATTGATGAGAATTTTAGAGCTGGATAACTCATTGTTCAGTCTGCGGTAGGCTTCACTAGTAAGGCTATAGACATAGGGAGCTACAAAGTTCACTGTTATGTCTTTGTAGAGCAGCATAGATCAGTGTTTAGCCTGATGAGAGGTACTGAGTTCAGGGTTATAGGAATCTAAGCAGAATTTTAAAAATCATTATTATTATTACTATTATTAGCCTATCAGAATCACTTGGATGTGTATGGCACGTCAAGGAGAAGCATATCTTCAATTTGATAAGTAGTGGGTGGACATATAGCTACAGTGGTTTTAAAAAATCACTGCTGTTATAGTAGATATGATTTAAAAAAAACAAAATAAAAAACCTTTGCATTATAATAAGTACAAGGTGTACAGGTAGCTGTGGTGCTTTGGAGGCTTTTGTGTCAGTTCCCCTCTTACTCTGTTAAATATGTTCATATGTGTTGGCATTTTTTCTATTGAAATTTGTTAATCTACTAGGTCGGAAAAAATATATATTCTGCGATTAACATGTTATTCTTCGTATTGTTTTTGTTTGTTTTTTGCAACTAGATTGTTAACGATGGAGAGAAGCTGAAAATCTATGGAAAAAGAAAACGCCGTACATTCATTCAAGCTGCTACAAAGAGCTATTTAGAATCGTGTTATGAGCAGTGCCCTCATCCCACTAAAAGTGATATTGAAAGAATTTCAGAAAAATCCAAGCTGGAATACGAAGTAAGTATTGACAATAAGAACATTTCTATCAGATAACTACGACATGAATGTTTACTGAGTTATTCACTGAAGTGAGAATTTAGAGTGAATTCAACGTGATACCTTTAGGTGCCACTAGAGTGGCTTCCCAGTCTAGGTCTACATAGTGTACACCACTGGCATTCTGCATCTCTAAACTCTGCATGGAGATGCTGAACATTCCCATAGAGATGTATTGAATCAATGCGTCTCTTTGAGAAGATGCTGATTGCTGGGGAGTTTTGCCTCACATGCGCAATGGCTTTCCATTGCTTTCGTATGGGAAAACATTGGATTGGCTAAGATTATCAAAACTGATGATCGCAGCCATGGAGGCGAGGTCATCCATGGTGAGGCCAGCATGTCGTGGGAGAAAATGTGAGAAAAGTAAGAGTGGGGCCAGTCACCAAAAATGCCAAATAAGTACTGTAGTGTCAGGAATATTTGTTGTATTCCTGACACTAGTGTTCCTTTCTAAAGTAGTCAAAATGGATACATAACTGACTAAATTTCCATAGATGAAAATTTTTCCAGTTTGGCTGTTCTGGCCTTAAATTTAAAGTGCACTTAGAATTCATTTTGAATTTGCACTTTAGTGAATGAACCTTTGTGATGAGAAATATAGTGGTTGTGTCGGCAAACCCAAAAATGTAAATATCCATTTAACAGCTCAGGTGTCTTTTAATGTTTCATAGATATGTGTCTATGCCATGAACTGAGTGACACAAGAAAGGTAGATAACCCCTTTCCTCAGCTGCATTCACAGCAATGGATCTTAATTACAGCAACTGCAGCAAATACACTAGTTGCTGTGATAACTGTTTTTGTGTGTGTTTCTTGTGCTTATTTGAGACAGGAATTGAGATAGGAATTGGGTGACTGTGTCATTACATTTTGATGAGGATGTTCTGGCAATGTAGCAAGTGTATTGGCATCATAGAAAAGAATTGCCTTGACTGGCGATGCATTTTCCAAGCAAAGATAATCATGCTGTAGACAGTTGGGAAGCCTTTCATGGCACACTGGAACTGCATGTTCCAAGCAAGGCTAATCGTGCTGCATGCAGGTGGCAAATGTCATGGCACACTGGAGAGGAGTTGAGTATTAACAGCTATTAAAGTGATTATAGACATAATTTAGATTTCAATATTTACTGCTTTATGAGTTAGCTGTTATAGTGACCATCTTTAACAATGAGTTATAGAGATCTGAGTACCAGAATGCACAATCTGGGTAAAAGAAGACTCTATAATTAAGGTCAGTTGGACAAACCATAAGGTTTTCTTTTTTCTACTTCCATATTTTGGCCTAGAATTTGCAATCCCCTTTTCAAATTTACATTTTTTTCCTGTTTAATGAATAATCCTATATGTTTTAGCCTGGGGTAGAAGCAAACTAATCACGCTGCATTACATGCAGTGGCTTATTTCACAAAATAAATACCAATCCTACCACTGGCCCAGATCAATAGAGCAATAACTACTGTGCAAGAGGTTGGTTTGCATATTCATACAACATCAAATTCCTTGTAATTGTTTTTGCTGGTACAAAAGTGAATATTTTAATGTATGAGTTATACATATTGTATATTTCACAAATGTTTTGCTCTACATAAATCAGACTTAGTACTTGTGAATTATGTCTCTTTAAATGTAAATAATTTGTAAATAGACCATCCATTACTTTCATTATTTTTCAATAGGTTATTCGGATTTGGTTCTGTAACCGGCGCCAGAAGTCAAAGAAGGAATTGGACAAATGCCTGAAGGAGAAGACCGTAGCATTTGGAAACTTTGCTCAACCCATTCCAGCTCCTAACACAGGAAACTGGGCCATGCCATCAATGGCAGTACCACAACCCTGGCTACTTGATATGACTGCATCAAATCATACACCTTATATGGCTACAAACAACCAAAATGGACAATTCATCCAACATGCCATGCAAAGGATGCCTCCTGGATACTATACTCAGTAAACCATGGTATAGCCGCATTCCTAGTTTCCTTTATTACAGTTAAACCTCTCTTTCGAGCATTAACCCATCCTGATCACTATTACTTCAGTTCAATGTTATAGCCATAACCATACCTCTTCGCTTCCCTGTCATCATTATTAGCTCATTGTTCTCATTCATACCTTATATAAATTTATTGCCAAATCCTGCCCCCTGCCTTTGAAATTCCCCAGATCTGACACAGGGTGAACCTCAAACTCCATGCACTTCAGTAGGATAATTTTATACCTTACCCTCTGTAAGTTATTCAAAACCTGATTCCACCCCACAAACTCTATCTCAAACTACCTCTCTGTCAACGACATTCATATCTGTTATGCTTCAAACCTCATCTCCCCATTTTTAAAACCAATGACCTTTATAACAAAAGTTCTTTGTAGACCTAGAACTCACTGGACTCCCCCTTAAGATCATGTATGTAGTTGTATATAGATTGTATAGTTGACAATGAACCTTCCATTCTGAGCACATTGTACTTTTTACCTTTCTTTAGACTGTAAGCTTGCTTGAGCAGAGCTGCCTTTTGTAATGCTAAGTCTAAATAAGTCAGTGTTTTTTGATTAAGCTATTGGAGAGTGTTGTAGAATGTGTAGGAACTGTATAAATGTATTAATTGTAAATATAATGACATGCTTCCATGTATATAATTTTTTTTTTTACAAAATTAAAAAATTAACACCTACTAAGTTTTTTGTCTCTTAATTTTGAATGTTTTGTGAATTTATACAAATATTTTTCGGGCTTGCCTCTTGTTAACTGGCATATACTGGGGTTCTCACCAAACCTTCTATTTTGTGTAGGGAGTCTATCCGCTAAATAGTGAATTACACTGAATATATAAAAAAAGCAAAATATTAATATTTTAAATACTATTTTAACAAAATATTCTGTGCAGCAACCAGTCAAATCCTGGTTGCTGCACAGTATTTCAAAAGCACTACATATACTGAATGTGCAACAACTTTGCACAATGAGGGGTAAGAAATTCTGAATATCTTGGTCTTAGTTGCTCTATTGCTGCAGAGTGGGTAGACTATTGGTGCCAATGGGGTCCAAGTTTTTGTCAAACTGCTTTACAACTGTTTTTCTTAAAACCAAAAACTCATGACACCTTAATCACTATAATGAACTTTTAATGGAGCTTAGCTTGCATTTTAAGTCTGCCATGAATTAAAATGAAGAATTTGGTTTTCATGCAAAATAATGTGCAGAACTGGAACAACCCAATATTAATGTTGAGCTTTTGCGCAGGGATGTCACTATTGTACATCTAATGCCACTTGCAAAAAGAATTATATACAGTTAAAAAAAAAAACAAAGGAAAAAAAAAGTTGTTTGCACACTATCCCAAATCTCGATGTACATTTAAATAACTGGAATTTTTTTTAGTATCACTCCAATGATTATTTAAGTGTAAGCTCACCTGCCTCATCAAGTCAAAACCTCTTGACACCTACACTAACAATTCACCTTGCTGTTTTCAGCTAAAAGGTAAACTCTGTAATGAGACAGAAGGGGGTATTTTTCTAAACTCCTACATACTTATTAACCCTTAATAGGGAACACATGGGGTAGGTTGCAGCACTGTAACATGGCTGTGCAATACAAAAGCAAATACAAACATAAAAAACTGAAGCCCTGTGCTCAAACTTCCATAACTCCTGGGCGGCAGCAATGACTATAGTACACATTAGCCCCCATACATTCAATAAAAACTAAAGAAAAAAATTACTTACGCACTTCCCAAATCCCTATGCATATTTATATAAATGGAGGCCATTTTTAAGCTCTTATATAGTTATATGGTAAAGCAATATATTTTCATCATTTTAACATCAATGAAAAACGACATAACATGACATCTATATGTGTGTCTGTTGATATTGCCAAAGTAAAATTACAGTTAAATTCTAAAAATGTAGGATATTACTATATTACACATTTGATCAACTACATATAGACTTTGCCATTCTGTGCATATCGATGGCCACTGGGCTCCAAAGGCCTCCTATCAAAAAATAAAATTTTAAGAGCATGCAGAAGTTAAAATGAAGACAACACAGTCTTATTTTAGCCAGAATGGGATTTATATCAATGAGATATTTGGAAACAACATGTAGTAATGACTAATTAGTTTAACATCTTAATGAGGCACGTGGTTCATGTCTTGAAGGGATATTTGTATATGCATTTAAATAGTCTGCACTTAACCAGACATCTTCACATGCTAATCAATAGGGTGAAAACCAGGTGGAATACAGTCTGTTTAAATGTAAATATCCAGATGATGTTTAGTACTTGGTAGAGAGAATAAAGTGAAAAAGTTAAAGATGTTCAAAGGCTAGTGATCAGTAGAGAAGTAATCAATAGTGGTGGGATCATTTAGATTATGGTTGGAGAGTAAATATTCCTTTTAAACTGTACTGATACACAATGTCACATTGGTCGTGAGCAAAACAAATAAATATTTTCTTTAACAGCTTTGTTTGGGTTTTTTTTTTAACACAATCTAACTTTTTCTTACTTTTTTTTTTAGCTAATTAAAATGTATTATATTTTATCCAAATTGTTCTAATATTTGCTTTAGAAATGTAATAAGTGCTAATGGTGCATAAGTTATTGGGTACCCTATCTTTGTTAAAACACTAGTGAAAAGTATGACAAAAATAAAGCACAAGGCTCTACCTTGTAACTACTAACTTCCCCCTCTCCAGCTGCACTTATGACCAAACATCCATATTATCATGTTTGATTCCAACCATGCTAGACAACAATAATAGGCTGAGAGTTCTGGGGTGTCTTATCCTGAGAGTTGATCCAGAGTGATACACACTGTGACATATTGTAACAGCCCAAGGCACCATTTGCTTACTCAGTTGCTGTTTCAAATTGGATCATATGCTATTCATGATAGAGGTAGTTGAATCATCTGATTGCTCAAATGACCTATTGTTGCAAGTATAGGGTCTGCTGTTATTGCCCGTATTTATCAATTTACCCCATATTTGTAGAACATTATTAGTGGTCATAATTTTCAACCTCCATAACTAGTTTAGATGTATGCATCCTTAGGGCTAACATTGACCTTTATTCAGTTGTGACTCAGAAATTTCGCTCAAACGTGTTTGATCAATATAAATTGTTACTGGATCTATTCAATAGACTTGTGTTGAACTTAGCAAACAAATTAAAGTAATTATGTAATTTTAAGCAATATTTCACAGTTTTAAGCTCAAATTCTAAATGCAAGTAATTAGGCAACTTAGTTGCCAGTGAAGATAAAATAAGTGCATTACACAAAGTTAAAGTTCTGTAATTTGATTATAGATTGTAGATTAACCTTCCTGGCAGCCTCACCCTTTGTGAAGCCTGCAGTACATGTCCTTATCTTGGAGACCAAATACAATAAAGACAAATCAGATTTATATTGTTTTCACCCTTGCTCAAGGGAAAGCTGTAATTTAGTTTTGCGGGATCCCCACAGACATACATATGATCCTTTCTGTCTGAGAAATTATAAAATTAAAAATTTCATATTTTATGTATTTTTTTTAAATTATTGATGTAGGTGAGGCTTTAATGTTTTAATCTTTGAGTTACTGCCACAGTTGTAATATAATAAAGTATTGTGATACCTTTTTATTGGGTTCAAACAGAATCTTTTGGCAATAGTTTTTTTTTTGTAAGTTCTATTCCAAATCCCTATGCATATTTATACAAATGAAGGCCATTTTGTAAGCTCTATATATAGTTGTATGGTAAAGCAATATATTTTTATCATTTTAACACCCAGACATATCTAATAAAAACAAAGGACACACCATAACATCAGAATGTGTGTCTGTTGATATTACCTAAGCTATATTAATATATTTATATGAATATTATATATATATTAAAGATAAATTCTAAAAATATAGGATATTACTTTTTCTGCACTATGATACACATTTGATCCACTAAATATAGACTTTGTCATTCTGTGCATCTTGGTGGCCACTGGGCTCCAATCAAAAAATCGTTTATTTTTCCAAGTAAATGTTAAGTCAAAATGAAGACAACACAGAGTAAAGTTAACTAGAGTGAGATTCATGTAAATTGGATATTTGAAATCAACATGTAGTAATTACTCATTAGTTTAGTATTTTAATGAGGCACATGGTTCATGTATATGCATTTGAATAGTCTGCACTTAACCAGACATCTTCATATGCTAATCAATAGGGTGAAAATTAGGTGGCCCAAAAGTCTGTTGAAATGTAAATATCTAGGTAGAGAGAACAAAATGAAGTAAAATATGTTCACAGGCTAGTGGTGGAGAGGAGATCAATGGGGGTGTGGTAATTTAGACTAAAGAATGGTTGGAGAGGGAATAGTTAACGACAATAAGCCAATAACAGGTAAGGTCAGTAAACAAGCCCACCAGGGAGGTGGGGCTAACTTTCCCACATTCTGTTATTGAAGAGCAACCCTCACTCTCTTGGAATCACTCTCATCAGTGCCTTGGAGGAGAATCTTCTCAATCCTTACTACTGCTGGCAGCTTCCTGCTAACCTGCTCTATCACCACTCATTATTCTACAAGCCTTTTCTCGTCATGGATTGAATTAGACACAGATACCTGCCTTTCCAGTGTCTCATCTCTAATATAGAGACTTTCTCCAAAGATTTTTGCAGCTCTGCTTTCAGCACAAACGACCTTGAAGAATTCCAAGAAGAACTACCTGAAAACCAAGTTAGCAAACAGAGAGGTTCACTACAAGAACCATGGCTAATAATGACTTTCTTTCAAACCAAGGAGGGCATAATCCACAACATCCTTCCGCTGTATACGAAGATTTTCAAGGAAATATACAAAATGGTACTAACATGAGCCATCCACCTTTTTCACAGAATTCACAAGCCCACAGTGGAATTAAACCTGGCTATGAAGATTGCATCCAACAAGATGACGGGCAGTGCCCACCTCAACTGCCAAACTTAACCAACCTGCCCACCTTTTATGATTCAGTGCCTAAAAATAAAAATGTGCATTGGTATGGCTTTCAGAATATAGCTGTTCGCCCAGTGGTCAGCCGAAATCCCGCAACAGCCGAAGATGTGATTCAGTATCATAACAGCTTTCCACAACCTAATGCTCACAACACATCGAATTGTGGGCAGGTATGGATACCAAACCCAAATCAAGCAACTTTCTACCCAAATCAAGCACCTGTCTACCAAAACCAAGTACTTTACTACCCAAACCAAGTATCTCCCCATCAAGCCACCAGTCCTGTAAGCATGAATCGGCCCACTTCCCCACAGGCCATGCTCTGTGCTGCTCAGATGGGGCAAGTCAAGTACCCCATGCACCACTACCAAATTCCTTCACCAGCTAGTGAAGGAAGCTGCAGCCCTACAAGTACTATATCCAGTGCTGGAAGCTGCACCCCTACAGGTTCTTTATCCAGCGCTCGAAGCTCTACTCCGACAAGTACCACATCTAGGGCTGGAAGTTGCACCCCTACCAGTACAACATCTATGGATGGAAACTGCACCTCTTCAAGTACCATATCACAGGCGTCCACCGGAAGAGTAGTCTCAGAGGTTGAGGTGAGTACTTACATGCACTGTTTTAAAATGAGGTTCATTTAGCTAGCTACATGTTTGGATCAATTTGGATTATTTTCTTTTTGTTTTAGTAACATTTACATTTTAAATTTCTCATGTAATAGGAGATCTAAATGTAGCAGATAGTTATTGTTCTATTTGGAAAATGAATGGATTTTTTTAACTACTAATTCAAATTCCTTGTAAATATGAAATTGTTAAAGTATCAATGGCTCTTTAGTGAAGTACTATAGACAAAGTACATCTTAAATAAGAATAACATTAAGGATGAAAGTAGTGAATATTCAAACATTTGTATGCTTATATTAATGTCTACATTTATATTTTATTTTATTTACTGTAAACATGAAGTTGTGGTAGGTTGACAATTGAAAAATGCTGGCCAACATTTAGAAAAGGTGAAAAATATGTTTCAAATAATCTTATTTGGAGAATTTTTACAGCTTGGCACTCTCATCAAAATTATTTCATTCCACTTGTCAATTTAGTTCAACTTGCTATTTACTGAATAAAAATCTCTATTTATTCTATTTGGTATATAACTGTTGCAGGTGTGGGACAAATCGGGTTATGACTGTCAATCAGGATTTGCTTGTGAAGCCTGTATATGGATGATAATGGCATATTTTGTATTATATAGTGACTTTAACCTATTTTCTGCCAAAATGAACTCAAATCCAGGTTGAGGTCTACTTTATTTGTAAATAAATAGTAAGAAATTGTAGTAAAAATAAACCTTATGCATAAAGTCGATAGCAATGTTGGCTCCAAGCAGAACACTGTCGACTAAAATCTACTATAGAATTAGTCGACCAAAACTAAACTAAACCAATTCAGAAGACTAAAACTTAAATGGCTTTTTAGTCAAAATACTATGACTAAAACTAAATTGATATTTGCCTCCATAATTAACACGAGGTTGTTGTTTTCCTGGAGATCTGGACCTTTTGTAGATGCTGTGCTCTAAAAACTTTCAAAATAATAAAAAAAAATTTCTTTAACCCTAAGTTTAACACTTGCTCCTTACATTCACAGGATAATTCAAGCATGAGTGAGCTTGAAGAATTTGCCCAAGATATTAAAAGACGGAGGTATAAATTGGGTTTAACCCAAGAAAACGTTGGGGACGGACTTGGAGCTTTGTACAGTAAGATCAGATATAAGACGTTACTAATACATTGTAGTTAAACAATCAAAACAATATTTCATTATTTATATGTAGTTAGCTTGTTAAAAAAACAAGCCTCAAATAAAAATCTACTTATATTTTAAAGGCAAAAATCTGGTATTTAATTACAGCAAATAAAATTATAAAAAATGTATATTACTGATAAATTTAATTTTATTTTGATATAGTAATGAATGTATTTCATATTCTATATATTTTATTTTATTTGATAAATATACTCTGACCCTTTGAGAAACCACAAAGAGGGCATCTGATGCAAATTACTGTATTTTTTTTTTTTGTATAAGAAAGATCATGTAAATATGCACCGGGATACAGTTTTATTGTTCCAAAAAATCAAATGCTTATTGTACGCTTTTCGGGTTGTAGTTGCAATGCGCTGTCAACATAAATATGTAAAATGCATAAGTTAATAATGAAAAGGTAATCAATCAAGCTCTATTCATACTAATAAAACTATTAATAATATTAATGTTTTAATTGATTTAGTGATAAATAATAGAGCATAACCAGAGTTTTATTTATTCTACTTTGTTTCAGATAAACATTTTAGCCAGACAACAGTTTGCAGATTTGAAGCTTGCCAACTGAGCCTTACTAATATGCGGAAACTGAAACCAGTTCTGGAGAAATGGTTTCATGAAGTTGAAACAAATCCAGCTAGCCGAGAAGTAAGTAAAACAATTTCTAATTTTGAGAGGGACTTATCCCCTATAGATTTATTTACATCAAATTGATCATTGTTGTTAAAATTCCACAATCAGCAGCAGTGGAATTCATTGTACAAAAACAACTATAACTTCATGTCTGCCAACACTGGAAGGTATGTGACTGGCAAGGATGTGTATGGACTCGAGGGGCATTGTCAGTGACATGTGTCATTGGCGATGCCCACAATGGATGAGCCTGCCTGCAAAAAGGGTTTGCCACCTGATGCTTCATATCAGCCTGGTGCAAAGCACGCCAACCGGACTGACAGCACCTCGAGTCAGCACCCTATGTAATAGATTGGGGTAGGCAACCTTTGACAGGCAGATGCTTTGGACTACATCTCCCATGATGCTTTGCCAGAATTAAATCTGTAATGGCATTATGCGAGATGTAGTCCACAACATCTATTGTGCCAAAGCTTGCCTAAACCTGTAGTAGACCATGCAGAGAGTACTGCTGAAGCACGCTCTACATGACCATAGTGACTGCCACATATCTGAAGCACATCTAATGCTGCTATCTCTGTACTACCCAATGACAGTTCCCTCTTCACAATTGCACTCAAAACACTAGTAAATAAATAACACTTACATATCACAAACTATAATTGCGTCAGATAATTTTCAAGAGATCTGGGCCTTTGTAGCTGTTGTTGTATTCTAAACACTTTCAACATGAAGCAAAATCAGGCTGGGACAAGACCCTAAAGAAGGAACTGTCTCACCAAGGCATGCAACCCTACAAGTTCCCTTTCAGTTTTTGGATTGTGTAAGGGTTCTATGTTCAGTTTACAGTAAATGAAGGGTCATACTTTAAATCGATGAGAATTTAATAGTTGGATAACTCATTGTTCAGTCTACATGCTGTAGGTTTCAGTAGTAAGGCTATAGACGTAGGGAGCTACAAAGTTCACTGTTATGTCCATGTAGAGCTTCAGAGATCAGTGTTTAGCCTGACGAGAGGTGCTGTGTTCAGGGTTATAGGAATCTAACCATGTTTTTTTGAAATCACATTTATTGTTATTATTAATAGCCTATTATTATCATCAATTAGGACGTGTATGGCACATAAAGGAGAAGCATATCTTAATTTTGCAAAGTATGGGTTGGGCATATGGCTACAGTGTTTTAATAAATCACTGCTGTTATAGTAGATATGATAAAAGAAGACAAACAGCCCTTTGCAGTATAATCAGTACAAGGTGTACTGCTAGTTATGGTGCTTGGGGTTCTTTTACGTTAGTATGCCTTTAACTCTGTTAAATACGTTCATTAAAAATTTAGTATTGTTTCTTTTTAAATTTGTTAATCTACTAGGTTGGAAAAAAAAATAATTCTGTGATTAACAGGTTACTATTTGTATTTTTTTTTGCAACCCACTAGATTGTTGACAGAGGAGAAAAACCGAAAAACTCTGTAAAAAGAAAAAGCCGTACATGCATTGAGGAAAATACAAAGCGCTATTTGGAAAAGTGTTATGAGCAGTGCTCTCGTCCCAGTAAAAGGGGCATTGAAATCATTTCAGAAATAAGCAAGAAGGAATGTAAAGTAAGTATTGACAATAAGACCTTTTCTATCAGACAACTACTATGACATGAACGTTTACGGAGTTATTCACTTAAGTGAGAATTCAGAGTGAATTCAAAGTGAATTTCAGATTTAAAAGGACACTATAGTCATAAGAACCACAACAGCTTAAAGTGGTTCTGGTGTCTATAGCCTGCCCCTGCAGGATTTTCAATATAAACACTATTTTTCAGAGAAAAGGCAATGTTTACATTGGTGCCTAGTAACTCCTCACGCTGCAGTCATTCAGATGGCCACTAGAGGCGCTTCCTAGTCTAGGGCTGCACAGTGTGCAGCACTGGTGTTCAGCATCTACATACTCTGCATGGAAATATTGACCATTGCCCACTGAAATGCATTGATTCAATGCATCTGTATGAGGAGATGCCAATTGGCACACTGCAGCATATTTCTGCACATGTGCAATGTCCTTCCAATGACCATACGGAGAAGCATTGGATTGGCTAAGATAATCAAGATTGATGATCTCAGCCATGGAGACGGAGCCAGTCATGGTGAGAATGGTGCGCCCTGGGTGAAAAGGTGAGTAAAATTGCCTTTTCAACAAGATCATCTAAAATGCCACATAAGAGCTATAGAGTCAGGAATACATGTTTGTATTGCTAACACTAGGGTGCCTTTCAGCCTAAAGTAGCCTAAATGGATGCTCTGCATATATCAGACTTGGTACTTGTGAATTATATATATTTTTTCATGTAAATAATTTGTTAATAATTAGATCTCATCATACAATATCAATTCCTTTATTGACCACCCATTACTTTCATTATTTATCAATAGGTTATTCGAAACTGGTTTTGCAACCGTCGTCAGAAGGAAAAAAAAGAACTGGACAAACGTCTAAAGGAGAAGCCTGTAGCAACTGATAGCTTTGCTCAACCCATTCCAGCTCCTAACACCGGAAACTGTGTCATGCCACCAATGGCAGTACAACAACCCTATCTAATTGACATGACTGGATCAAATCATACACCTTTTATGGCTACAAACAACCAAAATGGACAATTCATCCAACATGCCATGCAAAGGATGCCTCCTGGATACTATACTCAGTAAACCATGGTATATACACATTTCTATTTTTCTTTTTTTTCAGTTAAACCTTTCTTTCGAGCATTAACCCATCTTGATCACTCTTTCTTCCATACCATGTAGTAGCGATAACCCTACCACTTTGCTTCCCTGCCATCATTATTAATGCTTTGTTCTCGTTCATACCATATCTAAAATTAATCACCTAATCTTGCCCTTTGCCTCTGAAATTCACCATGTCTGACACACGGTGAAACAAAAAAAACCCAAGCATTTCAGTATAATCATTTTACACCTTACCCTCTGTAAGTTATTTAAAACCTGCTTCCACTCCACTTCCACTATCTCAAACTGCATATCCTCTCTGTCAACAACCATCGTATCTGTTATGCTTTTAACCTCATCTTCAACATTTTTTCTCTAGAACTCACTGGACTCCCCCTTGATATCATGTATCTAGTTGTATATAGATTGTACAGTTGACAATGAACATGCCATTCTGAACACATTGTGCTTTTTACCTTGTTTTACACTGTAAGCTTATTTGAGCAGGGCTGCCTTTTGCTACCCTAAGTCTATATTAGTCAGTGTTTCATTTATGCATTGTAGAGTGCTTTATAATGTGTAGGAACTGTATAAATATATTCATTGTAAAGATAATGGCATTTTGCTATGTATATATAAAAATAACAAAATAGATTAAAAACAAAATAAAAATTAATAAAATTAAAAAATCAACACCTTCTAAGTTTGTTTGTCACTTTGTTTGGAATATGTCATTTTGTGAATTTATGTAAATATTTTTTGAGTTTGCCTCTTTTCTGGCATTTACTCTGATTCCCACCAAACTTACTGTTTTGTGTAGGGAGTCTCTGTACTAAAGAGTGAATTATACTGAATATGCAAAAAAGCAAAAAGATAAAGTGATGCAGTTCAATATAAATATTTTCAACACTAAAAATGAATCATATAAGTGTTATAAAAGCAATATATTTTGTGCAGCTTTTGTGCAGCAACCACTCAAAAAAAATCCACTGAAATAATTTAACAATGATAAAAAAATAAATATAATAACTACCAACTTACAATATATACCGGTGTACTAAAGTGATATAATATACACAATAAAATGTTATAACCACAAATCTTAACTCATTAACTCCGTTATGGCATTCTGCACCGTCTGCATTTTAATGGACTTTGAATTCCCCGCCATATAGGCTGCCAAGCTATCAAGACTATTTTATCCCATGAAAAAATAATTTCTGATATTCAAATAGATTT
This sequence comes from Pelobates cultripes, assembly GCA_933207985.1. Taxonomy (NCBI): domain Eukaryota; kingdom Metazoa; phylum Chordata; class Amphibia; order Anura; family Pelobatidae; genus Pelobates; species Pelobates cultripes. The sequence continues at coordinate 111,034,991 of OW240912.1, read as the reverse complement.
TATTTTGGAGGGTATTAATATTATTTTTTTTCAAACTACTTCTGTTTTTTTAAAATTCTTTCTACCTTCAGAAAAGGGGCACTGCTATAGGGACAGGTTTCCCCCCGGCTATGCCAACCTCTTTATGGCAGACTGGGAGTCCAGTGCTGTTTGGAGCAGGCATGCCTGGGAGGCAAACCTGGTCTCTACTTCAGATACATTGATGATTTTTTTTTTTTATGGAAAGGCTCTGAGGATGCTCTTAACTCTTTTATCACACATTTAAATACCAATAACAGAGGTATCATCTTTTATCTATTAATGTATTAGATCTACATATTTTTTAAAAAAAAATGTAAAATTCAAACAAAAACGTTTTTTTTTTTTTTTTTCAATTTGACAATTTTTATTTTGTCATATATCAAAAGGCAGTATAAGGGGGGTACAGAATAAAGAAGGGAAGGTGGGGAAGGATGTAGGCAACGTTGTTTACACGTAAATTGTTTTCGTCTCGGATATGTGCAGTATATGTTTCACATTTCACATCACGTGTTCCACATTTCAAATGCTAGCGTATACAATATTACCCATTACACTTTAAACGGTCATGTTTTCCCAATCTGTATTTGCTGCCTGTCTCTGAGTCGCAGGTGTGGTATGGAGTACTGGTCGTAACATCGCCACTGTTGTGGTTGGATCCGTGGGTGAATTGCTTTACGGCACGTGTATTGTGTCATTCTCTCTTATCCCTTGCGTGTTGTTCTGGCCCCCTGCCCCTGCGTACTGGTCTCCTTAGGGGAGACTGGGTTTTACCCCCACAGGATCTTGCGTACTGTGATTGCTTGGTGGTAGCGTCTGGGCTGGGAGTACATGAGCCACTAGCGGGATGCTCACTAGAGCGGTTATCTATATACACTTACACATATTGAGTTGTAGCGCAAAAAATGGAGTGCGGGGGGTGGGGGTAGGGTGTGCTGAAAAGTGAAGGGAAGGGTTTAAGGGAAGGAAAGGGAAGAGATTCCGTGTATGGATCTCTTGAACCGGTGCTCCTCTTTGTCCTCTCCCTAGACCTATGTTCCTAGTTCCGCCTCTCTCCCTCTAGTGTATCATCGACTCTATGCGTTAGGACCTCCTCCTGGGTCAAGTCACCTACGTTCCCTGTTTCTCTTGCTTTGGTTCTCTACTCAAGCCTTCGTGTCTTAGCGTACCTATACGTCTTGAGTCCCGGAGTGGTGTGCACTTTTCTGAATGTAATTTGCCCATTTGATTTTTGTGTCTATGATCGTGCGGTTATTTGTAATGTATTTATTTGCCATAGCTTCATATTCCCAGTTTGTGGATATTTGTGTTAGGAGATCGTGTCTGCTGGGCGCTCGTGGTTGTTTCCACTGTCTGGCTATCAGGGTTACTGCCGCTATAAGCACCTGGAATATCAATTGTCTTTCCTGCTTGCGCCAGAGGGCAAGATGCATGAATAGTATACCCTGTTCAGGTCCCAAGCTGTATGGGCGGCCTATTACGTCAGTGATTATCCCCTCCACCATCTCCCAGTAGGGAGTGATTATCGGGCACGTCCACCAAATGTGGTACATTGTCCCCCTTTCTCCGCAACCCCTCCAGCATTCCCCTGAGCTTCCCGGGTATATTTTTGCTAGTTTGTCTGGGACCATATACCATCTGTACATAATTTTCCTCATTGTTTCTAGGTGGGTCGCGCATGATGTGTGTCCTTTGTGTGTTTGGAATGCCTGTTTCCAGTCTAGGTCTGCTATTGGTCGCCCTATGTCCTTCTGCCAGGCTTCTCTAAAGTCTCCGTGTCCGTTTGTATCTACTGTATTCAGTAGCGCATAAAGTTTTGATAGGATTTTTTTGGGTATACTGCCCTGTAAGCATATTTGTTCTAAGGCACCAATGTTTGGCGGTTCGGTACCCGAATCTTTACCGTGTGAGGCCACAAATGATTTCAGTTGGAGGTAAGGGAATATGTGTCTGGAGTGCAAGGAGAACTTGGTTTGCAGTGTCGGGAATGGCAGTAACTCGTTGTTCACGCAGATCTGGCTAAGGTGGGTACAACCCCCTCTCACCCAGGGAGCGTGGTCAAACGTCGGTATGCCCACCGATATGCTCGTGAGTGGGATGTTCCTTATGTTTGGTCCGACCATGCCCAGTGATGCCCTCACTGTGTCCCATGTCTTGATCATTGCTGCCGTGGTTGGTAACATGGTTGTGTACGGCGGTCGTAATCTGTGCGGCAGCTGGTATAAGTGTCGCAGCCCCTGTTTGCATGCCCAGTGTGCTTCTATGTGTACCCACTGGGGGGGGTCTTCTACTACGTTTGTCGCTGCTATGGCAGTCAGCAGTGTGGCTCTGTGGTAAGAACGAATGTTGGGCATGCCCAATCCCCCTTCTTTAACAGGTTTTTGTAAGAGTTTGCTGGCTACCCTCACCTTGCGGTTGGCCCACACAAACCGTACGAACAGTTTTTGAATTGTGCTCACATATAGACCTGGCAGACTAATCGGGACTGTGCGCAGCAGATATTGGAGTTTGGGAAGTATAGACATCTTAATCGCCGCCAGTCTGCCCAGCCACGAGAGATATTTGCCCTCCCATGTGTGTAACGTGTCTGTAAATGATTTGATCAGTTTGGTAAAGTTTAGCTTGAACAAATGGGGTAGGTGGGGGGGTATATGTACGCCCAAGAAGGTAATATAATCTTTTCTCCAGTCAAAGGAGAAAAGCCCACTCAAGTGTTTCAGCCGATGAGATTGGACTCCCACTCCCATAGCCTGTGATTTAGTGACATTCAATTTGTAATAGGAGTTAAGGCCGTATTCTTTAATGTCCTTCATAAGGTTCGGTAGTGAAATTTGGGGTTGTGTTAATGTCAACATGACATCGTCCGCAAACAAATTGATTTTGTATTCCCTATCGCCCACTGTTACTCCATGTATGGAGCTGTTGGCCCGTATTGTCTCTGCTAACGGCTCTAAAGCCAACACATATAGTAAGGGAGAGAGTGGGCATCCCTGCCTCGTCCCGTTGGTGATGTTAAAGGGTTCCGATGTGAAGCCCGCAGTGACCACCTGAGCCGATGGTTTGCTGTATAAGGCCTCCACCGCCGAGCAGAATGCCCTCGGCATCCCAAACTTATCCAGGACCGCTCTCAGGAACATCCAGCTCAGGCGGTCGAAGGCCTTCTCCGCGTCCAATGAAAGCGTTACACATTCTGTTTGTTGCCTGTGTACGCTGTGTATAATGTCGATGACCTTTCTCGTGTTGTCCCCCCCTTGTCTCCCTTTAACAAATCCGACTTGATCATTCCTTATCAGGTGCGGGAGGATTGTGCCCAACCTAATGGCGTAAATTTTCGCGAAGAGTTTTGTGTCAGTGTTTAGCAACGATATTGGTCGAAAATTTTGTGGGTGGATTGGTGGTTTGCCCGGTTTAGGCAATGTTATGATATGGGCTTTGAGGGCTTCTGGCGGGAGTGCGTGCCTCTTGGCTGCTTCATTAAACGCGTTAGTAAGGTGAGGGGCTAGGATTTTTTGGAAGTGCTTGTAGTAACAGTTGGCAAACCCGTCTGGGCCTGGGGCTTTATCAGAAGGTAGAGAGTCAATTGCTCTCACCACCTCTGTTTCTGTTATCAATGTGGCTAGGCTGTCTTGTTGAGCGGGTGTGAGTTTGGGCAGTGCGATCTTGTCTAAGTAGGAGGCTATTTTGGCCCCCTGTGGTTGGGGTGTATTTGGGTCGTCCCTGAGATTGTACAATGCTTCGTAGTATTTGGCAAATGCGTTGCTAATGTCCTTGGGCGCCACTATTTTCTGTCCGCTTGGAGACAGCAAGTATGCTATTTTTTGGGCTGCTTGTTGTGACTTTAATCGTTGTGCTAACAGTTTACCTGCCTTGTTTCCCTGTGTGTAGTTTTGAGCCTTTAGCCTTTTCAAGTGATATCCCACTTGTTCTAATGACATTTGGTGTATCTGTCTTGTGAGTTTCGCGATTTGATCCTGCAGTTCGCGTGATGGCGTTATTTGGTTTTGTGTCGTAGCGCGCTGGAGGTCTGTTTGGTATGTGTGGAGCTGAATTTGGGATTTTCTTTTTAGGTATGCTGCCCGTTGTATCATTTGTCCCCTTATCACTGATTTGTGGGCCTGCCACAGGGTACCGCGGCTCGTTTCAGGTCTATCATTATCTTGGAAGTAGTGGGCTAAGTTTTGGGTCAGCTCCGTGCAGAAGGCGCTATCCTTCAGTAATGTTGCGTTTAGTCGCCACGGACTTCTATGGGTCGGGTCATATAGGTTTTTTAACGTTAGTTCCACCGGGGCATGGTCGGACCATGTGATCTGTCCTATCTCGCATTGGGCCGTTTGGTCTATCCCTGTCCCTGAGATAAGGAAGCCATCAATGCGGGAGTAGGTGTTGTGCACTGTCGAAAAGAATGTATACCCCCTTTCCCCTACATGAGTGGCTCTCCATACATCGTACAAATGGTTGTTGTGTATAAGCTTGCAGAGCGCCTTACTTTGTTTGCGGAGGGGTGCGGTGCGTTTCCTAGCTGGAGCTAATGTCGTGTCCATGGAGGGGTCAAAAACGTGATTGAAGTCGCCGCATATGACTGTCGTCCCTATCTGTACTGACTGCAGTTTCTGAATAAGTTTGTGTAAAAAGTTGCGCTGGTTCGTGTTGGGGGCGTAGATGTTCGCTATGGTGTAGGGCATGTCATTAAGCGTGCCTACTATAATGACATATCTACCGTCCGGGTCAATATGTTGGGAATGCGGAGTATAGGCCACATTTTTGCTAATTAGTATGGAGGTGCCTTTGGTTTTGCTTGCCGATGTGGCATGGATTTGTATGGGATAGTCTTTCCGTAGGACGGTGGGATGTGCATTGGTCATGAAATGTGTCTCTTGAAGGCATAGAACGTCTACTGCTTTATGTTTGATCTCTCGGTATAGGAGGTGTCTCTTAACCGGGATGTTCAGTCCCCTAACATTGTGTGAGTAGATTTTCAGGGTGGAAGGTGGTCATAAAATGTTATTTGTGCTTGTGTTTGATCTATATATGTCGGGGGGTCCCTGTGTCCCAGTTCCTCCGAACTCAAGGGCTGTCCCCAGGCAGCTTGAGGGCTGCTTCGCATGATTCTTGGCTCAGAGGAAGAGAGCGGCATGATCTCCGCCTTGTCTAAATTTGGACGGTGGCTTACGGAGCACGTAGCAGGTGGGAGGGGTGTGTGAGGTGCATGTATGAGTACAAACATAAAAACAAAATAGGAAACAGTAATAGGAAAGTTATAACAAATCAACTTTTTCGCCGAAATATCGGCTGTGCACCAGTTGGTGGTGCGGTGGGGGTAGAAACTAATGGTTTCTGTCCTGGCTGCGGTTCGTCGGCCGCGGCTTTTGCTCGCGTGTTTTGCTTTTTTGTCTGGGTGACCCTCTTTTTTTTTTTTTTTTTTAGCATAATAAGAAAGTTTGCGTGAATGGGTTGTCGCTGTCTACCTGCCTGTATCCTGAGATTGCACGTTGGCATAGTTCAATAGAAAAGGAAAATTTTTTTATTTTTTTTTGTGGTTTTCTCTTTCTTTTCCCTACCTCTCTATGTGTTTGTATGTCGGAGCTTTCTGGGTTCTGTGAGAGGGCGGGTGGGGGCTCCCCTGTCTAGGCTTTCCCGGAGTCGGTCTCTATGTCACAATATCCACGTCTTAGTCTCCCGTCTAGCCCTGTTCTTCAGATTACCTATGGCACCCACTCTCCCAGTCCTCCTGACCCTTGTCTTTGCATGTGCATTTGTCTTTTGCTCCCATTTACATTGCCCTTACAACATAAGAGAGTTAAACTAAACATATGTTATACAAGCCTGGATTCAAATGGCTGGATCAACAGTTCTCAGGTTCAGCGTCACAGCTTCTTCCCAACTAGGTGACTTAACGTTTGGCTTTCCTCCATGTTGGAGGGAGTCTTTGAGTCTCTTTCGTCGCGGGCGGAGTATCTATGCCCCAGGTTCTGAGGATTTTCATTCCTTCGTCTGGGTTCTGTATCGTAGTTGGTCGTCCATTTCTCTGTACGATCAGCTTCACCGGGTATCCCCATCTGTATGGTATTTGTTGTTGGCGGAGTTGCGTCGTGATTCCCGCGAATTCCTTCCTGCGTCTAAGTGTGTATGCTGATATATCGGCATAAATCGCTATTGCTTGGTATGCCGCCGGCATGTCCGTTTTTTTCCTGGTTCTGTTTGCCCTCATTACCTCTTCCTTTATGTGAAAGTAATGCATTCTCAGCAGCACGTCTCTAGGGGTTTCAGGTGGTAAGAAGGTGGGTTTTGGCACTCTGTGAGCCCGATCCATCAGGAACATGTCAGGGGGCACATCAGGGGCGAGCGCTTTGAACAATCCCACTAGGTAGGCCGTGAGTTCTGTCGGGCCTATATTTTCCGCTATACCTCTAATGCGGAGGTTGTTCCTCCGGCCTCTGTCTTCCAGGTCAGCGGTTTTCCCCTCCTGCGCCTCCATTCTCTCTGTAAGGACGTCTAGTTTTTCTGCCATGGAGTTTTGGGCCTCCTCATATGCCACCATTTTGTCCTCCAGCCCTGCCGTCCTGTCTCCCAGCTCTTTAACATCTGCACTAATGGTGCGGATTTCATTTTGCAGCGTGAGCTGTAACTTGCCTGCCATAGTGTCCAGCATCGCCTGCAGGATCCCCTGCGTGACCGGTAAGTCGGCAGCCGCCTGTTCTGGGGAGGGAGTGAGCTCTTCCTCGCCGCCATCTTGATTTTCGCCATGCGGTCCAGATCCTCGTGTCTGGCTCGCTTTAACGCCAAAGAAATTAGATTTCTCCCCCCGCTCTGTCTGCCGGCGTTGTTTAGGCTGGGACATCGTGTCTCGGGTCGTGTGGTGTCGGGTCACCCACTTTGCAGCTTGTTTAGGCCGTTGCCGCACGGAGCTCCGGCTACATGCGACCGCTCGCTCCGGAGTCTAGGACACGCCCCACAAAAACGTTTTTTAAAAAGGTATACACAAATGCAGCCATCGACCAAACAAGTTGTCATTACAAACCGTGGCTTGAAAGTGCTCCAAATAGCTAATTGCTGCATATACGTAGGAATTGCTCTCACTTGGAAGATTTTAACGAACAAGCCCTTTTTAAAAAGAAAAAAAAAGCTATTTATTGAAAAGAACTACTCTTACTAAATTAAACAAAACTATAGAAAGTATTAAAAATCAACAAAGAGACAACCTTTTAGTCTATAAAGATAAAAAATCTTCAGATTTCCCTTCTCTCGCTATAATTTTTAATTACAACAGCAAAAGTGACCTTCTTAAAGAAATTTTACCTGAAAAACCTAATATTGTTTTTAGAGGTGCACCAAACTTTAGAACTATTTTAACTAATAATTACACTAAAGAAAATAAATCAATTACAAACCATATTGTCTGCAAGAGTATGGATTCCTCTACCCTGTCTAAAGTCACCCATTTTAAATCAAATAAAACCAACAAAAGTTATATTATTAAAGATTTTATTGGGTGTAATACTAAAAATTTTATTTACCTACTGGAGTGCCCATGTGGCCTCCAGTATGTAGAAATGACTACCAGATGTTTAAAAACTAGACTAGACGAACACTATAGAAATATTAAAAATGGATACCAAAACCACTCTGTATCGAAGCACGTTATCCATCTCGATAGGGATTCCAAACTCCTCAAATGTATAGGAATAAAAAAATGTAAGATACCATGGAGAGGTGGAAATATAAAAAACATTTTGGGCAGACTGGAAATGGAGTGGGTTTTTAATCTACAGACTCTAGCCACTCAAGGTGTAAATACTGGTTTTGATTTGCATACCTTTTTATGATCTTTTATCAGAATATAATCTTAGATTTTATGATCCTCTCCCAGTGATTTTCAGTATTTTATATATGCTCTTTTTTAATATTTTTATATTTACTATTATTTTTTTTTATCTCATATGCATTACCTTTGTTGTATTATTTTTATTTTTTAATGTGGAATTAATTGCTTATCAATGTTATTGTGGATTTTACCAAATTGGGTTTTACAAACCATACCCATTTCCTTTAATCAGTTTAGTTTTATATATATATTTTGTATACATATATTGTCATATTACTCCTACTGAGTTACATTATGTATTCTATATTCAAGTGTTTAGGCAATATAAATCCCCTTTCCCCATTTCTATTATTATCCCTCCTTTTCCCCTATTATTTACTGTTCTTTTACACCAGCCTCCTACATTGTGGCTAATTGCCACACTTAATATGGCCACCTTATTTACCCTTCACAATATGCCCATAATAATCAGACAGTCTGGGACCGCCCCCTGTATGTAGGGAGGTGTGCACTCCGCCTGCCCGAATCGACAGCCGCAGTCCCTTGTGTCTCATGCGGCTGCCCTACGATTTACATGTACTGCATACTACATTTACCATGAGGCTATATTTTAATGATGCAGCAATGCTGTGGGTCACGTGTCTACAGATTTTCTTTTTCCTTTCATTCAGCCCCTTTCCACACTCGTTTTTAAGGAATGTTTAACTATAATTACTCGCCAAGTATTACAGTATAATTAAAGATATTTATCTAATGATTTTTAAATAAATATAGAAGCAATGTTTCTGATTGGCAGACACAATTTTGGTGCCAATTTTAACTTAACTTATCCCTATATAAAGCATATTAGCCAGGTATTATGACACATACCATTTGAAAAAGTCTGAGACGAAACGTGTTATGGTTATTTTAATTGTGTATTTTATTTAATAGAGGATTTTTTGGTTACAACGCTGTGCCAATTGTCTTTTTAATACACATTTTCAATTGGAAAAATGTTGTAAATTTTTTTTACCTGGCTACCTTTTATCTTCATGGGACTCCAAGTATATCCTGGCCTGCACTTTACTTGTGAGTACCTTTTTATTCTATGTTTATTGCATATCTTAATTTACTGAGAGCACTATTAGTTGCTTTTATATATCCTTCTCCTGAGTGTTGGACAGCATCCCTCTGGAGGACTCCCACCACATATCCTTTTAAGCGGGGATTACACCACTGTATAGCCAGCTCACACCAGGGCTGGCTATAACTCTTTTAAATGTGAGTTGACTGCACTTATTTGTTTATCTTATTCATATGAACTTGGACATACTGTACCATTGGTTTTCCTCACTTTCTGTTTTTTATACAAGCTGAACGGTTGAACCACTAAAGATATTGAAGATACTACACCCAAAACAAGCACTTTATAAGACATTTACATTTTAAATTGGAAAAATGTTGTACATTTTTTTTACCTGGCTACCTTTTATCTTCATGGGACTCCAAGTATATCCTAGGTGGGGATCATATCACCAACACTGATATCAAAGTGCAGTTTGCCTGCACTTTACTTGTGAGTACCTTTTTATTCTATGTTTATTGCATATCTTAATTTACTGAGAGCACTATTAGTTGTTTTTATATATCCTTCTCCTGAGTGTTGGACAGCATCCCTCTGGAGGACTCCCACCACATATCCTTTTAAGTGGGGATTATACCACTGTATAGCCAGCTCACACCAGAGCTGGCTATAACTCTTTTAAATGTGAGTTGACTGCACTTATTTGTTTATCTTATTCATATGAACTTGGACATACTGTACTATTGGTTTTCCTCACTTTGTTTTTTATACAAGCTGAACGGTTGGACCACTAAAGATATTGAAGATACTACACCCAAAATAAGCACTTTATAAGACATTTACTTTCAAGTGAAACTTGAACATTTAGGTTTTTTTATTTTATGTGATTCTATCAGAACCCTAATCCCACTGTTTCAGTGAGATCTCAGATACTCAGTACTGTATTATTATTGCTATTAATATTTTTACGGTTTATTTACCTAGCGCAGCCCTTTTCCTGTCATCAGCTGTGGTGACATAGAATGCCGTAATGGTTATGAGCCTTGGAGCCCATCCGATACTCACCTACCTGGTGATCCGCTTTGTGGGGACTGCCTAGACAACCCAAGAGGTCCAGGCCAAATGATGGTGATGTAATAGAGCTGCCTTACTGCCTTGGGTTGTCTAGCAGTCCCCCAATTGCTGAATTGCTGAAAAAAGTAAAAAAAATGTATTTCAAACATATTTTAATATACTATCATATATATGAATTATATATTTAAATATGCACTGGATCTTATATATATATATATATATATATATATATAAAACAAGAGGGGGTTGGCTGCACTCACCTTAACATGCATAAATGGGGGTGCTGCTGAGGGCCAAATAATACAATACACAAGATCCAGCGCACTCACCTATCCACTAAACAGCAACTTCAATGTTGAAAGATTTTATTTGTTTTTTTAAAAACACCTAATCTAGGCAAAAATAATGGGGTTTAGTTACATTATATGATCATACATTGCATAAGCCTGCCACAGCGTCAATATACCCCATCTTTGGCAGGTCCTACACTAACAGCCTAATGTCTGCTCTTATGAGATTAACCTACTTGGGGAAAGAAATTCCATCTGGGGCTCTCTGCAGTACAAGGCTAAATAGGGCCCTGGGATGAGGCACCTGTGACAGGGAGGGGTGCAAAACCAAGGAGTTGGCTAGACTCCCAAATATATATAAAACAAGAGGGGTTGGCTGCACTCACCTTAACATGCATAAATGGGGGTGCTGCTGGGGGCCAAATAATACAATACACAAGATCAAGCGCACTCACCTATCCACTAAACAGCAACTTCAATGTTGAAAGATTTTATTTGTTTTTTTAAAAACACCTAATCTAGGCAAAAATAATGGGGGTTTAGTTACATTATATGATCATACAGCGCACTAAACAGCGGATAGGTGAGATAGGTGAGTGCGCTGGATCTTGTGTATTGTATTATTTGGCCCCCAGCAGCACCCCCTGTCACAGGTGCCTCATCCCAGGGCCCTATTTAGCCTTGTACTGCAGAGAGCCCCAGATGGAATTTCTTTCCCCAAGTAGGTTAATCTCATAAGAGCAGACATTAGGCTGTTAGTGTAGGACCTGCCAAAGATGGGGTACATTGACGTTGTGGCAGGCTTATGCACTGTATGATCATATAATGTAACTAAACCCCCATTATTTTTGCCTAGATTAGGTGTTTTTAAAAAAACAAATAAAATCTTTCAACATTGAAGTTGCTGTTTAGTGGATAGGTGAGTGTGCTGGATCTTGTGTATTGTATTATTTGGCCCCCAGCAGCACCCCCATTTATGCATGTTAAGGTGAGTGCAGCCAACCCCCTCTTGTTTTATATATATTTGGGAGTCTAGCCAACTCCTTGGTTTTGCACCCCTCCCTGTCACAGGTGCCTCATCCCAGGGCCCTATTTAGCCTTGTACTGCAGAGAGCCCCAGATGGAATTTTTTTTCCCCAAGTAGGTTAATCTCATAAGAGCAGACATTAGGCTGTTAGTGTAGGACCTGCCAAAGATGGGGTACATTGACGTTGTGGCAGGCTTATGCACTGTATGATCATATAATGTAACTAAACCCCCATTATTTTTGCCTAGATTAGGTGTTTTTAAAAAAACAAATAAAATCTTTCAACATTGAAGTTGCTGTTTAGTGGATAGGTGAGTGCGCTGGATCTTGTGTATTATATATATATATATATATATATATATATATATATATATACACTATAATCCATATTAAATTAATTTGAATAAATGTGTGTAATTTAATTCTTAGTGAATTTTGATATTAATATATAATATTGCAGAGAAATGCACTCAGAGGCTTGTAGTCTTGTGCAATAATTCCTTTATTTGTGCAAAGGTGGTACAGTCAGCGTTTCAGTCTCTGTCGGACTTTTTTCAAGACAACCTTATTATTATTATTTTTATTTAAATTCCGTAGCGCTAACCTTATTAAACCATTAGACAAAATTTTATAAGCAGTGAACAGGAAGTGATCTCATAACAAAGTTTATTAAAGTAGCATAAATAATTGCATTGTGTTACACCCATTCATTTGCAAAATCGGATTAGTGATTAATTCACTAAATGTCACAAAGTGATCCGATTGTCAATATATAGAAAGGTCTGTTTATCCCAACAGATAAAATAAAGAGAGAACAACCCAGTGATAAGGGGAAAAACTGTTTTGTTTTTTTAAAGTATTTTAAAAAAAAAAAGTGTTTTGAAGCTGACAGTTATGGTGTTATATGTAAAAATAAAAAATGGATATCCAAAGTATTTACAGGGTGCAAAGTTATACATATAGTAATAAAATCTAGAGGAGATTGAAGCATACACCTACTCCATGCAGAGATATTATATAAATCAGTTCTCAAGGACAGTACGAATGTAGAGTCTGATGGATGTCACATGAAAAGTTGTGCCATAGAGAGGAAAGGAGATTTCTTTGGTATTGGACTGGAAGTGTAGGGTGAAATGAGAGAGATAATGATTTAGAAAAAATAAACTATAAACAGTGTTTTGTTCCCTATCATTGCCTGCTACACCAAACTCAAATTTCATTATATAAAAAAAAAAAAAAAATAAGAAAATGCAGACAGTGATAGTTCAAAAACAATTCATATAAGTTTAAAAATAACATATGTTAAAGAAATATATGAAAATCAGCAGGCAAAACAAAGCATAAATCAAAAATAACTTATAAAGTGCCAGTGCGCACATTAACTAAATAGTGTTATGTTCAGCATGTCCACGAAAAGGTAACATTTGCCTAACTCTAATCAAACTCAAAATTCGTTGCATTATAAGTAAACTAAACAGAAATAAATAATAATAAAGGTGACATTTCTATATTCATAACATACACACTCAACATACACACTCTCTCAGGCAAAAATAAGTGCAATAGATTTTATTAATTAAGGTCCCCTGGTGCTACAGTGCCCAGTTTATGGCTCCTGAAAGCTTCTCTTCTTAATAGTCCCTTGTCTCTATATCCTCCTCTTGGCAGTGGGAGTACATGATCTATCCCCGCCAAGCTCATAGAGGATACAGAAAGTTTCCCCCTGCAATAACTAAAGAAGGGGGAGCATGACTGCTGCCCAAGATTGTGGGCTAGGTCAATAAAGAAACAAAATAATCAAAGTTTGTGATTCTTCTGGAAAGGGAGAGGGAGGGGACCAGTGGGCAGGATCAGTTGAGGGCATCTGACTTTTTTCCTGGCTGACTGACCCCTGTAATAAAAGAATAGCAGGCTTTAGTCTCCTTAGTCACCCCTTCCCTGGTACTATTTACTCTGCCCACTACCGCTGTCATGGCTGCTCCGATGGCCCCAGAGGTTGACCTGCAAAGGCTCCTACAATCCTACCTGGTGCATCCTCAGGCACTGGCTGGGGCTAGGGGAGGCATGGGTTGTGGGGATAGTTAACAGAGCCAGGAGGTGCTGGGGTTGCTTATGGCAGTTTTAGACAAGCTCCCTGGGGGTTCTTTCTTCTCCTCAGTCCTTTGCGCTCTCCCTGCACAGTCCCTGGCCCAGGATAGGAGTATGGAGGGTGTGCACCCGGGGGGGGCACGTGGGTTCTTGCCAGGCTGTGAGCTGTCCCTATGTGGTGCTGGACATTAGGGAGAAAATTCTTAAGGGTGACTACGTGGATTTACTGTCCCTGGTCCCCCCTGACCGGGAGTTGATGGATAGACCACGGCGTGGGGACATAGCGGATGGTGAGAAAGGTAAGCAGCTGCCGCGGTCCTTTGGGAACTGGCTGCAGGGGTTTTCAATTTTTGAGAGCATTTTGACACAGAGTTTTCCAGAGAAGGTGCCAGCGTTATTCGGGTACTTAGACCTGATTTGGGAGACGTATAAGGTTTATGGGGGTCAATGTTGGTTTAAGTATGACCAGCAATTTCGCCAGAAGCTGGCGGTGAGTTCAGGCATGGATTTTCGAAATCAGGACGGGTGCCTTTGGCTCTTGTTAATGACTCCCTGTCGGCTGTCCCCCTTTCCAGGCGCAGCCGGCGCACAGTCCAGTGCGTCGGCTGGGCGGCGCAAGGGAGTGTGTTGGCTCTATAACGAGAGCCACTGCAAGTAGTTTGAATCATGTAGATTCAAGCACGAGCACACCCTGCGTTGTGGTGCTTCAAGAAAGGCAAGTAAGGAGGAAGATATGCTAGGGAGGATGTCCCTAGAGCAGAGGACGCCGGTGAACGTGGTAAGGATGCGTCCATGACTCGACCAGTACCCCAAGCGTAGTGACGTGCGGGTTTTGCTGGACGGGTTTTCCAAGGGTTTTTGGATACCGTTTGTCCATTCAAATTTCCCGTCGTTGGCCTACAATCTGCGTTCGGTGGTGGGCAAGGAAGCGATTTTAGAGGATAAGCTTAGGAAGGAAGTTCAGCTGGGTAGGATGCCTGGGCCGTACAATTTACGTGTCTCTCCCCTGGGGTTGATGCCCAAGAAGGACCTGGGGTCTTTTCGTCTCATTCATCACCTGTCCTACCCGTCGGGCAGGTCGGTGAATGATGACATTGATAAGGAGGCATCGCGAATCCGATACACCTCCTTTGATAGGGCATTAGAGTTGGTGCGGGAGGCTGGGATGGGTGCTCAGTTGGCCAAGTCGGGCATTGAGTCCGCCTTTTGTCTGCTCCCGGTCCACCGATTTCAGGGATCCTTCTTCTTCGATATGTGTTTGCCAATGGGTTGCGCTATTTCTTGTTCCTATTTTGAAATGCTTGCGTCCTTTCTTGAATGGGTGGTTTCTCGGGTGTCTGGCCTGTCGTCTCTTACGCACTATCTGGATGATTTTCTGTTTGTGGGCCCTCAGGAGTTGGACGACTGCGCGGTGCTCCTGGATTCCTTTCATGAGGTCTCTTCCAAATTCCGAGTCCCGATAGCAGTAGAGAAGACGATAGGGCCGGTAGGGGTTCTGTTTTATTTGGAGATTGAAGTGGATACGCAGCTCATGGTTTTTCGGTTGCTGGAGGACAAATTTGCTATGGTTGGTGGACTCAGTGAAGAGTGCTAAGAAAGTTCAGCTCCTGTAGTTGCAGGTCTTGTTGGGGCATCTGAATTTTGCCTGTCGGGTTTTATCGATGGGTATGGCGTTTTGTCGGCGGTTGTCCATGTCGACGGTTGGGGTTAAGCAGCCTTTCCATTTTATTCGGATCAATCGGTGGCATCGGGAGGATCTCCAGGTGTGGAGTACCTTTTTGGGTATGTATAACGGGCAATTCTGCTGGCTCCATCCGACGGTGTCCAATGGGGACTTGGAGCTATACACCGATGCCTCCGGCTCCGTGGGCTTCGGTGCCTACTTTCAAGGGTGCTCGTGCGCGGAGGCGTGGCCTCGCCAGTGGCAGGATCCGGATTTGTTGGGCAATTTAACCTTCTTGGAGCTATTCCCCATAGTAGTGGCAGTTGAGCTGTGGGGTGGAGAGTGAGCTAATCGGAAGGTGGTTGTTCACATGGACAACATGAGTATGGTTCATGTGATCAACCGCTCCACGTCTGCTTCCCCCTCTGGTGTTGGTACTCCTCAGGCGCCTGGTTTTGCTTATTTAATCGCATAATTTATGGCTTTCAGTGGGACCGGTTTTGAGTGGCGGCTCCGGAGGCGGCGCGGACTGGAACCTCTTGCACAGCGGTTGTATGGGACATGGATACCGCCTTTTGAGTCGGTTAGTGAGGGGGTCCTTGTCGGAATCATCTTGAAAGTCATATTCGGCTGTGTGGTGGAGGTGGTGGGAGTTCGGTGCTGCCAGGGACACTTCTTCAGACGCAGGTAGGTTGGCAGCGATGCTGGCCTTATTGGATTCGATTTGCTCTGCAGGTAAGTCGGCCGCGATGGTTGAAAGACATTTGGCGCCCCTGTCTATTCTGTTTCAGTGGTGCGAGTGGCAGGACGTTACCAAGGCGTTTTGCGTCTCGCGGGTCATGACGGGCTGGAAGAAAGGCGATAGGCCTGACTCGCGGCAGCCTATTTCCTACGGGCTCTTGTGCCGACTATTGGAGTTTTTGCCCCGGGTTTGTTCCCCGGACTACGAGGTTTGTTTGTTTCGAGTCGCATTCGCCCTCTGTTTCTTTGGGGCTCTCCGAATAGGGGAGCTGGTGGCGCCCAGTACTCAGGCTATGGCTGCTATGCTACTGTTGGATGTCAGGGTTACGGTGAGCGGCATGATTTTGGTCATTCATCGGTCTAAGACTGACCAGGGTGGAGTGGGTGCTCGAGTGCAGGGGAGTGCTACAGGTGGTCCATGCTGTCCGATGCGGTTACTACGGGATTTCCTGGGGGTGCAGGGGTCAGTGGTTGGCTCCTTGTTACGTCATCGAGACGGGTCGTCCCTCAGCCATTTTCAAATTGCTAGAGTGCTTCGGTCTTGCGTGGTGGGGATTGGTTTGTCACTGGGCTGTTACACTACTCACTCTTTTAGAATCCCCCATTCTTGATGGGCCTCCCTGCGGAGGTGCTTAAACATTTGGGGCGTTTAGGGCGCTGGCAGTCTGGACGCTTTCAACTCTGTTGGTCAGCGGTTCAGCTAATGCATGGATATGTGTTCTGTTCTCATTTTAAGTGTGGTTCCTCACTTTGTATGGATCGTGGGACACTCGTTTATTTATTGGGCAGCTAGGCAGGCTGAGGATAGACCATATGGCCGTAACCTCGGGTTTTCGTATGACATAGTCCGGGTATGTTGGAGGGGCATAAGGGGTTGACTTGGGACTGGTTGTATGCCGAGTTAGTTCAGCTCAATCACTACGTGTCGGGCCTGTGACCCTGGTGGTTCATGCGGGCGGGAACGATGTCGGCCAACGATGGTAAGTGGATCTGGTGCATGCGATGCGGCACTACCTGGCCTGCTGTTTCGCGTTATTTAAGGATCTGACCCTGGTCCGAGATTGTTCCACGTCTGGTTTGGCATAGTGGCGAGCATGGGAAGGCTTTGGAGCGCTATAGTCAACATAACTATTTCCTGGTTTGTTCGCCACATGGGTGGCATAATGGTTAGGCACCTTGAGCTGGAGGGGGGGAATGACAACGTGATACGACAGGATGGAGTTCATTTGTCCCCCGTAGGTTTGGACATCTTTAATGTGGGCCTGCAGGCAGGGATTGAGGCTGCGCTGTTGGCGGGGGGACGTGATGCCTGCGCAGCGTAGTGCGCGAGGTGGGCATCGCAGTGGTGGGTTTTTCCTGGACAGCGCAGCTGGAAAAGACACTTTGGGGAGATGACAATCTGCATGGAGCTGATGGCGAGTAGCCGGCTGTTTAGACTCATGGAACACAATTTGGGGAAACTGCCTGTTGGGCAACCACCCAACAGCTGACAGAGTTGGACAGCGTTTAGAAACTGTTATGTTAAATAAAGCTGTGGCCGTTGCCCTTAGCCACTATAATAATGTGTCATGTGTGTTATTGGGGGGACAACGGTTGGGGGGACTGGTATGGGTCAGCAGTGAAGTTTACCCCTGGAATAACTAAGGAAGGGGGAGCATGACTGCTGCCCAAGATTGTGGGCTGGGTCAATAAGGAAACAAAAGTATCAAAGTTTGGGGTTCTTAAGGAAAGGGAGAGGGAGGGAACTTACCAGTTGGCAGGATCAGTTGAGGGCACCTGACTGTTTTCCAACCCTCCCACCCTGTTTTTGGTGTTGTGGCTTGTGTCTTGTTTTTTTTTTGTGTTGTCACTGCTTGGCGGATTTTTCCTGGACAGCGCAGCTTGAAAAGGCAGTTTGGGGAGACAACAGCCTGCATGGAGCTGATGGCGAGTAGCCAGCTGTTGAGACTCATGGAACACAATTTGGGGGAACTGTCTGTTGGGCAACCACCCAACAGCTGACAGAGTTGGACAGTGTTTACAAACTGTTATGTTAAATAAAGCTGTGGCCCTTGCCCTTATCCACTATAATAATGTGTCATGTGTGTTATTGGGGGGCAACGGTTGGGGGGACTGGTATGGGTCAGCAGTCATGTCTCTGTCCCTGTGGATAAAGCAGCCCTGATAGTATATCTGTGTCCACTCTATGTTTTCCCTATGTAGGCGGAGCCACATGGGCAGATTATCCTATACACTATGTGGGATGTAGTGCTTGTGATCCAATGCCATATTTTTTATGTGTGCCTGAATGTGGGTAGCAAAATGTCTTACTGTAAATCATCGAGTTGCAAGCAGTACAGTTCAAACATGTGTAACATCCTGTGTTAATGTATTCAGATTGTCTCTGCATTAACGCAAACTGGTCTGTGTGTACCAGCATATCGTTTGTTTGATCTTCAATGATAGCTTATGATTAGTGATGTCCCGAACGGTTCACGGAACGGTTCGCAAACGGTTCGCTGCGGTTCGCCACGGACTCCAGTCAGCAGCCACATTCCAGCCAATCAGCAGCAGACCCTCCCTCCCAGACTCTCCCACCTCCTGGACAGCTCACTAGGAATGCAGCTTCAAAATGGATGCTGTCCGGGAGGTGGGAGGGTCTGGGAGGGAGGGTCTGCTGCTGATTGGCTGGAATGTGTCTGCTGACTGGAGTCCGCGGCGAACCGTGGCGAACCGTTCGCGAACCGTTCGGGACATCACTACTTATGATAGGTAGACAATTGAAGATCTCTGGTAATGTTGAGTCTCTGCTTATTGCCTTCCAATTCTGCAAGATAGATATTTTAAACTTTTTCAGATCTAGTATACAAAATCTGTAGGAAGATTAATCTTACCTCTGTTGCAGATCTCCTAGTTGCTCCGTCCAGTATTTTTGTGTTTGCTCGTTCCAATGCAGTTAATAGACACTGTTTGCTATATCCTTGCTGTAAAAAGTGTTGTGTCATAGCTGTCAGTTGTGTACTGCAACGAGAGCTGTCAGAATTGTTGCGTAATACCTGCATTTACTGTGAGATGGGTAATGATTCTTTGGTCTTTTGGGGTGAAAACTTGTAGACTGTAGGATAGTGTTCTTATCCGTAGGTTTTGTTTATAATGTACTAATTCTGACAGCGTTCATTGTGCTGTCGGGGAACCAAATGCTGTTTAATTCTGAATCATTATCTCTCTCATTTCACCCTACACATCCAGCCCAATACCAGAGAACTGGTAACTTTTCACGTGACATCCATCAGCCTTTACATTCACGCTCTCCCTGAGAACTGCTTTATATAATGTCTCTGCATGAAGTAGGTGTATGCTTCAATCTCCTCTAAATTATATTATTATATGTAGAACTTTGCAGCCTGTAAATACTTTGGTTATGCGTTTTTTATTTTTACATTTAACACTATAGCTGTCCGAGCTTCACAATGATTTTTTTCAAACACAATTTAAACACAATTTAAAAACACAGTGTTTCCCTTTATCACTGGGTTCTTATCTCTTTACTGTTGTGATAAACAGACCTTTCTATATATTGTCAATCAGATCACTTTGTGACATTTAGTGAATCATCCACTAATTAGGTTTTTCAAATGAATTGGTGTAACATAATGCAATTATTTATGCTAATCTATGAGACTTTGTTATAAGATCACTTCCTGTTCACTGCTTATAAAATTTTGTTTAGTAGTTCAAAAATGTTGCCTTGAAAAAAGAGTCTGAAACATTGACTGTACCACCTTTGCACAAATAAAGGGATTATTGCACAAGACGCAGGGCCGTCTTTAACGCGGGGCCAAAGGGGCAGCTGCCCCGGGCCCATTTATTCCTGGGGGCTCCATTTATTCCTGGGGGGCCCAAAGCATCTGCCCCTTGAGCCCCGCGGGCCCTTTAATTTTTCACCGGACCGGTCCCCTTCCCAGACAGACCGCGGCCAGAATCCTATCATTATATTTCCCGCGGATCCTTTAATCATGAGGGCCGCGGCCGGGCCCCTAACAATGTGTTTCCCCGCAGCCGGGCCCCTCTCCCTTGCGGATCATGGCTGGGATTGCATTGCCTGCTGGGAGGAGTGAGTACAGGTCAGCTAATAGAGAGCCCCGTGGGGAGGAGGAGGTGGCAGACAGAAGAGGTATTCTAAAGAAGGCTGACACCATCACCTTAGGTCAGCCAGCTCCCACTGGACCCCAGTGCACTGCAGAAAAAGTAAGAAAACATAAATTATTATTTATATTTGTTGTTGTGTATGTGAGATTGTGCATATCTGTGTGTGTATGTGTACCTGTGTGTTTGTGTACCCATGTGCCAGAGTGTATGTGTGTTTGTGTGTCAGAGTGTATGTGTATCTGTCTGTTATAGTGTATGTGTGTTTGTGTGTCTGTATGTCACAGTGTATGTGTACCTATGTGTCAGTGTTTGTATGTATCTGTGTGTGATTGTGCATGTGTACCTGTGTGTCAGAGTGTGTGTGTTTATATGTAATTGTGTGTCAGAGTACATGTGTACCTGTGTGTCTGTGTACCTATGTGTCTGTGTTTGTGTACCCGTGTGTCTGTGTACCTGTGTGTCTGTGTTTGTGTACCCATGTGTCTGTGTACCTGTGTGTCTCTGTTTGTGTACCCATTTGTCTGTGTTTGTGTACCCGTGTGTTTGTGTGTCTGTGTTTGTGTACCCATTTGTCTGTGTATCTGTGTGTCTGTGTTTGTGTGTCTGTGTATCTGTATGTCAGTGTATATGTATCTGTGTGTCAGTGTATGTGTATCTGTATGTCGGTGTATGTGTATCTGTGTGTCAGAGTGTCTGTGTACGTGTGTCATAGTGTATGTTTACCTGTGTGTCAGACTATATGTGTACCTGTGTTTGTATGTACCTATGTGTCCGTGTTTGTATGTACTTGTGTGTCAGTGTGTATATGTATGTCTTTGTATCTGTGTATGTATATGTACATGTGTGTTTATATACCTGTATGTCTGTGTACCTGTGCGTCAATATATTTGCTTTTGCATGTGTATCTATGTGTCAGTCTTTTTTTGCTCCTGTGTATCTGCGTGTTTCTGAATGTGTGTGCATACCTGTGCATGTGGCAGTGCATACATCCCAGTATTTCAATGCCAACACTGCACACAAATACACCCTTGCACCTGTGTGTGTAAGGGTGTATCTGTGTGTGTGGCAATACATACACCCCTGCATGTTCAACACTGCACACATACACTCATGTCACCCTCCACACAATGCCACCCCTTTCACCCAACAAAACACATTAAATGGACACTATAGTCACCCAGACCACTTCAGCTCAATGAATTGTTTTGGGTGCCAGGTCCCTCTGGTTTTAACCCTTCAGATGCAAACATAGCAGTTTCAGAGAAACTGCTATGTTTACATTTGGGGTTAATCCAGCCTCTAGTGGCTGTCTTCCGGACAGCCACTAGCGGCGCATCTGAGACGCTGGAGACATATTATGCCTCCATTACACAGAGCGTCCATAGGAAAGCATTGAGAAATGCTTTCCTATGGACACTATTGAATGGGCGCGCGGCACTTGCCGCTCATGCGCATTTGGCTCCTCTAATGTCGGACATGGGAGCTGACGTTGGTGGGGGAGGAGAGGTCACCAGAGCAGAGGGAGCCCGGCGCTGGATT
This sequence comes from Pelobates cultripes, assembly GCA_933207985.1. Classification (NCBI taxonomy): domain Eukaryota; kingdom Metazoa; phylum Chordata; class Amphibia; order Anura; family Pelobatidae; genus Pelobates; species Pelobates cultripes. The sequence continues at coordinate 111,013,535 of OW240912.1, read as the reverse complement.
AAAGTAAGTAACTGAGTGGGTTTTAACCCCTTCAGCGCCACAGGAGGGGGGCCCTGAGGGTGGGGGCACCCTCAGGGCACTATATTGTCAGGAAAACCTGACACTATAGTGATCCTTTAACTCCCCTAATGCTGTCACACTCACCCTCTCTCACTCTGCAACACTCACCCTATCACATTAATCCACATAATCCTGTCACACTCACCTTCTCTCGCACTGTCACAAACACCCTTCCATGCTTTCACACTCATGCTCCATTACTCTGTCACACTCACCCCCTTTCACACTACCACACTCACCCAATCACACTAACCCCTCCAACTCTGTCACATTCATCCCCCCAATCATGCTGTACACACCCAGTCACATGAATCAATCCCTAATTGTGTTACACTTCCTCCTCTAACCATGCCACATTCACCCCAACCCTGTAACACTCACCCCGCAACCATACCACACCAGCATTTTTATTGTGAAAATTGCAAAACAAATATATGAACACTCCATTTGGCAAGGGCTTGTGACTAAGTGGCTACTAAAAAAGACTGTACATACCCCTTTTTTAATACCCTGGGTTGTGTACTTTTTCAAATGGTATGCCATGATGGGGGTAATTTGCATTCCTCAACTGCCATACCGTCTTAAAGGCAACAAAGGCCCAGCAAATAAACCAGGCAAATATCAATGGGCAAAAATGGATAAGGGGAAAGCCCTATATTGGACCCTGTAACTGTCCAAAACCTACAAGGGCATACTGTTGTACTCATGAAACATTGCTGAACGCAAATATGTGTATTTTTTGCAGTAAAAACTATGCTGAACATAAAATAACAACATTTCTTAATTTCTCATGCTTTTTTAGATTTTATTCATATTAAATTGTGTTTAAATATTATTATTTGATGTGAAATGAAAGCCCTGTTTATAATGAACAAAGTGATATATGATAAGTGTGGGTGCATTTAATATGAAGAAAGTGAATAATGGTTGAATAGATATTTAGCTCAAATTCCAGGTTTGTTTACATTTTGTTTTAATCAGTACTAAGGGTTTAAAGTGGTATAGTGCATGAAAAGAGCTACTAAAGTATATTGTCACAGTGGGAACTCTGACTCCCATCAGGCTGAACCATTGGACCCCAGGAAAGATAGGTGTGTCTGTATGAATCTTTTTATGTATGTGTATGTCTGTTTGTCTGTGTGTCTGTTTGTGTGTATGTATGTCTGTCTGTATGTGTATGCCTCTCTGTGTGTCTGTATGTATGTGTGTATGTATGTCTGTGTATATGTGTGCCTGTATGTGTGTGTGTGTGTGTGTGTGTGTGTGTATGTCTGTCTGTGTGTATGTATTTCTGTTTGCATGTGTGGGGGAATGTGGGAACTTATGGGAGGGTAACGGTAGACATATGGGGGAGGGTGGCAAGGGGGTAGATGTACGGGTGGGGGCCCAGGGCAATATTAACATCAGGGCCCTGTGGTTTCTAGTTACACCTCTGCAAAGAAGATTTTTTTTTTTCTAGACTCATAACATGACATCTGGATGTGTGTTTGTTAATATTGCTTAAGTAATATTAAAGTTGAATTTTAAAAACATAGGATGTTGCTCTCTCTGCACTATATCACACATTTGATCAAGTACATATAGACTTTGCCATTCTGTGCATCTCGATAGCCACTGGGCTCCAAATGGAGTTTTTTAAGTGAATGTGTAAGTCAAATGTAACGCAACAAAAAGTAATTTTAACCAGAATGAGATTTATGTCAATTAGGTATTTGGAGACAACATGTAGGAATTGCTAATTAGTTTAGTATTTTAATGAGGCACATGTTTCATGTCTTGAAGAGATAATTTGTATATGCATTTGAATAGTCTGCGCTTAACCAGACATCTTCATATGCTAATCAAAAGGATAAAAAGAAGGTGGCCAACAGTCTGTTGAAATGCAACTATACAGATAATGTTTTGTACTGGGTAGAGAGAATAAAATGAAAAGGTAAAATACGTGATTGGTGAAGATTGGTGGAGATCAATGGTGGGTGGGATCACTTAAATGACATCATGGTTGGAGAGGAAATAGTTAATGACAATAAGCCAATAACAGGTAAGGCCAATAAACAAGCCCACCAGAGAGGTGGGGCTAACTCCCACACCTTCTGCTATTGAAGCGCTCTCTTCACTCTCTCAGAATTACTCTCATCAGTGCCTTTGAGGAGATCCTGCTCAATTCCAACTCTTGCTAGCATTTTCCTTCTTTCTCACTGCTCATCATTCTACAAGCCCTGTCTGGGGTTTCCATACTAGGTTTGAATTAGACACATATACATGCCTTTTTTAGAGTTTGATCTCTAGTCCAGAGGCCTTCTACAAAGATTTTACCTGCAGATCTGCTCCCAGTGCAGACCTTACTCCAGCGACCTTGAAGAATTCCAAGAAGAACTATCTGAAAGCCAAGTTAGGAAACAGAGAGGTTCACTACAAGAACCATGAATAATGACTTTCTTTCAAACCAAGGAGGGCATGATCTACAACATCCTCCCGCTGTATACAAAGATTATCAAGGAAAAATACAAGATGGTACTGATTTGAGCCATCCACCTTACTTAGAGAATTTACAAGCCCACAGTGGAATTAAACCTGGCTATGAAGATTGCATCCAACAACAGTGCCCACCTCAAATGCCAAACATGATTTACCAGCTCCCCCATTATGATCCAATGCCTCAAATACATAATATGCTTGGGCATGGCTTTCAGAATACAGCTCTTCTCCCAGCGGTCAGCCAAAATCCCACAACAGTCAAAGATGTGACTCTGTATCATAATATTGCTACAGAACCTAATGGTTGCAACATAATGAATTGTGGACAGCCATTAATTCCAACACTAAACCAAAACCAAACACCTGTCTATGTAAACCAAGTACCTTACAACCCAAATCAAGTTTCTCCCCATCAAGCCGCCAGTCCTGTAAGCATGAATCGTCCCACTTCCCCACAGGCCATGCTCTATGTTGCTCAGATGGGGCAAGTCAAGTACCCCATGCATGCCTACCAAAATCCTTCACCATCTAGGGATGGAAACTGCACCTCTCCAAGTACCATATCAACAGCTTGGAACTGCACCCCTACAGGTACCATATCTAGCACTGGAAGCTGCACCCCTACAAGTGCAATATCTGTGACTGGAAGCTGCACCTCTTCAAATACCACATCCAGCACAGGTGGCTGCACCCCTACAAGTACCTTATCTAGGGATTGGAACGGCACCCCTGCAAGTAACATATCTGAGACTGGAAACAGCACCCCTTCAAGTACCATATCACAGGAATCCACTGGAAGAGAAGACTCAGATATTGAGGTGAGTACTTACTAAAGCAAACTCATGCACTGTTTTAATATGTGGTTCCTTTAGCCAGCTACATGTTTGGTCCACTTTGGAATATTTTCTTTTTGAGCTAGTAACATTTACATTTAAAATGTCTCATGTAGTAGGAGGCCTAAATGTTGGACAGAGTGTATTGTTTAATTCTGAAAATGAATTAATTTATTTATCAACTACTAGTTCACCTTCCATCTAAATATAAAATTGTCAAATTATCAATGTCCATTTAGTGTATCAAGGTCACTTTTTGTAAAAAGACATTAAGGTAGAAAGTGGTGAATATGCAAACATTTGGTATGCTTGTTTTAATGTCTACGTTTTAATTTTACTTATAGTAAACATTAAGTTCTGGTGGATTGACAATTAAAAAATGTAGGCCGATATTTGAAAAGGTGAAAAGATATCTCAAATATTTTCCAGCTTGGCACTTAGATCCACTTGTCAATTTAGATCAACTCACTCTTTATTGAATAAATATAACTTTGTATTCTATATGGTATATAGCTGTTGCAAGTGTGGAACAAATTGGGGTATGGCTCTCCATCAGTAATGTTTGTGAAGCTAGTCTAGTGATACGTTTACCTCTTTTCTGTCAAAATAAACTTAAATCCAAGGTTTACTTTATCTATAAATAAAAAGTGGGAACTTGAAGTTAAATAAACCTTCTGTTAAAGTCAATGGTAATGTTGGCTCCAAGCAGAAGACTGTGTCTATTTGACTGTGACTATTGAATCGGGGTGTATATGCATCAATGATGGCCCCAATTTCCCATCCTGTAAATGGTGTTTCTGTATGGTTGATATATAATTGCACTCAGTACACTAGTAAATAAAATATTCATATCACAAACTATGACTATGGTAGATGTTTCCCTCGAGATCTGGACCTTTGTAGATGCTGTGCTCTAAACACTTTAAAATAATTCAAAATGTTTTCTTTAACCCCAAGTTTAACTTGCTCCTTACATTCACAGGATAAATCAAGCATGAGTGAGCTTGAAAAATTTGCCCAAGATATTAAAAGGCGGAGGTATAAATTGGGGTTTACCCAGGAAAACGTTGGGGACGGACTAGGAGTTTTGTACAGTAAGATCAGACGTTACTAAGTTACTAATGCATTAAAGTAAAAAACAAAAAATCAAAGATAGATATAATTATTTATATTTAGTCAGTTTGTAAAAAGAAAATAAAAAAAAATCCACAACTAAAAATCAACTTATATTTTAATGGGAAAATATGGTATTTTAATTACAGCTAATATAATTATCAAAAAACTATATAATTGATAAATGTAATTTTATTTTTATATATTTATGGGTGGATGTCATATTCTATATAATGTGTTTGATAAATACAGAATGCACAAAGAATCATTTAATGCAAATTAATTTGCTTTTCCAACAACGCTTTGATACAATGAAACGCAATGTGGATTTTATTCCTGAATTTGATGGCATGTAGTAGACGTTAATCATGAGCCCAATGCTCAGAAATATGAGATAATGCAAGGTCAATGATAGAAAACTCATGGAAACATGCACCGGGATACAATATCATTGTTCCAAAGAATCACGTTTGCATAAATTGTTCATTGTGGCTTTTTTTAGGTTGCAGTTATAGTGCTGTGCTGTCAACATATTATTATTATTATATTATATAGCATATATACATATATGTAAAAACTGTAACACAATAATAAACTAAAAAGATCATCAAATAAACTCTTTGCATATTAATATTAATATTTTCATTGATTTAGTGATAATTAAATATTAGAGCATAAGAGAGTTTTATTTAAAGCCAGAACACCTGACTATCACATAACTGACAAACTGTCTGCCTTGTTACAGATAAACATTTTAGCCAGACAACAGTTTGCAGATTTGAAGCTTGCCAATTGAGCCTTACTAATATGCGGAAACTGAAACCAGTTCTGGAGAAATGGTTTCATGAAGTTGAAACAAATCCATCTAGCCGAGCAGTAAGTAGAACAATTCATAATTATGAAAGCATTAACAGGGACTTATCCCCTAAAGATTTATTTACATCAAGTTAATCATTGTCAAAATTCCACAATTATGAGCGGTGGAATTCATTGTATTAAAACAACTATGACCTCATATCTCCCAACACTGGGAGCCATGGGATTGGTAAGTAGATATATAGATCCTAGTAGCAATGTCAGGGTGAACCTGCCTGCAAAAGGGAGTGGGCTGGACCATTAAAGCAGCGTGTCAGCATGGGGTCAAGTACGCCAAGCTGACAGCATCTATGGCCAGCTGATGGGGGTGGCAACCTTTGACAATCCAAATGCTATGGACTACATCTTCCATGATGCTTTGACAGAATTATGGCTTTAAAGGCATTATGGCAGATGTAGTCCAGAGTTGCCAAAGGTTGCTAACCCTTCTAGTAGATCATGCAGAGAGTACTGCTAAAGCACGCTTGGCATGATCTTATTGACTGCCAGAAATCTGAAGCACATCTAATGGTGCTCTCTCTGTGCTACACAGGGACAGTTCCTCTTCCCAATTGCACTTAAAACACTAGCAAATAAATACCACTTTCATATCACAAACTATAATTGTGTCAGATCATTTTCAAGAGATCTAGGCCTTTGAAGCTGTTTGTAGCAAGACTATAGACACAGGGAGCTACAAAGTTCACTGTTATGTCTTTGTAGAGCTGCAGAGATTAGTGTTATGTCTGATGAGAGGTACTGAGTTCAATATAAACATCATTTTTAAAAATCATTAATATGATTAGCCTAGGGCATGTTTGGCATGTCAAGGAGAAGCATATCTTAATTTTGCAAGGTAGGAGACGGGCACATGGCTACAGGAGTTTAATAAATCACTGTTGCTATAGTAGGTATGATAAAAGAAGGAAAATAGTCCATTGCTTTAAAATAAGTTGTACATGTAGCTATGGTGCTTGGGGAGCTTTTGTGAAATCTGTTCATTAAAAATGTTGGTATTTTTTATTTTGAAATTTGTTAATCAACTAGGTTGGAAAACATGTAATTCTGTGATTAACAGGTTATTCTTTGTATTTTTTTTTTTCTTTTTGCATCCCACTAGATTGTTGACAGAGGAGAAAAACCGAAAAACTCTACAAAAACAAAAAGCCGTACGTTCATTGATGAGGAGACAAAGAAAGTATTAGAATTATCTTTTACAGAGTGTGCTCATCCCAGTAAAAGCAACATTGAAGACATTTCAACAACAACCAAGCTAAAATGCAAAGTAAGTATTGACAGTAAGAACATTTCTATCAACTGCTATGACATGAACTTTTACAGAGTTACTCACTAAAGTGAGAATTCAGAGTGAATTCAATGTGAATTTCAGATTAAAGTGGTTCTGATGTCTAAAGCCTGTCCCTATAAGCTTTGCAATGTAAACACTGCTAGCTACAGTAAAACAAGCATGGTGTGGGAGAAACGGTCGGTAAAATCACCTTTTAAGTGCAAATGGAGACGGTCACCTAAAATACCACATGAAGAAAATTTTAGAGTCAGGAATACATGTTTGTATTCGTGACACTAGTGTTCCTTTCAGCCTAAAGCAGCCAAAATGAATGAATAGCTGAATATTTCCATAGCTGATAATTTTTCTAATTGGGCTATTTTGACCTTAAATTTGACACCCACTTAGAATTCACTTTAAATTCTCACTTTAGTGAATTATACTTTGTGAAGAGAAATCTGGTGTTTGTGTCAGCAGTCCCAAAAATGCTAAATATTTATTTAACAGCTCAGGTGTCTTTTAATGTTTGATAGATAGATGTCTATGCCAAGAACTGAGTGTCACAGGAGAGCTAGATAACAAAGTCATGCAGTTGCATTCACAGCAATGCAACTAATATACATTGCATTTGTATATACTGTAGTTGCAGTGATTACTGTTTTAGTGTGTGTTTCTAAGTTACTAATTTGATATATATATATATAGGAATTGGGTGACTGTGTCATTACATTTTGATGAGGATGTTCTGACAATGTGGCCACTGTATTGGCATCATAGGGAAGAATTGCCTTGACTGGCGATGAATTTTCCAAGGAAGGATAATCATGCTGTAGACAGTTGGGAAGCCTTTCATGGCACACTGGAGAGGAGTTGAGTACTAACAGCTATTAAAGTGATTACAGATATAATTTAGATTTATATATTGTCTACTTTCTGAGTTAACTGTTATAGTGACAATCTTGTGGCAGTCACTTTAACAATGAGTTCTAGAGATCTAAATAACAATATGTGCAATTTGGGTAAAAGAAGACTCTATGATAAGGGCCAGTTGGACATGTTTCCAATGGAGCCATTAAAAACCATAATTTTGTAAGGAGTTTTTCGCTATTTTGGAATATTTGCAATCCCCTTTTTAATTTTGACAAATTTCCAGTTCAATGAATAATTCAATTTGTTTTAGCTGGGAGTAGAGGTAACTGTTTTCCTGGTACAACAGCAAATATTTTAATGTGTGAATTATACATATTATATATTTCCCAAATGTTTTGCTCTGCATAAATCAGACTTGGTATTTGTAAATGATGCCTCTTTAAATGTAAATAATTTGTAAATAATTAGACCACATCATATAAAATAATTAGATTCCCTCACATAAGATAAATTCCTTTACTGACCATGCAATACTTTCATTATTTATCAACAGGTTATTAGAAACTGGTTTTGCAACCGGCGCCAGAAGGAAAAAAAAGACCTGAAGATACACCTGAAGGAGAGGGCCATTGCATCTGGTAACTTTGTTCAACCCATTCCAGCTCCTAACACCGGAAACTGTGTCATGCCACCAATGGCAGTACCACAACCCTATCTAATTAACATGACTGGATCAAATCATACACCTTTTATGGCTACAAACAACCAAAATGGAAAATTCATCCAACATGCCATGCAAAGGATGCCTCCTGGATACTATACTCAGTAAACCATGGTATAGCCGCATTCCTAGTTTCCTTTATTACAGTAAAACATTTTTTTTTCGAGCATTAACCCATCTTGATCACTCTTTCTTCCATGTTGTAGCGATAACCCTACCACTTCACTTCCCTGCCATTATTATTAATGCTGCGTTCTCATTCATACCTTATCTAAATTTAATTGCCAAATCCTGCCCACTACCTCTGAAATTCATCATGTCTGACACAAGGTGAAACAGAAAGCCCATGCATTTTAGTAGGATAATTTTACACCTTACCCTCTGTAAGTTATTCAAAACCTGTTTCCACCCCACAAACTCTACCTCAAACTACACTACCTCTCTGTCAACGACCTTTGTATCTGTTATGCTTCCAACCACATCGCCCACAATTTTCAAACCCATGTCCTTTATTACAGAAGTTCTATCTAGACCTAGAACTCACTGGACTCTCCTTAATATAATGTATGTAGTTGTATATAGATTGTACAGTTGACAATGAACCTTCCATTCTACACACTTTGAACTTTTTACCTTCCTTTCAGGGGTTCTCAACCCAGTCCTCAAGGACCCCCAAACTGTCCAGGATTTAGGGATTACCCTGCTGTGTCTAATGTGTTTTTAGTGAGGGGTGGAACAAACACTTTAGACACAACATTGTAATCCCTAAATCCTGGACTGGTAGGGGGTCCTTGAGGACTGGGTTGAGAACCCCTGCTTTAAACTGTAAGCTCATTTGAGCAGGGCTGCATCTTGTACACTAAGTCTAAATGAGTCAGTGTTTCATCTATGCATTGTAAAGTGCTGTAGAATGTGTAAGAACAGTATAAATGTATTTATTGTAAATATGACATGTTGTTATGTATATATAAATAATAAAATAGATTTTTTTTAAAATAATAAAATAAAAAAATCAACACCTTATAAATTTGTATGTAGTTGTATATAGATTGTACAATTGGCAATGGAACTTCCATTCTGAACACATTGTGCTTCTTACCTTCCTTTAGACTGTAAGCTCATTTGAGCAGGGCTGCATCTTGTACCCTATGTCTAACTTAGTCAGTGTGTCATTTATGCATTGTAAAGTGCTGCAGATTGTGTAGGAACAGTATAAATGTATTTATTGTAAATATGACATATTGCTATTTATATATAAAAATAATAAAATAGATTAAAAAAAATAAAAAAATCAACACCTACTAAGTTTGTTTGTCTCTTTGTTTGGAAATGCATTTTTTTTTTTTTTTTACAAATATATCTTTAGTTTGCCTCTTCTTTACTGGCATATACCTTTTATTTTGTGTAGGGAGCCAGTCCACTAAAGTTTTATACTGAATATGCAACCATTTTGCACAATAAGGGCGAAGAAGGTGCTTGTAAATATGTTGGTCTTAGTTGCTCTGTTGCTGCAGCGTGGGTAGACTATGGGTGCCAGAGGGGTCCAGGTTTTTGTCAAACTGCTCTTCAACAGTTTGTTTTAAAATTATAAACTCATGGCACCTTATTCACTATAATGAACTGTAAAATATATGGAGCTTAGATTGCCCTGTTCATCGGCCCCTTAACACTGTTACAGCATTCTATGCTATCTGCAGTATAATGGGCTTTAAAGCCTTTGCGGTGGCATAGAACGCAGTAACAGCTTTCATGTCCAGGAGCTCCAGCATACTTACCTTTACTGCGATCCACTTCAGGAGGACTGACTGACAGTATATATTATATACATGTATTAATATAAAAATACACTTAGAATGAAATTGCATATATTGTAATTAATACACTATATATTGTATATATGTTTTATTATAAAATAAAAATAATAAATACATAAAATTAAATAAATAAAAATATAGAAAAAATGATATATATGTGTGTATATATAATTTCATTCTAACTGTATTTTATTATATATATATGTGTGTGTATTTTGATATTATATATATATATATATATATTTGTATCAAAATACACTTAGAATTAAATTATATATATATATATATACATATAAATAAAAATAATTTGAAAAAATCCTATAAATATATAATTACATAAAGTATTGCATAAACATACATATTTTAATTGTATGTGTATATTTATGTAATTGTTTTACATAATTATGTGACTTTACTAATTCCAATTTGAGAGACCTGCCTGACAACAGAGGTAAAAAGTCCAGATAATTTATTTTGCAAGCCCTATATTTAACCCTGTAACTTTCCAAAGCACCTTAAAACCAAGACATGAGGGTACTGTTGTACTCGTGAGACATTACTAAACACAAATATGAGTGTTTTCAAGCACTAAAACATATAATGCTGTGGAATGGCAGTTTATTTGTGAAAAATGAAAAAAAAACAAATATTAACGCTAAATTTGGCCAGTGTTTGTGACTAAGTAGTTATTGAAACATTATAGTGCCAGGAAACATACTGTTTTCCTGGTGACTATAGTGCCCTGAGGTGTTCTCACCCTGACCCTCCCACTCGCTCTGAAAGTGGAAAAGGGGTTAAACTTACCTTTTCCAGAAGGCCATGGGAGCTCCTCCTCCCATCCTCCTTCTCTCCTTTTCCCCGTCGGCTGAATGGCGCATGCGCTGCAAGAGCTGGGCAAGTGGCAAGATTCAGTCGGCTCATAGGAAAGCATTCATAATAAAGCTTCTTCTAGACGCTGAGCGGCTCACTGTGAAAATCACAGAGAGCACGATAAAGTTTAGTGGCTGCTGTCAATGACAGCCACTAGAGGATAGGGGAAGGCGCACTATTCATAAACATAGCAGTTTCTCTGAAACTGCTATGTTTATGAAAAAATGGGTTAACCCTAGCTGGACCTGGCACCCAGACCACTTCATTAAGCTGAAGTGGTCTGGGTGCCTATAGTGGTCCTTTAAAACACTGGACATATTCCATTTTGAATACCCTGGGTTGTCTACTTTTTCAAATGCTGAGGGTCATTTATATTCCTTTGCTGCCATATGGTATCAAAGGCAACATAACCATTCTGGCACTTTTCAATGTGTAAAAAAAGGAACGGGGAAAGCCCTATATTTGACCCTGCAAGTTTCCAAAACCCCATAAAACCTGTACATGGGGAACACTGCTGCACCTCAAGACATCTCTGAACAAAAATATGTGTATTTTATTGCAGTAAAAGCTAATAGTATTATGACATTTACAGTTAAAATGCCTCACAGAACTAAGAAAACATTCCTTAATTTCTCATGCTTTTTTACATTTTATTCATATTAAATTATGTTTAAAATGTCATTATTTGATGTGGAATGAAAGCCCTGCTTCTCCTGAACTACATGATATATAATAAGTATAGATGCACTTAATATGAAAGAGGTGAATTATGGTTGAAAAGATATATAATCAAATTTCAGGTTTTGTTTTGATCAGAACATGTACAATTGACTCCGTCCTTAAGGGGTTAAAATGAAGAAAGTGGTTCTCATGTAAAATAATGTGCGGAAATGAAACAACTCAATATAAATGTGGAGAGTTTGTGTAGGTTTGTCACTACTGTACATCTAATGTCACTTGAAAAAAATAATTATATACAATAAAAAACAAAGAAAAAAAAAAGTTACTTGCACACTATCCCAAATCCCTATGTACATTTAAATAACTGGAGTTTTTTTGTATCACCTCTATGGCTATTTAAGCGTAAGCTCACATTCCACATCAAGTCAAAACTTCTCAGGTGAGTCATATACTAATAACTCCTATAGACTGTAAACTCGTTTGAGCAGGGTCCTCTTCAAACCTATCGTTCCTGTAAGTTTTCTTGTAATTGTCCTATTTAAAGTTAAATCCCCCATCTCATAATATTGTAAAGCGCTACGGAATCTGTTGGCGCTATATAAATGGCAATAATAATAATAGCAACTCACCTTGTTGTTTTCAGCTAAAAGGTAAAATCTCTAATGAGACAAAGAGGGTTTTGTTTCTAAACTCCAACATATTTATTTACCCTTATTAGGGAACACATGTGGTGGCTGGATCACTGTAACATTAGTGTGTAATAAAAAATACAACAGCAAATAGAAACATACAAATGTAAGCCTTGCTCTTAAACTCCCACTACATCTTGTCAGCACCCAGGGCCGGACTAGGAATTAAAAGCAGCCCTGGAAAAAAAATATTTACCAGCCCCATAATGCGTCGCGCCAGCATAGTGTGCAGATACAGAATTAGAACAGATAACTTAAAATTAAAAAGTACTTCAACGTAAAAAGCGCACTCATAGGCTTCAAAATAAACAAAAGTGCAGATTTATTTTAAGCAGACGTCCCTTTCTATGTAATCAATGTTTCAGTCCAACTACCTTGACATATTAAGGAAAGCTTGTTAATGGGACTGAAATGGTGAATGTATGTAGGGCACAACTGTAAACATTTTTTATTTAGAAGTCCTGTGGGTGTGCTCTTCACTTTAAATATGTTATTGTGCTGGAGTATGCACCTAGCAACAAGACTGGGCCAATATCTGCTCATTACATATGGTACATATTAATGAAATTTCTCTGTGTATTATGCATATATAAATGCACATTAATATGTGTAAATATACTAGATATTTATATATATATCTATCTATCTATCTATCTATCTATCTATCTATCTATCTATCTATATATAGATAGATAGATAGATAGATATATAAAACTTATATACGCATTAATATACATGTCATATACCAGTGACGGATCCAGAGCCTGAGCCCGGGAGGGGCACTTGTAGATTATTTAAAGAAATATTCCATGCACAATAACCACTACTCCTCTGTGTAGTGGTTATGGTGCCAGGAGCGTCGGCACCCCCTCCCAGAGTAAGTAGTCAAACCGTTTAAGAACAGCTTGACAACTTACCTGGAGTCTGCTGGGATATGGGGCTGTAGTAGGGTATAGGAGCAGTGGTGCAATGTGTGAGGGGTGCAATGTGTGTGAAAGGTTCAGTGTGTGGGTGTGGGGGGCAGTGTGTGAATGTGTATGGTGTGTGTGGAGGCAGTGTGCGAATGTGTATGGTGTGTGTGTGTGGGGGCAGTGTGTGTATGGGGCTAGAGTTCACTCCTACTACTGCGACCACCAGGAAGTGGTGAGAGTGAACTCTAGCCCGTAGCTCCAGGCAGGGCCGGACTGGGGATACGAAGCAGCCCTGGAAAAAAATCTATGCCAGCCCCATAAGTCATTGTGCTATGTAGGAGGGTGTATATATATATATATATATATATATATATAGGCAATTGAAATAGTTGGCTGCACTCTCGGATTTCCTGAAAATGTAACTTTTATTGAAATATTTAAGAGAAGATCAATGTTTCAGTCCCTCTTGTGGACTTTCGTCAGGATCATGACGAAAGTCCACAAGAGGGACTGAACCGTTGATCTTCTCTTAAATATTTCAATAA
>OW240912.1:110982300-110999707 GCA_933207985.1 Pelobates cultripes | reverse complement strand
CCCTCTCCCTCCCCCCTTTCCCTGTGTCTCTCCCTCCCCTCTCTCTCTATTCCCCTCACCATCTCTCCTCCCCTCCCCCAAGTTACCTTAGAGAAGGCAAGCCTGTCTCTGTACCATGCTCCCTCGCGGTTCCTGTGCTGGGAATTGTGGGAACCGTGAGGGAGCATGGTACAGAGACAGGCTCCTCCTCCTTCAGCCATCAGTGACACCAGTGACTGGAGTGCCGCCGGACCAGCGAAGCTGCCACCCGGCCCGGCGGCTCCAGTCTGGAATGCGGCCGCCCCCCTCTCAGTGTGCCACCGGACCGGCCACCCGGTGGCACCTATCTGGCAGCGCAGCCCCCAGGTGCCGCGGCCCACCGGGAAATTTCCCGGTATCCCGGTGGGCCAGTCCGGCCCTGTCAGCACCAATGACTATAGTACACATCAGCCCCAATACATACAATAAAAACCAAAGGAGAAAAAAAGTTACTGGTACTTGTGCACAATCCCGAATCCCTATATACATTTAAATGCCAGATATAATAAAAAAAAAAAAAAACATAATATGACATCTGAATGTGTGTTTGTTGATATTGCCTAAGTCATATTAAAGTTCAATTCTAAAAAATGTAGCATGTTACTTTTTCTGCACTATATCATACAGTTGATCGACTATATGTAGACTTTACTATTCTGTGCATCTCAATGGTCACTGGGTTCCATATGACCTTCTAACAATAAATAGTTTTTTAAGTGGATGTATAAGTCCTATTTTAGACAGAATGGAATTTATGTCAATGAGATTTTTGGAAGGACAAAAATGAACTGGGGCATACCTGGAACATGCATTTTGTAGGAATGGTGCTGCCGTAGTGACCAAAACGTATACATAATACAGATTAAGGAATAGTGCATACATAAAAACATTTTTTTTTTAAAGTAGCTATTATATATGACCTGTTTTAGCAAGCAAATATGGGGATTCAGTTCCACCATATGGCCATATTGTGTTAAGCCCACCACTACTTCACAATACCCCAATATCGGTTGATCCTACACTCATTGCAAAGTGGGAGGCAAATTAAATAGTGTTAGTGCTAAATAAGCTAAAATTTAAGTAACGGATCCCCTATACTCTGACTTCGTATATCCACTGTAGTTCTCCCTAATCCCCAGTGAAGCAGTGATTATAGCTCCCTATTCCCCAAACATCAGCCTAGACTTGACGAAGGGTAGAAACGAATGTGTTTAATCAGGGCTCAATGGCCCACTTTTATACAGTACAGAGACACAGCAAAAACACCTAGAACACAGCCTCAAAATGTCCCCAAATTTCAGTGTCACCATGACTGGGCAATAATTACACAAAATTTGAAAATACATAAAAACACATATTAAATACAAAGGACCCCCCACAAATATTATGTCCTCGAATAGCCTGGATCTGAGCGCCCAAGTTGTCCAAAAAGCGCTCAGATCCCACGAACACAGCCGAATTGCCACCACGGTAAAGTTTTGACCGACCGCTCATGAGGCTCCTGCCCAAAGTAGTTTCATAGTTTTAGAGGTAGTGGTCAGTCAATTTCGGAAGTTCCAAAATGCACAAAAAGGCTAACGGTTTCCCTGGCTTGTTTGTTTGATCCATACAAAATGTTCGTGCTGTCGAGTGTCCATCTTAGAGTTCCAGACACTCGACGACCAAGTCCTGCTGCCTGCGTTCGTGTGACAAGATGGTCACCGTTTTCTCCACCACGTGGAGTTCGGTTATACGAATGCCAGCCACACAGAGGGAGCACTTAATTCTGCGGGTTCTCTGTAATTAATGAGCCAGGAGGATGGTTGGTGATCGGTAGTTTATCATACTGAATGCAGGGAAAGCATAAATGAAGTCTAGGAACCCGTCCGTGAGCTGAGGAAGAGAACAGCTCCGGGGTAAGCAAAATAGTCGGTTTTGTCACAGTTTATTTTAATAATCTGTTGTTAGAACATTGTGAATATATATAATGCAAAATGAATGCCATAAACGCAATATTAAAAAAATAAATGAAAGAAGTAGTGTCAAACTTAATTAAAGTGATAGTAATTGATTTTTATACTCACAATGCATGCAATATATCTCCTCTATAAAAAAATTATAATAAAGGTGACATTAATATTACAAATCTCATCAAATATACCTTTCTGTTGTCACCTCCAAAGGGTTTTATGAAGCTGGGGGGCTTGGCTGGAAGCTGAACTCAAAAGGAAAATATGGATTCTGAACTTACATAGTAAAGAAAATAAGGAATCGGGGGACACTCAAAACATGCATTCAGCAGGAATGGTCCTGCCATAGTGACCAACATTTACATATAATACAGATTAAGGAATAGCACACACACAAAAATACATTTTAAAATTGTATAAGTCAACTTAAAATTACCTATCTCAGCAAACAAATATGTGGATTTAGTTCCACCAAATGACCATATTCTGTTAAGCCCACCACTACTTCAATTTAAATAGCCTAATAAAAATTAAAAATGTAGTTTTATGTGTGCGCTGTTACTTAATCTGTATAAGGAGATATTTGGATACAACATGTAGTAATGATAATTAGTTTAACATCTTAATGAGGCACATGGTTCATGTCTTGAAGGGATAATTCGTATGTGCATTTGAATAGTCTACAATTAACCAGACAGCTTCATATGCTAAGCAATAGAATGAAAAGGAGGTGGCCAACAGTCTGTTTAAATGTAAATATCCAGATACTGTTCAGTATTTGGTAGAGACTAGAGAGAAATAAATGAAAAAGTTAAGATGTCCATAGGCTAGTGATCGGTGGAGAAGAAATTAACAGGGGTGGCATAATTTAGATTATAATATTTTTTTTTGTTTGTTTTTTTTAAATCACAATCTAAATTTTCTTACATTGTTTACCTATTTAAAATGTATTATATTTTATCCAACTTGTTTTAGTATTTGGCCTAGAAAATTAATGAGTGCTAATGGTGCATAAGTCTGTGGGCACTGTCCCCTATCTTTGCCAAGAAACCTGGAAAAGGTATGAACTGAATAAAACACAAGGTTCTACCCTGTACCTATTGACTTCCCCCTCTCAAACATCCATATTATCATGTTTGATTCCAACCATGCTAGACATCAATAATAGGCTGAGAGTTCTGGGGTGCCTTATCCGCCGTATCCTGAGAGTTGATGGAGAGTGATAAACATAATGACATATTGAAACAGCCCAAGTCACCATTTGCTTACTCAGTTGCTGTTGCAAGTTCTAATTGGATCATCTGCTATTGATGAGAGAGACAATCGAATCAGCTGATTGCACAAATTACCTATTGTTGCAAGTATAGGGTCTGCTGTTATTGCCCTTATTAATAAGTTTACCCAGTGTTTTTATAATATTATTAGTAGTCATACATTTCTAGCTCCATAATTAGTTGAGATATACTGTATGCATCCTTAGGGCTAATATTGACCTTTATTCAGTTGTGATGAATTTCACTTCATGTTCAGAAACATTTGTTTGATCAATATAGATTGTTACTGGGTCTATTCAATAGACTTGTGTTGAATTTAGCAAACAAATTATTTATTAATTATTTATTTATAAAATATTTTACCAGGAAAGATACATTGAGATTTGTCTCGTTTTTAAGTATGTCCTGGGTCCACAAAACATTGCATTGATACAATAGGGTACAATAAAATACAAAAACAATATCAATACACAATATATACAAAATTTAACATAAAACAGGTAGTGAAAATATAACCAACCATGACACGTGCATTCTGTTTTGAGGTATGTAGAGAGGGATCTCTTAAAGGACTTTAGGCTTGGGGAAGATTTTAAAGTGTGCGGGAGGTCGTTCCACAATTGCGGTTCTGTAGGAGAAGGAGGATTTAAATGAATTATGTCATTTTAACCAATATTACACCGTTTTAAACTCAAATTCTAAACACAAGTAATAAGATAACTTAGTTGCCAGTGAAGATAAAATACATGAATTTCACATATTTAAAGTTCGTGGATTGGTCTGTAACTTGATTATTAGTAACATAGCAATGTTAATGAGCCTTTGAGCTGTTAATTACCACCACAATCTCATCTCCTTGAACCCTAATCTGTGTCTGAATTTTAGATTGTACATTGACCTTCCTGGCAGCCTCACCCTTTGTGAAGCCTGCAGTACATGTCCTTATCTTGGAGACCAAATACAATAAAGACAAATCAGATTTATATAGTTTTCACCCTTGCTCAAGGGAAAGCTGTAATTTAGTTATGCATGATCTCCACATCCATACATATGATCCTTACTGTCTGAGAAATTATGAAATGAGAAAACTTCACATTTTATTGTATGTATTGATGTAGGAGAGGCTTTATAGTTTCATTATTGGAGTTAGTTGCAATATAACACAGTATTGCGATACCTTTTTATTGGGCTCACACGATTTAACAAACACAACCTTTTGGGAATTGCTATTTTTTTGTAATTTCTTATATAGTTATGGTAAAGCTATATATTTTCACCATTTTAACACCCAACCAGAACCATTAAAAATGACGAATGTCGCCAAAGTCATATTAAAGTTCGATTCTAAAAATGATAGGATGTTACTTTCTCTGCACTATATCACACATTTGTTCAACTACATATAGACTTTGCCATCTCGGTGGCCACTGGGCTCCAAATTGAGTTTTTTAAGTGAATGTGTAAGTCAAACTTAACACAAAACAGAGTCATTTTAACCAGAATGAGATTTAAGTCAATGAGATATTTGGTAACAACATGTAGTAATTACTAATTAGTTTAGCATTTTACTGAGGCAGACTGTTCATGTCTTCAAGGGATAATTTGTATCTGCATTTCAATAGTCTGCACTTAACCAGACATCATCATATGCTAATTAATAGGATGAAAATGAAGTGGCTGACAGTCTGTTGAAATGTAATTATCCAGATAATGTATAGTACTTGTGTAGAGAAAATAAAATGAAAAAGTAAAAGAAACTCATAGGTGAATAGTAATTGGTGAAGAGGAGATCAATGGGGGTGGGATCATTTAAATTACATCTTTGTTGGAGAGCGAATGGTTAATGACAATAAGCCAATAACAAGTAAGGCCAGTAAACAAGCCCACCAGGGAGGTGGGGCTAACTCCCACACCTTCCTTTTTTGAAGCACTCCCCTCACTCTCTCAGAAACACTCTCATCAGTGCCTTTGAGAAGATTCCTCTCACACTCAACTCTTGCTAGCATCTTTCTGCTAACATGATTTCTTACAGCTCATCATTCTACAAGCCTTGTCTTGGGTTTCCAGGCAAGGTTTGAATTAGATACACAAACATGCCTTTCTAGAGTTTGATCTTCAGTCCAGAAGCCTTCCACAAAGATTTTATCTACAGCTCTGCTCCCAGTGCAGACCCTACTCCAGCGACCTTGAAGAACTCCAAGAAGAACTCTCTGAAAGCCAAGTTAGCAAACAGAGAGATTCATCCAATAACCATGGGTAACAATGACTTTTATTCCAACCAAGGAAGGAGTAATCCACATTTTCCTCCCTCTGAATATGGAAATTACCAAGGAAATAAGCAAGGTGTTACTGGCATTAACCATCCACCTTACTCTCCGTATGTGCAAGGCAACCATGGAATTAAGCCTAACTATAAAGATTTCAGCCAACAAGATGACGGGCAGTGCCCACCTCAAATGCCGAACATCATGAACCAGCACCCCCATTATGGTCCAATTCCTCAAATACAAAATGTGCTTGGGCATGGCTTTCAGAATACAGCTGTTTACCCAGTGGTTAGCCAAAATCCCACAACAGCCGAAGATGCTTGCAACACAATAAATTGTGGACAGCCGTTGATACAAACAAACCCAGAGCAAATACCTGGCTATGTAAACCAAGCACCTTACTACCCAAACCAAGTTTCTCCCCATCAAGCTACCAGTCCTGTAAGCATGAATCGGCCCACTTCCCCACAGGCCATGCTCTGTGCTGCTCAGATGGGGCAAGTCAAGTACCCCATGCACCACTATGAACATCCTTCACCAGCTAGTGAAGGAAGCTGCACCTCTACTAGCACCATATCCAGCGCTGGGGGCAGCACCCCTACAAGTTCATTTTCCAGGGATTGGAACTGCACCTCTACAAGCACCATATCTAGTCCTGGAAGCTGCACCCCTACCAGCACTATATCTATAGATGAAAGCTGCACCGAAAGAGTAGACTCAGATGTTGAGGTGAGTAATTACTAATCCAAACTCATGCACTGTTTTAATATGCAATTCCTTTAGCATGCTACATGTATGGTCCACTTTGGAATATTTTTTTTTTAAAAAATTGTGATTGTAAAATGAACATTTTAAATATATCATGTAATTAGAAATCTAAATAGTGGAGATGGTTTATTGTTTTATTCTGAAAATGTATGGATTTGTTTAAAGTGAGAAATGGATATTTAGTAAAACAAAGTACACTATTTTTTTTAATGACATTAAGGTAGAAAGTGGGGAATAATCAAACTTTTGGTATGTTGTTTTAATGTCTAATTTTTAATTTCATTTATAGTAAAAAAAAAAAAGGTTGTGGTGGATTGACAACTGAAAATGTAGGCCAGTATTTGGAAAAGGGGAAAAAAATATTTGAAATAATCTTATTTGTAGAATTTTTCCAGCTTTGAACTTTCATCCATTTTTTTCACCCCACTTGTCAATTTAGTTCCACTCAATATTTACTACATAAATATGTCTTTTTACTTTGTTTTGTATGTAACTGTTGCAGGTGTCGAACAATTTCAGGATTTGCTTGTGAAGCCTAAATATCGAGTACAATGGCATATTTTATATTGTCTAGTGACTTTAACCTATTTCCTGACAAAATGAGCTCAAATCTAAATTGAGGTCTACTTTATTTATAAATAAACAGTGGGAAATTGTAGTTAAAATAAACATTCTGTATAAAGTCAAAGGCAATTTTGGCTCCAAGCTGAAGACTGTGTCTATTGACTGACTATTGCAATCGGAGTGTGTATGCATCAATGATGGGTCCCCAATTTCCCATTCTGTAAATGGTGCTTCTGTATGGTTGATATATTATTACACTCAAAACACTAGTAAATAACACATTCATATAACAAACTATGACTATGGCAGGTGTTTTCCTGTAGATCTGGACCTTTTGTAGTTGCTGTGCTCTAAACACTTTTAAAATAATGAAAAATGTTTTCTTTAACCTCAAGTGTAACTCTTGCTCCTTACATTCACAGGATACATCGAGCATGAGCGAGCTGGCGGAATTTGCCCAAAATTTTAAAAGACGGAGGCTTAGGTTGGGGTTTACCCAGGAAAATGTTGGGGTCGGACTAGGAATTTTGTACAGTAAGATCAGATATGAGAAGTTACTAATACATTGTAGTTAAATAATCAAAACAATATTTCATTATTTATATTCAGTCAGTTTGTAAAAAAATACAATGCACATGTAAAAAGCAACTTATATTTTAAATGGAAAATCTGATATTTTAATTACAGCAAATACAATTATCTAAAATATACATTATTGATAAGTTTAATAAAATTTTTTATATATTAATCGATGGATTTTATATTCCAAGTATTTTGTTTGATAAATACAGTCTGAACCTTTGAGAAATCACAGAGAGGGCATTTAACAACACTTTGGTACAATGAAATGCAATGTGGATTTTATCCCTGAATTTGATGACGCGTAGTAACCATTGACTTCAATCATGAACCCAACTCTTGGAAATATGAGATAATGTAAAGTCAAAGATAGAAAACTCATGGAAACATGCATCTGCAATACAATATCATTGTTCCAAAGAATCGCGTTTGCATAAAATGCTAATTGTGGGCTTTTCAGGTTGCAGTTACAATGTCAGAGTGCTACCAACATAAATATGTAAAAAGCATAAGTCAATAATGAACCAAAAAAGTAATCAAACAAGCTCTAGTCATACTAATAATACTATTAATATTTTAATTGATTTAAGGATAAATAATAGAGCATAAGAAAATATTTTTCAAGCCAGAACACCTGGACTTCACATAACTAACAAACCGTACTTTGTTGCAGATAAGTCATTTAGCCAGACAACAGTTTGCAGATTTGAGGCTTGCCAACTGAGCCTTACTAATATGCGGAAACTAAAACCAGTCCTGCAAAGATTTTACGATGACGTTGAGGCAAATCCAGCTAGCCGAGAAGTAAGTAAAACTATTTTAACGATTCATTTATATCAAGTTGATCATTGTTTTTTACAATTCCACAATTATCATCAGTGGAATTAATTGTACAAAACCAACTATAACCTCATATCTGCCAACATTGGGAGGTATGGGATTGGGAAGCAGGCATTTGGGCAATAGAAGCATTGTCAGTGACTTGTGTCACTGGCGATGTCCACAATGAATTAACCTGTCTGCAAAAGGGAGTGGGTTGGCCCATTGAAGCAGCGTGCCAGCCTGGTGTCTAGCATTGCCCGAATTATGGCTGTAAGAGCATTATCGGAAATGTAGTCCACAACATCTGAAGTTTCAAAGGTTGCCTACCCTTGTAGTAGACCATGCAGAGAGAACTGCTGAAGCAAGCTCTGCATAAACCTAGTGGCTGCCACACATCTGAAGCACATCTAATGATGCTCTCTGTGACACAGGGACTGTCTCCTGTTCACAATTGCACTCAAAACACTAGTAAATAAATATCACTTTCGTATAACAAACTATAATTGTGTCAGATAATTTTCAGGAGATCGATAGCTGACGATGTATTCTAAGCACCATTAACAGGAAACAAAATCGGGATGCAAGAACAGGACCCTAAAGAAGGAACAGTTTAGCCAAATTTGGGACATTTTGGGAGGCATGCAACCCTGCTTCCTTTTCAGTCATTGAATTGCATAAGGGTTCTGTGTTCAGTGTTCAGTGTATGGAAATTGAAGGTTCAAACTTTAAATCAATGAAAATTTCAGAGTTGGATAACTCATTGTTCAGTCTACATGATGTAGGCTTTAGTTGTAAGGCTATAACCATAGAGAGCTACAAAGTTCACTGTTATGTCTATGTAGAGCTTCAGAGATCAGTGTTTAGCCTGATGAGAGGTACTGAGTTCAGGGTTTAAGGAATATAACCATGATTTAAAATATATATATATATTTATTATTATTAGCCTATCATTATCACTTGGGACGTGTACAGCATGTCAAGGAGAAGCGTATCTTCATTTTGCATGTGCATATGGCTACAGTGATTTTAATAAATCACTGCTGCTATAGTAGATGTGATATAAGGAGAGAAAAGGACAATGCAGTATTATCAATGTGAGATGAACAGGTAGCTATGGTGCTTGGGGTGCTTTTGTGTTAGTGCCCCTTTAACTTTGTAATTTTTTTTAAACATGTTCATTAAAAAGTGTTGGTTTTTTGTTTTTTTAAACTTGCTAATCTACTGGGTTGGAATTTTTTTTTTTAATTCTGTGATTAACAGGTTATTCTTTGTATTTTTTTTTTTTTTGCATTCCACTAGATAGTTGACCGAGGAGAGAAACCGAAAAACTCGGCAAAAAGAAAACGTCGTACGTGCATTGCCGAACATGTGAAGCTGTCTTTAGAAAAGTTTTATGAAGCGTGCCCTCGTCCAAGTAAAAAAGACATCGAAATTATGTCTACATGCACTAAGGTCGATTGTGACGTAAGTATTGACAACAAGAACATTTGTATCAGACCACAACTGTGACACAAACATTTACAGAGTTATTCACCAAAATGAGAATTCAAAGTGAATTTCAGATTTAAAGGGACACTATAGTCACCAGAACCACTACAGCTTAAAGTGATTCTGATGTCTGTAGCATGTCCCTGCAGCCTTTTCACAGTAAACACTGCCTAGTAATTCCCTCAGATGGACACTAGAGGTGCTTTCTAGTCTAGGGCAGCACTGGTGTTCAATGTCTCCATGCTCTGCGTGGAGAAACTGAATGTTCCCCACAGTGGTGCATTGATTCCCTATGAGGAGATGCTGACTGGCGCAGTGCATCGTTTTGCGTCCATGCTTCAATAGCCTCATAATTGGCTTGGCTAAGATCATCAAGATTGCTGATCTCAGCCATAGTGGCAGAGCCAGTCATGGTGAGACTGGTGCAGCATTCGAGAAAAGACGAGTAAAATCTCGACTGAAACGGGCATGGTCACCTGAATTGCCACATCAGAAGTATAATGTCTGGAATACATGTTTTTATTCCTGACACCAGTGTTCCTTTCAGCCTAAAGTAGCCAAAATTGATGCATAGCTGATTATTATTTCTATAGCTATTTTTCCAGTTTGGCTATTTTGACATTAAATTTGAAATGCTCTTAGAATTCATTTTGGAATTCTCACTTTAGTGAATAAACGTTTGTGAAGCAAAATCTGGTTGTTTTTATGTCCATTTAACAGCTCAGGTGTCTTTTAATGTTTCATAGATATGAGTCTATGCCAAGAATTGAGTGACACAGGAGAGCTAGATAACCCCTTTCTTCAGCTGCATTCAGAGCAATGGATCTTAATTACAGCAAGTGGAGCTGCTGTGATTATTCCTTTAATGTTTGTTTCCTGTGCTTTCTTGAGATAGTTAAGAATGGGGTGACTGTTGATGAGGATGTTCTGACAATGTAGCCACTGTATTGGCATCATAGCAGAGAATTGCCTTGATTGGTGATGCATGTTCCAAGCAAGGCTAATCGTGCTACATGCAGATGGCAAATGTCATGGCACACTGGAGAGGAGTTGAGTACTAACAGCTATTAAAGTGATTACAGATATAATTTAGATTTCTATATTGACTGCTTTATGAGTTAGCTGTTATAGTGACCATCTTGTGGCAGTCGATTTAACAATGAGTTCTAGAGATTTCAGTACCAGTAGGTGCAATTTTGATAAAAGAAGATTCTATAATTAGGGCCAGTTGGACATTTGTAATTAGTTTTTTTCTACTTTGCTATTTTGGCCTAGAATTTGCAATCCATTTTTCAATTTTCACAAATTTCCAGTTTAATAAATAATCCTAATTGTTTTAGCTGCGAGTAGAGTCAAACTAGCCACTACATGCAGTGCCTTGGCTCACAAAATAAATACCTAGCCCAGATCAATAGAGCAATTACTTTGTGGGAGATAGACATGCACATTCAAACAAGATTCCTTGTAATTGTTCACGCTGGTACAAAAGTGAATATTTTAATGTATATATTCCATTATATATTTCCCAAATGTTTTGCTCTACATAAATCAGACTTGGTACTTGTGGTTTATGTCTCTTTAAATGTAAATAATTTGTTAATAATTGGACCTCATCATATAAGGTAAATTAATTTATTGACCACCCATTTCTTTCATTATTTATCAATAGGTAATTAGAAACTGGTTTTGTAACCAGCGCCAGAAGGAAAAAAAAAAACTGAAGAAAATCCTAAAGGAGTCTGGAAACTTTGCTCAACCTATACCAGCTCCTAACGAAGGAAACAGCGCCATGCCGCCAGTGGGAGTGCTACAACCCTGCCTTATTGACATGACTGGATCAAATCATACACCTTTTATGGTTACAAACAACCAATATGGGCAATTCATCCAATATGCCATGCAAATGATGCCCCCTGGAAACTATACTCAGTAAACCATGGTATATCCACAATTAACCCATCGTGATCACTTTTACTTCACATACACACAAACAGACACATGCAAATACACAGACGCACATAAGAAACACAGATACAAATACACACATATATACAGACATAAATACACACAAATAGATGTGCAGATACACAGATAGATACACTGACACCCACATACATATACAGATACATACTGGTACACAGATACACATACAGACACACATATTCACATACAGACACACAGATAAACATGCGAACACACTGAGATACACATACGGACACACAGATAAACATACAGACACACATATATACATGAAGACACACAGCTACACTTGCAAGCTCACAGACACACTTACAGACACACATGCAGACATACAGATACACATATAGACACACAGATAAACATACAGACACACATATTCACATGCAAACACACAGATAAACAGATACACATAAAGACACACATATATCCATATATAAATACAGACACATACAGACACATATTTTCATACAGACACATATATACACATACAGAAACACATATTCAGATACAGGCACACATATTCACATACATACAGACATTGCTACACAGATACACAAACAGACACACATGCAAAAACTTTTTTTTTTTTAGCCTTCCTCCTGTTTTCTACCTTTTAAATGCAGTAGGGCAGCCTCCCTGGGGTCCAGTCAGCTGGCCGATGCTATTGGATGTCAGAGGCTCTTACTCTTACCTCCTCTCCTCCTCCTGCGTAGTGCTCTGTGTTAGCTGGCTGTCACTTCCTCTCAGTGCTGACATTATTAGAAGGGCCAAGTCATGCTATTAAAGGGCCACAGCACTGACCAGGCCCCTTAAGACTTATTACCATCGGGTGGCTCTAGGTGCATGGGACACCCGATGGATCCCATGTCACACTGATACATACACACACCTTGATACATGCATTGACCGACATGTACACACTCAAACACACACCCTAACACACATATACATGCAAACTGACACACACAAACACTGATACATGCACACATAATGATACACAGATACACACTGACAAAAACTCACACACAAATGCACACTGATGCATATATATACATACACAGATGCACATCCTGATACACAGATCTGCACAGACACACAGATACACACACTGACATATACATACATAGATACACACCCTCACTCTACATGCTCCCCTCCCCTCATGTATCCTCTGCGGCTGCCTACTTCCGCATAGCCCTCTCTGCAGTAAACTGGGAGGAAGTGACAGGCTGTCACTTCCTCCCAGAGGCCCTGTCTCGCTTTTAAAGGACCACAGTGCTATTCAGCAATAAAGCAGTGACACCCATCAGGTTGCCCTAAATGAAAGGGCCACCAGATGGGCCCCCTGACTGTGCCGGTAATACTTTTTGATAAACTGCAATAATTACCTTGTTGGGTTAACTCCACCTATAGTGGCTTTCTACAAGACTAGAATTGTTAGGCTACTTTTGGTCGCCTAACTGACAATAGTCATCATCACGTTGTGCATAAGGACATTCAGCGTCACCCAAAACCACATAGGAAACTATTATACAATGCTTTCTTATGGTGGAAGTCTTAATGTGAGTGTGGCGCTTGGCGCGCATGCGAATTAGGTTCCCCCTCCAGCTAATGTCAGAGAAACAGAGAAACCTGAACCAGCACCGAGGGACATTGGTGCTGGAATCACGTAAGTGGCAGAAGGTTTTTTTTTTAACCCCTTCTGCACCAATGAGTGGGGGGGCGATCAGCGATGTTAAATTACATTGTTGCAGGCAGAGGGTAAATGTTTTAGACCCTCTAGTGCCAGGAAAACACTATATGTTTTCCTGGCACTATAGTTTCCCTCTTAAGGTATTCTTTTGTTTGGAACATTTTGTGAATGTATACAAATAATTTTTGAGTCTTCTTTACTGGTATATACTGAGGTACACACCAAACCTATGTTGTGCCCAATGGTTGTACAGTTGATAATGATCTTTCCATTCTGAAAACATTGTGCTTTTTACATTCCTTTAGACTGTAAGCTCATTTGAGCAGGACTACCTTTTGTTATGTTTAGACTAAATTAGTCAGTGTTTCATTTATGCATTGTAGAGTGCTGTTGAATGTGCAGGAACTGTGTAAATGCATTCATTGTAAATATGACATGTTACTATGTATATAAAAAAATTACAAAATAGATAAAAAACCAAATAAAAATAATAAAATAAAAAATCAACACCTACTAAGTTCGTTTGTCTCTTAGTTTGGAACGTTTTGAAGTTTGGAGGTTGTTCCGTATCATTCCAATGTTTATTAAAGCTTAACCCCTTAAGGATGGAGCCAAATGTACACGTTGTGAATGAAACAAAATGTAAACAAAACCTGGCATTTGCGCTACATGTCTGTCCAACCGTAATTCACCTCTTTCATAGTAAATGCACCCACCCTTATTATATATCATTTTATTCAGGGGAAACAGGGCTTTCATTTAATATCAAATATTTAGCTATGAAACATAATTTAATATGAAAAAAAATGGGAGAAAATAAGATTTTTTAAAAATTTTTTTAGTTCTACATGACATTTTAACTGTCAATGTCATAATACGGTTTGCTTTTACTGCAATAAAATACACATATTTGTATTCAGCAAAGTCCCACGTGTAAAACAGTACCCCCTATGTACAGGTTGTATGGCGTTTTGGGAAGTTACAGGGTCAAATATAGCACGTTACATTTGAAATTGAAATTCGCCAGATTGGTTACGTTGCCTTTGGGACTTTATAGTAGCCCAGGAATTAAATTTACACCCATAATGGCATACCATTTGCAATAGTAGACAACCCAAGGTATTGCAAATGGGGTATTTCCAGTCTTTTTTAGTAGCCATTTGGT
This sequence comes from Pelobates cultripes, assembly GCA_933207985.1. Classification (NCBI taxonomy): domain Eukaryota; kingdom Metazoa; phylum Chordata; class Amphibia; order Anura; family Pelobatidae; genus Pelobates; species Pelobates cultripes. The sequence continues at coordinate 110,985,140 of OW240912.1, read as the reverse complement.
CACAAACACTGGCCAAAGTTAGCGTTAGTATTTGTGTGAAAAATGCAAAAAATGCAAATTTTCACTTTTACTGGCGATATCATCGTTGTAATACATTTTACTGTTTTGAAACACTAATATTTGTGTTCAGCAAAGTCTCCCGAGTAGAACAGTACCCCCCATGTACAGGTTTTATGGTGTCTTGGAAAGTTATAGGGTTAAATATAGTGCTAGCAAATTAAATTCCCTTTACTTTCGGCATGGGTTGTCAGGCAGGTCCCGCTAATTGTAATTAATTAAGATACCTAATTATGTAAAAATATTACATAAATATATATGTAGAATTAATATATGTATATATATATATATATATATATATATATATATATATACGTAAGTGAATCTATATGTGTATATATATATCATTTTAAAAAAATATTTTTATTTATATATAGGTATATATATAGTGATATATATGTATATATTTATGTATGTAGATATATATATTATTTCGTTCTATGTGTATTTTGATATAAATATATATATATATATATATTAATATCACAATACAGTTACAACGAAATAACACATATCTAGATATTTTTTAATTACTTTTTTAAATTATTTTTTTAAATTTTATTTTTTAACGTATTTACATATTTAATTTTTTTATATTATATATAAATATATATAATAATAATTATATATATATTTAATCAGTATCAGTCTACGTGTAATTTGATATTAATATACATATATAAAATTATATATATATTAATAGTAAAATACACCTAGACAGTGTATGTGTGTGTATGTATATGTGTATATATATACTTAGATCATATATATAAAATATATATATGATCTAAGTATATATATATATATTTTTTTTTTTTTAACACTTTATTTTTTAGTTAATTTATTTTAATTTTATTTTCAGCCAGCAAGGGGACCACCTGCAGGAGGCAGCTACCCCCGGCCATGTGATTGTGGGGTCCTCGCAAGGACCTCACTCTCACATGGCCGGGGGGCACCGGAGGAGGAGGATCTACCACGGGGGGGCTCCCTGGGAGTCCCCCCCATCACGATCGCCGGCGTGGGACCGCCGGCGACCGGGTAAGTAAAGAAAGACCGGAAGGCGTACAACTACGCCCGGCGGCGTTTAGAGCCGCCTAAAATAGGGCGTAATTGTACGCCCTCCGGTCTTAAGGGGTTAAGCTCACCTGCCACGTCAAGGCAAAACCTCTTAGGTGAGTCGTACACCAACAATACAACTTGCTATTTTCAGATATAAGGTAAAATCTCTAATGAGTTATAGGGGTATTTTTCTAGACCACTACATATGTATTAACCCTTAGTAGGGAACACGTACTGTAACACTGTAACATGTCTGTGCCAAACAAAAGCAAAAACAAACATAACAAATTAAGCCTTGCACCCAAACTGTATATAGAAACAAAGAAACATAGAAACATAGAATGTGACAGCAGATAAGAACCATTCGGCCCATCTAGTCTGCTCAATTTTCTAAATACTTCCATTAGTCCCTGGCCTTATCTTATTGTTAGGATAGCCTTATGTCTATCCCACACATGCTTAAACTCCTTTACTGTGTTAACCTCTACCACTTCAGCTGGACGGCTACTCCATGCATCCACTACCCTCTCAGTAAAGTAATACTTCCTGATATTATTTTTAAACCTTTGCCCCTCTAATTTAAGACTATGTCCTCTTGTTGTGGTAGTTTTTCTTCTTTTAAATATAGTCTCCTCCTTTACTGTGTTGATTCCCTTTATGTATTTTAATGTTTCTATCATATCCCCCCTGTCTCGTCTTTCCTCCAGGCTATACATGTTAAGTTCGTTTTATCCTGCAATCCATAAACCAGTTTAGTAGCCCTTCTCTGAACTCTCTCTAAAGCATCAATATCCTTCTGGAGATACGTTCTCCAGTACTGTGTACAATACTCCAAGTGAGGTCTCACCAGTGTTCTGTACAATGGCATGAGCACTTCCCTCTTTCTACTGTTAATACCTCTCCCTATACAACCAAGCATTCTGCTAGCATTTCCTGCTGCTCTATTACCTTTAAGTCATCAAAAATAATCACCCCTAAATCTCTTTCCTCAGATGTTGAGGTTAGGGCTCAAAATATTTTGTACTCTGCCCTTAGGTTTTTATGTCCAAAATGTATTATCTTGCACTTTTCCACATTAAATGTCAGTTGCCACAACTCTGACCATTTTTCTAGTTTACCTAAATCATTTGTCATTTGGCTTATCCCTCCTGGAACATCAACCCTGTTACATACCTTAGTATCATCAGTAAAAAGACATACCTTACCATCAAACCCATGCTTCAAATATACTCCATTGCGTACAACCCTCTGTTGCCTGTCACTCAGCCACTGCAATACCCATTCTACAATATTGGAATCCAAACATAAAGATTGCAGTTTATTGATAAGCCTTCTATGTGCGACAGTGTCAAAAACCTTACTGAAATCTAGGTAAGCAATGTCTACTGCACCACTCTTATCTATTATTTTAGTTACCCAGTATTGATGTCCCGAACGGTTCACTGGCGAATAGTTCCTGGCGAATATCGCTTGTTCGCGTTCGACACGGATGGCGAACATATGCGCTGTTCGGTCCGCCCCCTATTCGTCATCATTGAGTAAACATTGACCCTGTACCTCACAGTCAGCAGACACATTCCAGCCAATCAGCAGCAGACCCTCCCACTTTCTGGACAGCATCCATTTTACATTCATTGTGAAGCTGCACTCTTAGGAGGGACAGTGTCAGCATCACCACCCTCAGCCTCACTACCCCCCACACCACCCCCAGCCTCACCACCCCC
>OW240912.1:110915265-110982200 GCA_933207985.1 Pelobates cultripes | reverse complement strand
ACATTACCCCCCTCCTTCTCACATTACCTCTCTCCTCCTTCTCACATTACCTCCCCTCCTCCTTCTCACATTATCCCCCTCCTCCTTCTCACGCTACCCCCCCTCACTCTCACATTACCATTATCCCCCACACCATCACCTCCCTGTCACCATCACCTCCCTGTCACCATCACCCGCCTCTCACCATCACCCGCCTCTCCTTCTCACCATCACCCCCCCCATACACACAACACACTTCAAGCAGCTACCCCATACACATAGGGTCTCAGACAAAAACGCAAACATGCTCACAGAGACATACATTCACACACAAGGATACTCTCTGTCAGACACACTCTCAGGCACATACACAGGTAAACTGTGCATCAATGTGTATATGTGACACTTTTTTGTTAGTGGGGCCTCATGTTTGAGTTTCGCCTAAGGCCTCATAAAGTCTAGAGCCGCCTCTGGGTGTCACAATAGCTTGCATTTAAAAAAAACTAAACTTTTTTGACTGTAATATAATAGCAGTCAGTTTCCTTCATGAGTGTGCATTTCAGGGCCTGCCCAGTGCCACCACTCACTCATTGGTGTCCCAATAGCTTGCATTTAAAAAAAACAAAAACTTTTTGGACTGTAATATAATAGCAGTCAGTTTCCTTCACGCGTGTGCGTTTCAGGGCCTGCCAGGGCACAGTGTCACACCAGTGCAACTTATATCTGGTGTAACAGTAGTGTACATTTTAAAAAAAAAATACAATTTTGACTGTAATAGATTGAATAGCAGTTAGTTGCAGAGCTCAGCAGTGTGGCATTTTTTTTGTGTGTCTGCCTCTGACAACAGCGATGCCATTTGCAACCTGTGCCAAAAGAAACTGAGTCGTGGGAAGTCCAACACCCACCTAGGTACAACTGCTTTGCGAAGGCACATGATCGCACATCACAAACGCCTATGGGATCAACACATGAGTACAAGCAGCACACAAACTCAAAGCCGTCATCCTGCATCTTCAGCCACTTTAACCACTGCTGTCCTCCTTGCCCCCTCTCAACCATCCGCCCCTCCGTCTCTCGCCTTGAGCAGTTCCTGCTCATCTGCCCACAGTCAGGTGTCTGTCAAGGACATGTTTGAGCATAAGAAGCCAATGTCACAAAATCACCCCCTTGCCCGGCGTCTGACAGCTGGCTTGACTGAACTCTTAGCCCGCCATCTTTTACCATACAAGCTGGTGGAGTCTGAGGTGATCAAAAAATTTGTAGCTATTGGGATACCGCAGTGGAAGGTACCCGGACGAAATTTCTTTGCACAAAAGGCAATCCCCAACCTGTACTCGATTGTGCAAAAGGAAGTAATGGCATGTCTGGCACACAGTGTTGGGGCAAGGGTCCATCTGACCACTGATACCTGGTCTGCAAAGCATGGTCAGGGCAGGTATATCACCTACACTGCGCATTGGGTAAACCTGCTGACGGCTGCCAAGCATGGAATGCGTGGCTCTGCAGAGGAGTTGGTGACACCGCCACGACTTGCAGGCAGGCCTGCTGCCACCTCCTCTACTCCTCCTACTCCATCCTCTTCCATAACCTCCTCGGCTGAGTCCTCTTCTGCTGCTGCGTCTTGCTCCACATCAACGGCACCCCCCCAGCTCCCCAGGTACTATTCCACATCCCGGATACGGCAGTGTCACGCTGTCTTGGGGTTGACTTGCCTGAAAGCAGAGAGTCACACCGGACCAGCACTCCTGTCCGCCCTGAACACACAGGTGGATCAGTGGCTGACTCCGCACCAACTGGAGATCGGCAAAGTGGTTTGTGACAACGGAAGAAATTTGTTGGCGGCATTGCATTTGGGCAAGTTGACACATGTGCCGTGCATGGCACATGTGTGTAATCTGATCGTACAATGCTTTGTGCATAAGTACCCAGGCTTACAGGACGTCCTGAAGCAGGCCAGGAAGGTGTGTGACCATTTCAGGCGTTCCTACACGGCCATGGCGCACTTTTCAGATATCCAGCGGCGAAAAAACATGCCAGTGAGGCGCTTGATTTGCGATAGCCCGACACGTTGGAATTCAACACTCCTAATGTTCGACCGCCTGCTCCAACAAGAAAAAGCCGTTAACGAGTATTTGTATGACCGGGGTGCTAGGACAGCCTCTGCGGAGCTGGGAGTTTTTTTGCAATGTTACTGGACGCTCATGCGCAATGCCTGTAGGCTCATGCGTCCTTTTGAGGAGGTGACAAACCTAGTCAGTCGCACCGAAGGCACCATCAGCGACATCATACCATTTGTTTTCTTCCTGGAGCGTGCCCTGCGAAGAGTGCTGGATCAGGCCGTAGATGAGCGTGAAGAGGAAGAGTTGTGGTCACCATCACCACCAGAAACAGCCTTATCAGCAACGCTGGAAGAGGATTGTGAGGAAGAGGAGTCAGAGGAGGAATGTGGCTTTGAGGAGGAGGAGGAAGACCAACCACAACAGGCATCCCAGGGTGCTCGTTGTCACCTATCTGGTACCCGTGGTGTTGTACGTGGCTGGGGGGAAGAACATACCTTCAGTGAGATCACTGAGGATGAGTAACAGGACATGAGTAGCTCGGCATCCAACCTTGTGCAAATGGGATCTTTCATGCTGTCATGCCTGTTGAGGGACCCTCGTATAAAAAGGCTGAAGGAGAACGACCTGTACTGGGTGTCCACGCTACTAGACCCCCGGTATAAGCAGAAAGTGTTTGAAATGTTACCGAATTACGGCTAGTCGGAAAGGATGCAGCAGTTCCAAACAAGGAACGGACAAGGAACGGGACATGGCTAGCTTGGTATCCAACCTTGTGCAAATGGGGAGTTTGCGGTTGTGCAAATGGACTGTTTGCAGTTGTTTGCGGTGCGTTAAATGGGGAGTTTGGTCTGTCACTGTGAAGCGGGCATAACCCTTACACTACCTGATCGATACAACATCTTACCTGATGTTTTAAAGCACGTTATTCCAAACAATTTAGGAATGTTAGGTGATTTATGCCCTTTATGGATTAAAACCAGACTCTGCATCAACTATGTAATTTTCCATGGGAGTTTTGCCATGGATCCCCCTCCGGCATGCCACAGTCCAGGTGTTAGTCCCCTTGAAACAACTTTTCCATCACTATTGTGGCCAGAAAGAGTCCCTGTGGGTTTTAAAATTCGCCTGCCTATTGAAGTCTATGGCGGTTCGCCCGGTTTGCCCAGTTCGCCCGTTTGCGAACATTTGCGGAAGTTCGCATTCTCCGTTCGCGAACCGAAAATTTTATGTTTGCGACATCACTACTTATCATGTTCTGTATGTATATACATGTGTATGTGTTCAGTTGATAGCGCTCTAATTTGGTATCCTAAACTGCTATTATGTGAGCTTAGCAATAAGTCTAACATGTATAAGTCTAACACCTAAGTTCAATACTATGTATTGCATCTCTTTTTTTTAATGTTATAATTATGCAATGCATCGAAGTAGATACTGATTGACATTTATTTGGATACTAAGGTTCACTTACTCTGATCCTGACTGACATGCATTTGTATACAAAGTTTTACTCATTTATTTAAGAGAAAATAGTACAAGGGTCTAAATCAGGTGTGTCCAACCTGCAGCCTATGGGCTGCATGCGGCCCAGAACTGCTTGTAATGCGGCCCAGTTGCTGTCCAGGGGAGAGAGCCCTTTACTTATTGTGTTCTTTCTGCACAGTTCCCTCATGCACCCTGCAGTGAGATTGAAGCTGGGATATGACGTCATCCCGGCATCAGTATCACTACTGGGCGCATGAGGGACCTGTGCAGGAAAAGCAAAGTGATCCCATCACAGCAGCAACCACGGGCCACCAGGGAAAGGATTCACTCCAGCTTTACCAAAACAAGGTAGAGAGGCTGGGTGGACCTCTTAATTACTAAATGTGTGTGGATGAATTTGATTTTTGTGTGTATATGCCAGTAATTATGTGTGTATGTGATTGTGTGACTGTGATTGTATGTGTGTGGGTCTGTGATTGTGTGTATAGGTCTGTGATTGTATGTGTGCGTGTGTCTGTAATTATGTTTGTGTGTGTCTATGTGTGTGTGTGATTGTAAGAATGTATGTGGGTGAATATCTGTTATTGTGTGTATGTCAGTGTGTATATCTCTGTTTATGTATATGACTGTGTGTATACGTCTGTGATTGTATGTGTGTGTGTATCTATGATTGTGAGTGTATATCTGTGTGTGTATATCTGTGATTATGTGTATGTATGTGATTGTGTGTAGATCTATGACTAGTGTGTGTCTGTGATTGTTAATGTGCAGGTGTGGGTCTGTGATGGTGTTTCTGTATTTCTGTCATTGTGTGTATGTCTGTGATTATGTGTGTGCATGTATGTGATTATTTGTATGTCTGTGGTTGTGTGTATGTCTGGGTTTGTATGCCTGTGATCGTGTGTGTATAAATCTGTGATCTGTGAATAGGTCTGTGAATATATGTGTTTGTGTATATCTGTGATTTTTGTGTGTATGTGTATATCTGTGGTTATGTGTGTATGTATATACATGTGTATGTGTTCAGTAGATATCGCTCTAATTTGGTATTCTTAAATAAGGCAATCCCATTTAAGAATAACAAATAAGGGATTTATATACTTAACAAATGAAATACCAAAATTAAGAAAAGGGCTTTTGAAGTTTTATTATATTAATTAATTGTATTATATATTTTATGTGGGCCCAAGACATTTCCTCTTCATTTGATGTGGCCCAGGGAAGCCAAAAAGTTGGAAATCCACAGTCTAAGTCAAATAAGAATAACTATTTAGAATGGTTTATATTTGGCATATTTTTCTTTTTTTTTTCTAAGTGTTTGATTTTTACTGATATTTATTTTAGCTCTGACATAATTTTACATTATTCAAATTGAAATGGGAAATTTTTGTATATCTTACCTGCTTTTTATATTTCAAAACAATTCGTGAATAGGTTTTGAACTTTCTGTTTTACTCCATTATATATTTAATAACTATAAAATATCCCACTATTGGTTTTCTAACTTGATCTGTGATGTTAGCTAGGTGGCACAATCATGCATCTATCAGTTTAATGCAAAATAAATGCACAGTATTAAAATTTAACAGGATGCTGATTGGACCATAATGATGGCTTCTTGGTTCATCTGGATCATTTTCCCAAATATTTTCATGGACAAAATTCATGTTTGGACGAGCCAAAACAGACACATGGATGACTACCGAAAATAATTTTCTATTTTGGACAAAGTGAGCTGGCGAAACCAAATTTTTAGCCTATTAAATACTGCAAGACTCAATTACTTTGTAGTCAAGTAATGTTGAACTTGAAAATATGATACAATATAAGTCAATAAAATATAACAAAAGTATACACATGCAGTTTCTCACCATTTCTCTCAGAGCAATCTCACAGTCAAATCTTTCCTTGAGCAGATATGCAGATAAAATAAAAGATGGAGTCTCCATCATATCAATTTAGGGAAACATCTTACTTTCATCTCTCTTTCTATGGTGCCCTGCAGTGTTAATGGCGCATGGAATGCCCTGGTGCCCCAACATTGTAAGAAGTCAAACCATATGACCTCTGACCTAGGAACCAGTCTCCACCTCCACTACTGCTCATAGAGATCTGTAAGGTAAAAATTCCTAAAATGTACTGGCAGGTAGCTATTGCCGAATGGCGGAGAAATACAACTAATGAGGGTGACAGGTGAGGTCCTGCTAGTTGCCAAGCAGCATGAGATGCTCTATCTATGCGTTGGCCCAAGGGGATTTCGTGGCCACCAAAAGTTGAGGCAGAGTGTTGGCCTCTCTACGACAATTAAAGCATAAGATAGTATGGGAGTGACAGGTGAAGCCCTCTCTGTGCAACCATGCAAGGTGGATAACTATGCGTTGGACTGATGAGTCCATCTCATCCCTCAGAGCCAGACACCCCTCCCAGGTATCCAATGCAGCAGTAGCGCGAGGGCTCTTCAGTTACTCGCTCCCGCCCCTTCCCCTGTACGTGGGGAGAAGTGGGCCGGAGCATATATATATATAAATATATATAAGTGTACCCAGATATATAACATATATTTGTCTGGGTGCACTTAAACAGGAAGGGTATAAATGTGTAAATGTTTCCATAAAATTGCAGCACAAATTGGCAATTGTGCATGAAAAGATACATATAACAGGTAGGTGTTGTGCAATTAAAGGTCATACAGTCAAACTCCTCCATCAAAGAAGTAACAAACATATTAAGAGCATTCATACTAACTTTGAGGAACAAGGTTATTCACTAAAGAGAGATATCAAATTTAAGGCCAGAGTAGCCAGAGTAGCCAGAGAGTTAGCATAGCTGACTTAGAGGATATGTCCAGTTTGACTATTTTGATCTTAAATGTGAAATTAACTTTGAAAACACTTTAAATACCCACTTTAGTGAATAACACTGATAATATTTGGGATTTTATTAAGCAGTTTTATTATCAGGACCAAAAAGACTAGATTGTTTTTAGTAATTAATAGAGTTCAAAAATATTGGAGGGGTAGATGAGAGAAAAAAATGTGGGCAAGGAAGAGATGAGACATGTCTATGAACTAAGCACCCAACAATGTAGATTTTCATGTGTGATAACCACTGGAGATTCAAACTTTATCTCTTTTTTTTCTAGATACTACAAGTTATCTATCTTTAAGTACTTTAACAAGCAATGCAATCACTTGATAATCAGGGAAGGATTTTCTTAAGACATTAACAATACTTGCAGTAGAACCTTAAAATATACTATTTTCCTTAGCATTCAATCATTTTAATATTTGTTAATATTTATTAAGAAATTAGCGCTCTTTTGGCACAGCCGGGTTCCTTTGGACTGCGCAAGTTAAATTTGTGTATATGCATTCTGCAAAGCATATTGCCTTGTGTTTGTAAACCTATTTTGTTGATCTCCAATTGAGAAACAAATATATTTACTTTTATAATTGCATTTATAAGGTCCCTTTTTGTTATACACAAACTTGCAGTTGAATCCTAATAGAGTGGTCAATAAGAAGTATTATAAATTACTGAATATATGTACGGTATATGGAAGTATGAACAGATAAGGCTAATATTTTCTGCCACGTACATATTTATAGGGTTACTCTACAGTTTGTGAGATGGAGGGGTTAGCTTTACAGTTTGTTCTGGATTTTACTAGTGTTCGGAAATAATAAACTCTTCGATTGATAATTCCTTCAATCAAGGTGAGAATTAAAGTGGATTCAAAGAGTATTTCAAGTTTAAGTACATAGTAGCTGAAGAGATAGCATAGCTGACTTTATTTTTCAAGTTTTGATATTTTGATCTTAATTTTGAAATTCCCTTTGAAGTCACCTTGAATTCTCACCTTAGTGAATAACCCTGTAAGTGTTACATTTATTGGCATTTCAATTACACAAAATGCGTTTTTTTTTTTTTTTTTAAACATGTCAGTTATTCTGCAGAGCAAGATGTTACCTCACTTTGATAAAGTGCTTTTGGGGGGTAAAACATGTCAGTGGGTGACGGCAATAGTTCCATGTAAGAAGTGGATATAGATGCTGAAACCACCATGTTTTTAATATGTGAATAGTGGTGTTTCAAAAACAAAATCTGGGAGTGAATTGAGAATGAATATGGGCACACATTTTAATGCAAGTAAATATTGTGCTTTTCTATAATAAATACTTCTATTTTTATTATATGTCCATGTCTGCACATTACTGGAGTGTTGGCTCCTTAGATTTTGCTATTAGCAAATTGTGCGATATATGTTGTATATTTGTTTTTTTGCCATTTTGTTTTCTATGTGAATGAGAATATTGTCAGGAATTTATATAACAATTCATACAAGGTGCTTTTATTTTGAGTGTTTTGCATAGATTAACAAATTATAAAAGTAAAAATATTATTTTGATATGGTCAATGACATGTGATATACTTAGGTATAATACCTGGAGCATTCATCATCATCATGTTGCGCTAAAGAACAATTACAATCAGTTTATTGAACACACAAGGACAGCAAGGTTACATATAACAAATTATAGAGCAATAAAAATTCTACTATCATTATAGTTATAATTTACAGATAAAATATTTCTTTCACTGTACAATGCTTATCGATTGTTTTAAACGTAAACAATAGCTCTGTGTGTGTGTGTGTGTTCATAATATGATACTTTGTGTTTTCAGTGTAACATCTTCGGGGTTTCTTAAATGTAACAACTCATAACTGTAACAACTGATTTAAAATTATGGCTATGATTTAATTTCTCAGGATACTTTTCTTTTATGACTTGTACCAGATGATTGGAGAAAAACAGATGTGGTGTCTATATTTAAATGGGTTCAAAAGCTCAACCAGGAAACTACAGACCCTTGTGCCTAACATCTGTGGTTTCGAAAATATTTCAAGGGCTGTTAAAGGATAATATTCATGTTTTGAACAATACTATCATTAGCAAGAATCAATATGATCTTATGAAAGACAAGTCATGCAAAAAAAACCACAATTGCATTCTATGAAGAAGTTAGTGGTAATATTATTATTATTATTATTGCCATTTATATAGTGCCAACAGATTCTATATTTACAATATTATAAGATTATAAGATAATTATAGGAGGGGGGAATTTAACTATAAATAGGACAATTACAAGAAAACTAACAGGAACGATAGGTTAAAGAGAACCCTGCTCAAACAAGCTTACAGTCTATAGGAGGTGGGGTATAAAACACAATAGGACAGGAGATAGCAATCAAATAAGGTGGGAGTGAAGAAGAGCTGGAGGAGAGAGTAGAGTGCTGCCTTTCAGGAGAGAGCAAGAGACAGGTATGTGAGGTAGAGGTTACTCTGGGAGGCCATAAGTTTTCCTAAAGAGAAGGGCTTTTAGGCACTTCTTAATCGATTGAAGACTAGGGGAGAGTCTGATGGTGGTAGGCAGGCTATTCCATAGGAAGAGAGCCTGCCGCGAGAAGTCCTGCAAGAGTGAATTGGCTGTACAGGTGCGATCGGTGGTTAGGAGAAGATCATGGGCAGAGTGGAGAGACCAATAAGGAGCATACCTATGGATCTGTGAAGAGATATAAGAGGGGCTACAAATGTTAAATGTTTTCTAGGTATGTGTTAGTACTTTGAATTGACTTCTACAGGATACAGGAAGCCAATGTAAGGACTGACAGAGTGAGAGGAACGACTAGAGAGGAAAATCAGTCTGGCGGCAGCATTCATTCCAGACTGTAGCGGGGCAATACGGCTTTTGGAAAGACCAATTAAGAGAGGGTTACAATAATCCACGTGTGAAATTACTAGAGCATGGACAAACTCCTTAGCAGCATCTTGCGTAAGAAATGGGCAGATGCGGGCTATGTTTTTAATATTAAATCTACAGGATTTGGCAACATACTGGATGTGAGGCTCATAGGTGAGGCCAGAATCAAGTATAATGCCAAGACAGCGCGCTTGCAAGGATGGACTGATATAAACACCACTAACTTGAAGGGAGAGTGAAAGAGGAGGATCAGTAATAGGAGGAGGAAAGACAAAGAGCTCAGTTTTAGAGAGATTGCGTTTCAGAAAGCAGGAGGACATGCAGTCAGAGATGGAAGAAAGGCAAGCAGTGACACGTTGCAGGAGAGGCAGGGGAGAGGCCTAAGGCACACCTGTGAAATAACCATGATGTCTAATCAGCATCTTGATATGCCACACCTGTGCGGTGGATGGATTATCTCGGCAAAGGACAAGTGCTTACTAACACAAATTTTGGCAGGTTTGTGAACAATATTTGAGAGAAATAGACCTTTCGTGTACATAGAAAAAGTCTTAGATCTTTGAGTTCAGCTCATGAAAAATGGGGGCAAAAACAAGTGTTACGTTTATAATTTTGTTCAGTGTAGTTTAGAATCACCACATATTCCCCCATTCCAACAACCTGTTGGGTACAGGATCAGCTAGTTGAGTAGCCTTATAGCAGCTACCTCCTAAACATTGACTCACCATTTATTGGCTCCCCGCCATTATGCTTATAGCTTCCTGCCTCCACGCATTAGCGTCTAACAGTATTCTGCCCCTTATAGGAGCCCTGACTAGTGGGCGAAGCAACACCCCTATTAATAGGAATGTTTAAGATGCTGACTCTGTCTCACAATAATTGTACCATCACATACGAATGATACCTATTCTTACTCTGTCACTGCAGGTTCTACTTCAGCTCTGAATCCAATTGTTTACCTTTCTGTATTTTTTTGAAAATGAAAAAATAAAGAATCTTAAAAAAAAAAAAAAAATGAACAAAATTGGTAAGTCTCAGGATTCTGTCCTGGGTTTACTTATCTAGAATTTATTTATAAATCATCTTGAAATGGGCATTGAAAATCATTTGTCAGTGTTTGCATGTAACACAAAACTAGTCTGAACATGATAAAATCTTTCTGCAGAGGGATTTGGATAAACTGAGGGACTTGGTAGGCAAGTGGCATACGAGGTGCAATATAGATAAATGTAAAGTAAGGCATTTTGAAATAAGGTACCCACAAGGAACTTAAACATTAAATGTGGTTTAGTTAGGGATAACATCAAATGAAAAGGACTCTGGAGCAATCATAGATCACAAACTAGGTAATAATATTCAATTCCAGTCTGCCATCCAAAAAGTTAGTAAGGTGCTTTCATGTATAAAAAGAGGTATTGATTCATGTTATCAAAATATAATTTTGCCTCTTTATAAATAGTAATAAATAAATCATAAATAGTCAATTTTGATACCAGTTTAATGAAGGATATTGCAGAACTAGAAAAAGAGACAAACTACTATATTTGTAAGGGGGATGATATTCATATACTATAAGGAGAATCTAGAAGAACTTAATTTGTATTCTTTTGAAAAGTATATATGATAGCACTATACAAATATATATGGGTCAGTACAAACTGCTATCTGCTAGCCTTTTCATTAGCAGCAGTATACAACCAACAAGAAGTCATCCATTGAGACTGGAAGAAAGAGGTTTTTGCTTATAGCAAATGAAAGTGTTCTTTACAGTACAAACTATAGAGATGTGGAATTATCTGCTTATAGAAGTTGTCTTATCAGATTCTATATATTTTAAAAAAAGATTTAAGTGTGGAAGCTTTTTTTTGCACAAGCACAATATTCAAGAATATAATTGATATGTATGTAAACAGGTTGTTGATCCAAAGAGAATTATGATTGCCATAATGGAATCAAGAAACATTTTCCCTTTTTGCGGCATAGTTGGAAATGGCTACATTTGTTTGAGTTTTTTTCCTTCTTTTGGATCAACAGTATAAACGAATGGGTTTCAAGGTTTAACTTGATGGACTTTAGTTTTTTTTTTTTAACCTCTGTTCGATCCTTACACTGGCTTCCTGGTTCCTATAGGTGTCAATTCAAAATACTAACCCTTACCTATAAAGCGCTAACCAACTCTAGACCCTCTTACATTTCTTCACTGATTCATAGATATGCCCCTTCTCAGTCTCTCCACTCTTCCGGTGAGCTTCTCCTGTCCGCTGCTCCCCTAGTCTTCAATTGTTTAAAAGGTCCTTCAAAATACATCTGTTCAGAAATGCTTATGGACTCCCAGAGTAACTTATCTATACCTATCCATTTCTGTCTTTTGCTCCCCTAAAGAGCCACACTCCACTCTCACCTCCAGTTCTGCTACTTTTTCACTTCCTTGCTGTCCTGTTGTGTATTTGTACCCCACCTCATCTAGACTGTAAGCTTGTGTCACTGTGTTATTGTCTCACTTACTGTACATTTTACCTCCTTTCATAACATTATAAATACCAATAATAATAATAATAAATAATAATAATAACCTAGACAACTATGTAACTATGATGTAACTACTTTTGATATTTTATAAGGAGTAGTGGGCATACAAGACTTTTTATCTTTAGAAATCTTCCCAATAGGAATGTTCTTAATTCCTGATTGTTGTACAACAATCAGTGGAAGGAACATTTGGAGGAATCTGTGCAATATTGAGAGGGATCTACTTAAGGATGTTAACGAGAAGGATGTTCTATTAAAATTGTGTGCAATTGTGTGTCCCTCCAATATTGGCACTCCAGAACCCTGAAGAACTTTAGCTTGCTGACATGCCTTCTGTGTGAAGAGTGTGTCTTAATTTTGGGATGGGGAGTGGGAGAGTGGGCGGCATAATGCATCTTTGCCTGTGTGGCCAAATATCCTTGCCTTTTTTTTCAATTGAGTTTTGATCATCTGTCATTTTTTTGCATATTTCAAAATGATCACAGAACAATGATGTCACCCTGAACACAAAAGTTAATTGGGGCAAATGTGCGTTTTGGACTCTTGGAGTACCAAATAAATATGTGCATGTGGAAGAAAATGTTCTGATTCATTAATTTTCAAATTTTGTTTTGTCAGAAATTTGGAAAATATAGATTGAGATGAGCCATATTTTGCCCAATAATTGCGTTAGTTTAAAAAATTCGGACGTCCATTATTCCCTATGGGTTAAACTGCTGAAAAATCAAAATAAGAAAAGCTAGTAGATAACTCCCTAATTTGCAATCCTTACGTGGATTTACTATAAAGGTACTAAATATGGGAACTATCTGCTAAACAGTGCCTTAATTTGGTATTCTTTAATATGGCAATCCCTAACAAGGGTACCAATTTATGGAGTTATCTTCTAAAAGATCAAAATTAAAGGGACATTTTAGAGTTAGGATGGCAAAGCTGTATTCCTAACATTAAAATGTTTCTCTGCCCCCATAAACCCACGCTCACCCCCAGCAATGTAAAGGGTTAAATACCCTCTTATTCACTTACCTGATTCCAGGGCTGATGCTCTCAGCACTGCGTTACGCACCACCTTCTCCAAAGTCAGCTGATGGGGGGACCTAAAGTGCATTTGAGGCAAGTACTGCACACTCTTTAAGCCTTCCCAATAGGGAAGCATTGTGTCAATACGGTTTTCCTTGATGCTGCAGAGCGTGAGGACATCCAGCGTTGTTTCACAGAGTCAAATTCCGTGAAACTCCAGCAAGTGCCTCCAGTGGCTATCTTATGGCTTTCTGGTCTCTAAAATTGCAATGTTTTCCATTGCAGGACTAAGGGGGGCAGATATAGTGCACCCAGACCACTTCAATTAGATGAAGGGGTCTGGTTAATTAAAGTGTTCCTCTGAAAAAAAGCCATTTTCTTAATTTTGCTCTTTCTGTTGTTTAGCAGATAGCACTTTTATTGGTATTCTTAATTATGATTATCACACATAAGGATTGGCACGTTAACTGCTAAACAATAAACAGCTAAAAGATTAACATTCGATTGCCATAAGGATACCAAATAAGGGTGCTATCTACTTAACAGGTGAAATATCAAAATTAAGATATACCCTTTTCTTAATTTTGTCCTTTCAGGTATTTAGCAGTTAACCCCTCAATTTGCGACTCTTACATGGAATTGCCATATTTAAAGAAAACAAATTAGAGAAGATCTAGTAAACATTCCTAAATTGTTATCTATATCAAAGTGAATGCATGCAAAACAAATCATTTCAGTTCATTATGGATTCTTTTATTTTCATCTTCTTTTCATTTACCGTTGAGTATGAATTTAACATGCTTTCAAACTGACAAATTTGGACAAAATTTGATTCGGAACAAAACACATTGTACATCTATAGTATAAAGCTTGAAGCAATCTAACCAGAGAATTCATGCCTTATACCAGGGGTCCTCAAACTCGGGCCCCCCAGATGTTGCTGAACTACAACTCCCATGATTCCTTGAATTACATAGATAGCCAGAGAATCATGGGAGTTGTAGTTCAGCAACATCTGGGGGGCGGAGTTTGAGGACCCATGCCTTATACAGTCTTGACTTAGAGGGCTGTCTACATAAGAGCTGAACAAATTTGCTTAATTTTAATCACTGAATCAATTTTAGGTATTAACTAAAGTCAGTTTCTATGCAAATTTAGCTATTACCCAAACATTTTCAAAATAAACATGAAGGAATCACTCTTGCTATATACCGTTGAGGTTTTTTTTCTTCCTTGTCCTAATAAGTAAAAAACTGGTCTACCTTTCAAAAAAAATACATGATCTCCTAGAGAAAAAAACAAAACAATAACCCGAGAAATAGAAATAGTCATACAAAGTGTAAAATATATATTAAGTGCAACAGAAAACTGTACAACAACAAAGTGCAAATACAGTGTAGGACACCACTTTCACAAACACAGTGATGAATATAATTATCAGCTGGATGATGAGCTTGTAGAACTCATATAAAAATAAAAAGGAAAATTCATAGTGCAAAACAGCTTTAATAACAAAAAATAAAAACTGAATAAAAATGGAACACTCACAAATAAAGTGGCACAATTGAAATAAATCAATATGTGCAAAAGCGTATTAGCCTACAATAGGCTGTTAAGTTGATCTGCGTTCCACAGTGGAAGGCACATGGGCGCAGACGTTGGAGCGATGACGTCACGTTGCCGCGCATGCGCACATACCGGGAAAGGACGCGACCCGGCATATTTAAATTGCCGGTCGGAGAAGAACAAATATGTTCCTGAGGAAGTCTGTGACAAAAGACGAAACGCGTTGAGCACTTTATACAGCCCAGGAAGGATTTCAGCAGCTAGAGGTACCAGAATTACTTTGATTGATTGGCACCCAGTGAAGAAATATCGCTGAAGCCCTGAACTACCTCCTTAGAGACTGCTGCATCCAGCCTATTGTAGGCTAATACACTTTTGCAGATATTGATTTATTTCAATTGTGCCACTTTATTTGTGAGTGTTCGATTTTTATTCTGTTTTTTTTCTTGTTATTAAAGCTGTTTTGCACTATGAATTTTCCTTTTTATTTTTATATGAGTTGTACAAGCTCATCATCCAGCTGGTAATTATATCCATCACTGTGTTTGTGAAAGTGGCACCCTACACTGTATTTGCACTTTGTTGTTGTACAGTTTCCCTTTTGCACTTGTTCTTGAAGGGATATGTAGCGGCTTGCCTGCACTCAGTGTTTCGGTTATCTCACTATTTCTATTTTGGATTTCATTCAAATATATATTGGCTTTATTTGAACATATTTTATCTTAAGAACGCCAGTACACCATCACGATCTTCAACTATAATACAATACTTCCTTTTATTTCTCTCCTCTGAGTGTTTTTTTTTTAGTTTTTATTTATGTTGAATGAATGGAAGTGTGCATGAATCCTTGGAATTGGATAAAACAATATTTTACTATAACGCACTCATAGATATATAAAATCATACAAACAATCCAATGTTGTATATGTATTTTAAATTCTGTCAATACTTTTATATTTGTATTTGTCTTTATTGTAATGTAATTTCAATTTCTAATACCTTTCAAAAAAGAATTGTGGAGTTTTACGGTGAAATCATAATATCAGGGACCAGTAATTACATCATGGATAGGGGGACTAAATAATCGGGGAAAAAAGCTGTAATGGTTAACAGTTGGAAAAAAAACAAATTGTAAATTTTTAAAATTGTTAAATTTAATCTATATAGATGAAGATTTGTTGCAAGTACCCCTTGGGAAAATAATCCTGTCAATTAGTTTTCTACTGTGTTAGAACATCTGAATCATTGTAACTCTTCTCATTAGCTGGGATTAATTTAACCTGTTTTGAGGGAAGGCTGAGGAGGAACAAAGGTTAGTGATATGGAGAGCTCTGTGGTGGGTGTTGCATCTGTTGGATGTGGATCTCTTTTGGTGGCTGGAAGGTCATGGGTGGTGGGGTGGACCCCCTTCCTCCCTTATCTTTTTTTTTCATCTCCTTGTCGTCTACTTGCTTTTTCTCTACGTTTTCCATCTTTAGGCTCTGAGGAAGGTTTAGGTGGTAAGGTTGGGTGATAGGTTGTTATGGTCAGTTCTGGGAGGATGGTGCAGGTGAAACAAGAGCAGAACATCATGGGTATATATTAATACTGCTAAAATGGGTGTTTGACAATTTTCTTTTTTTCTATTGCATGATATATAACTGCAGTTCTATTTCAATGTACATTCCTCATATGCCTGTAATTTCAAAAGGTCCCAGTGGCAATGTGAATTTCCCTTGCCACTTGCTTGATTTGTACTTACAAGAACAGCATATGTCTATTTTATATTTTTTTTCTAACAAAAATAAAGATTGTAAAAAAAAAACCTTAATGTGTTAATAGCTAAGGTTGCATGTTCAAGAATACAGCCGTTTAAGGAAAAAGTATATGTGTGTGTGTGTGTTTTAAGGGAGGGGAAGGTGTTATATATTGAGGAAACAAGACCCCAGCAGTCACGATCTTTGTAAAAAAAAAAAAAAGATTAATTAATCCATGGCAATTTTGGACTAGTGCAGTGGCTATTAACCTTTTTTGTCAGGGTCTGTGTTTTATACAAGCTGGGCAAGCCATCCTTAAGTTGGAAAATTAGCTGAGTGACACATCCTATAGGTGTTATAGTATTAACATTTAAATACATTTCACAACACCTTAATTAGCCTCTTCCCAGTGTCAGGGCCTCCAATACACTAGTTAAACAATGTCACTACAGTGAAACAACTTATTTTAGGCGGTTGCCTCAGGCCTGGTGAATATGATAAGTCTTTTCTTATCTAATTGGAAACAGTATGGGAACTTATTTTAGAGTCCTGACCCAGGGTTCCTAAACCACTGGATTAGAATCATCAACAAAGAAACACTATACTTATAAAAAGTATGAAACACAAAAGGTGGGGCAGTAGCAATATGGTTGTTTACTGTTATGGAAGAAAACAGTGAGTAAATACTAAACAAGGTCATGCACTAAACTGTGAATTCTCTGGAATGCAATGTGAATTCCAATTCAGACCTCAATTTAATATTGTTGGATAAGCTTTTCAAGTGATTAATATTTTAGGAAAAACTTTTAAATTAATAGTTTTTTTAAATATTAAAATGTATAAAAATATAAATGTGTCAAAAATATAAAAAATATTAAAATATTTTTCATAATAATAAATCATTTTTAAAGTTCATCAAAAAATATTAAATCATTTAAAAACCTTATCCAAAATATTAAATAGAGTCCCTAATTTAAAATTTTAGGCTAAAACGCTAGGATGCCTGAGATTATTTTGTGCCTTATTCAGCTGTTTCTGAATGCAACACATAGACATACACATATAAATATGCATGCACACATATGAACTCAGACACAAAAAAGACACATAAAAAGAAACAAACATGCTTGCAGACATAAAGGCACATTATATCAATCACATACATACACAAACACAATTGAATGTTTTTAGGGTAGCATTGTGACATTCGTGTCACACTCTTTGGTGGAGTCAAATAGACACTGCAGACACCATAACAACTTCAACTGACAAAGAGCAATAGAAATAAGAACTGATAGAAGGGAAGCTCTGGGAGAGAGCATTGGGGGGACACTGCTAAAGAAGAGGGACAATGGAAGTGAGAACTGAGAGAAGGGTGGCAGTAGGGGGGACACAGCTAGAGAAGAGGGTCAAGAAATGAAATTTAGAGAAGGGAGGACATGGGACATAAACAATGAGGATATGCTGCTAAGGAACACAGACAATGGAAGTGTGAAAGAAGAGACGGGTGGCCCTAGTGGAGACACTGCTACATAAGAAGTGAGCATTGTGAGAAAGGTGGCGCTGGGAGAAAACATTGAAGGTGTGCTGCTAAAGAAGAGTGTCAAGAGAAGAGAGAATTGAGAGATGAATGCTGTCCTTCATCCATTATACAACATGGCATCCGTCCCTCATGCAAAAAAGTTGCCAACTCCTGCTTTAATTAAATTAGTCCTGCAAGGATATGGCAGGCACAGTAATGACATGAAATGAATTACAATCATTTGAAGTCCTTGAAGTGTCCTTTTTATTAAATTAGTGTATCTCCCCTTAATGATATAGCTCTGAAGAGAGACACTATGTCTCCTCCTCAGGCACTCTCTCAGACTACAGGTAACAGAAAGGGGACAAAATGAATGACAGCAACTGCAAATATTCAAGAGTGTGACTCTTATCAATCTTGAGCAGGCTGGGGCATGATTGTCCTAAATTATCTTAAAATTAATTAATTTTGCACTGCACATATCGAAACACATTGTGCAAAAATATTTTTACAGTGTTTATTGGATAAAATAACATTCAGATCATGAGATATATATTATTTTTCCCTAATTATTAAAAAATTTTATGTTACATGATTTTTTGAAATCCATCAGGATTCTGGCAAGGAGTAGGGTTAATTTCATCTTCTGTATTGTCATATATGTCCTGATCTGCGTGAGTTTGTTGGAAGGTACACTTCTGAGCAGGTGCTTATATTTGTGGCAGTGTTACACTATATCTGGGCTATCAGTTATAGGAAACGGCCTGAATTAATATATGAAGCTGAATCACTAAACAAACAAAACACACAATAGTCGAGACTATTAATTTTGATTTTGCAATTCTATATTCCGTCCATTCTGCTTAAAAAAAAGAGATGACTGATAGGACAAAGAAGATTGATGGCTAAAGGACAGTCACTTTATAGCTGTTAACTGATTAAGTGAGAAGTGACTAACAAAAATTAAGAATCATTAAAACAATATTTTAAAAAATAATTTTTTACTGCTCTTTTTCTTTTTTTCCTTTTTTCCTTTAATTAATACTTCTTCTCACTTGATCTGTGAACCAAATGGCAGGAAGATGCACCTATCAATGTATTTTAAAATATATTTATAATTCCAGCTGAGCCGAACGGCCATTTGGACAAAATTCGTCATCTTGCAAATTTCTTTTTATTTTCAACAAAAGTAATTTGGTCAAAACACATTTGTCTGCCATGCACAAGTCTATTTGCTACCCTATCTCTGTTCCCCAGACACCAGTACCTGAGATTTAAGATAAGATCATATCACTGTGCACAGTTACAGCATTTCAGCCTTCTCTTAGAAAGTTCTAGATCTGATCGCAGTCACTGATAAGTGAGATAAGTGACAACTGAATTAGATCCCAGCTGTATACAGTAATTAGCAAGAGGCTTACAGTTAAATGTTACAACAGGTAGACTGTATCATTTTGCAAGTCATGTGACTCTTGTTTGGCCCTAAGCTTTTGGATTTACTGGAAAAGACCAAGAAATTCCCCTCGTGGATGCCCTGGAGCAGAGGTTCTTTGTGGAGGTAATTATAAATTTGATTAGACTCAGCTGGAGACAGGGATCTTGGTGATAGCACATTCCAACAGGTTGCTAACAATGAACATCGCCTTTTGACCTTTGAAAGGAATGCTATATGGGTAGGTGCATTATCTCTTAGTGCCATCACTTTCACAGTGCCCAGCTAACGGTATTATAGTTTCTTTCTAATCAGGAACTCACTAACCTTGTTCTGTCACTCTTATTACATTCATTTCTCATGGTCATGAGTCTTTATTTTACTTTGCTTTGGGTCCAGTGTGTTAAGGGGTTAAGCCATTTTTAGTATGAAAAAAGTTGGTTGCTTGACTCTTTTTTTTATTTCCTATTTTTTAGTTCTCTCTGTGTTTTGGCGTTGCAATTTTGTTATGTTTAGTTTATTTGGTTTAACCACTGCGGCCATCTTTGTGTCATGAAGCACAACAAATTTTGATAGAGATGTTTGCACAAACCTATATATCTCAGCTCAGGATGGCCCTTACTCCTTGGACTAAAACAATATCTCTTGAACACATTAAAAGGTCCATAAATAATAAATTATCTAAAAGTTCTCCATTTAGGGTCAGTTTCTAATTGCAATGGTACAAGTCTCAATCCTAACTTTTTTTAGGGGTGCCTAGGTAAGTATATTGAGTATACAGAACATTTTGAGGTTTGAGAGTACTCTATTTCTTTTTTAATCGGCGAAAGAAAGTGTAATTTTTAAACATTTTTTTCTCACTTTTAGGTTGACTATGAAAAACCTGACATGAACCTGACATTTTCACAGATGAAATCTGAAATGGTAGCATTCTGCTGTAAAAAACTGAGTTTGAGATTCCTCTGATTACAGATCTAGGGCTAGTAGAAATCTGAGGAAAAAATTATTTAGAATATGAAATAATGTTCATTTTATTATTTGCTATGCTTATTTTACATCTGTTCATTGCTCAAAACACATTACTAATATAGGCTTTTCCTCAGATTTCAACAAGCCCTAGATCTGTAACTAGAGGAACCTCAAACTTGTGTTTTTTTAAAGCAGAATGCTAGCTCGGTAACAAGTGGAATCTCAAACTCAGAATGTCTACTTCACAGGGCTACCATAGAGAACTTATAGCTCTTAAAATATCAGGTTGTTATCTAGTCTCCCACCAGAGAAATTCAACATAAAATGGAAGGGAGAAAATGCACTTTATCACCCTCAGAAGAAAAATAAAAAAATAAAAGAAGTCTCAAACTTGAAATGTTCTGCATGCATACTATACTTAGCTAGGTACCCCCTGAAAAAATATTAGATTTGAGACTTGTACTCTTCCCAGTTTAAATTGACAGTAAAAGAGGAATTTTCAGCAATCTTGAGCAATACATTAGGACTTCTAAATCTAAGGAACAGAAATGTGCAAAATGTAATGTTCTCTAAGGTCAGTTTTGGGTCCAACGTAGCTGGGACCATCCTGAGCTGAGATATTGAGGTTTCCATAAACTGTAAAAATGTATAAACAAAATTTGTTGTGCACCATGACACAAATATAGTTAAACCAAGTCAAATAAAAAAAACAAAAAAACTGATGGTTTTGCAAAACCAAAACAGAGAGGCAATAAAAAAAAAAAAAGAATATGAAAATGAAAACCAGTCAAGAAACCTATGCTGGACTACTTACGATTAAGTGACCTTTAAAGTAAAACCATACATTTTTCTATTATTATTAATAAATAATGAGTGTAATATTTTGTAATGTAAGTCTGTTTTCAATACATCTCCTGATTTATCCTTGCTGTATGGGTTTAGACATCTTGATGTTTTCCTAAGTTTAAGCACCATGTATCTACGGGCAACTATGTGCATTTGAATGGCTGAAACCAGTTAAGAGCACTATTTCCAAATACCCAACATTTTATTTATTTAGAAAATACTACATTGAAATTTCTCTTCAAAAGAAAAAATAAAATATGTTGTGTGAGGTGCATGCAAATACAATCCTTAGACAGGGATCTCTGACCCTCCTGATGTTGAATGTCTACAACTCCCAGAATTCTTTGAATGCTTTATTTTTTTAAATTATTTGAATTCTCCCAGAGAAGACTAGACACAATATGAACAGCTGAAACTAGTTCAAAGTGCATCTTGGAACTTGCACATGATTCCAGAATTCATGAATGCATTCTTTCTCTTTATTATCTGTGTGGTTTTAGATCAGATAAGCAGTGCTTCAGATGAAAGAGGACTTAAGAAGGCCAACCACTTTTCACAAAGGTGAGCTAGGATATGCACGGAAAATAATTATTTTCACATACGTGTTTATTACAAATTGATATACACAAAGACCATAATACATGCAATATTTTATTTTATATAATACTTAAAACAATGAGTTTCCATTTAAATGAAACATGAAGGCACTTACAAGTCGCATTTCCGGCATATGCGGTATAAAAACTAAAACAAAACCCAAGGATACTCAGAAACCTTATGTTTGGGGAAATTATCACAGCTTTATTAATAAATAATATATATATATATATATATATAAATTATTAAAGGTCATTGTCAACATATTTTAAATAACATCTCAGCCCCAACTCTTTTAACAATTCGACCCTGACAATGACCCCCATAACAAACAATATTAACATAATTAACATCTAGCCACTTAAACCATTGCCCCTGAAGGCATAATTTACCATGTTCCACCATGTAGGGGTATATCAAGATACACCCTACACACACCAGGTTCGGAGCTACAAATTATCTTGAACCAACCAAAATCTAACCAAACCTAACAGTTCTTAGCTAGCTAAACTATGTTACATCTGGACAAACAACCTATACCCCAACTTGTTTATCCATCTTTGCCGCCGTGACCAAACGGGATCCAGCACCTACTTAAAGGGAAGGAGAGTGGGACAAATCAGGTAAGTGAGGATTAGTTAAGATGGCCCTTGATCTAAAATGGCCGCTATATACACTCCCATAATCTAAAACCCCATCCCTACTTCCTATAGCCAAACACCCACATTAACACCTTCTATGCCTGTCTCCAAGCCATGTCAAGGCCCATTCCACTTAGCTGCGCTGCTCCATGAGCTACAATATGTATAATATGAGGTAGGGTTACTTGTAGATAATATACAGATTGAGAAAATCTAACAATTAGAAAACTTTATAGTTTTAAACCATAGTAGCATTCAGTTCAGAATATAATTGCTGAGTTATGATTGTCAGGAGTTAAATTCAGTTGATATTTCTAATTTAGTTGATTTAAGGTAACTTCATATACTTGAGTCCATTCATTGAGGAATGCTTGCCATTTAGAAAAGCAATGGTCTATTTTGTTGTTTAAAAAATAAAAACACAAATTAAGATGTTGTCTGATATCATACACCTATTATTAAACATGTTCTGTACCACCTAGCCAAATTATGAGATAAAAAGAAAAATGTTTTAGAACTCTAAGCCATTAAGGCAGAATGATTCATCTTGAAACTTCACATTTTAAATATTCTAAAGAAAAACATGTGTGTCAGGGTAGGTTTTCCTTACAAGGAAGAACCATAACTGGAGAAAGGAAACTGAGAATGATGAATACAGTGAATATCGCATATTTCATATGGTAGTTGAGGACTACCAGAAATTCAAATGCAGTGAAAGGATCTGCAAAAGAATATGTTTTTTCAAAACATTAACAATTATAGAGAAAGATTAAAGAGTTACTCCAACCCTTTTTGACACACAGCTTTTTAGGGCTTACAATGCCATATTGTGCATTGCTAATAGCCCCACCCTTAAACAGCAATAATAACAAAATATATCAAATTTACCTGTAATTCAGTGCCGTGACCTTTCTCCTCAGTCTGATGTCAGTAAGTTCCTCCCATAGAGAACCCTGTGATTGGACTGTTTTTGGATAGTTTTGCCAGCTCAGAGTGCACAAATGAACTGCAAGCTGGCAAAGGGAGAGGAGAGGGATTTTCAATTTTAAAAAAATCCTTAAATGTAAGTTATGCATGTAGGTGGGAGGGAGGTAAGGAGGGAAAAGCGAGATTCCCCTTGCTTGCACGATGCCTGCAAGGTAGAAGATAGTTGTATCTATTGCCAGTGTACAGTGCATGCTGACAACAGACTTAAATTTCACCCAGAATTCCCATCTAACAATCTCCACTTGTGTACCGGGGGTGTAAATAGCCACCTGCTCACGAGTGCAAATATCAAGCAGAAATTCTGCACATCCAGACTCCTACCACCACAACCACTATGATCACTGAAGTGGTCATGGTGGTTGGAGTAACTCTTTAAGATGCTACTGAGCCCTAGGCAGGTTTTTTTAGTTTGCCACCCCCTCCCTTTTCATTCGTAGAATGGTAAATGGGGCCAAGAAGTAAATTCATGTTTCATGTAACTGGGGCCAAGCAAACTCATGATTCCTGTTTATGCTTTGACCTTAGGCGGCCGCTTATAGTCAGTTTGTGATTGATCCTACTCTGAACAAATGCAAATTATTAATATACAGTATTAGAAATAGAACACAAGAATCACCTATCATCTATCCCAAAATACTTTCATCTGAAAAAACGCTAGTGTTATCTTTACTTATGTTTGCCCTGAAAACAGAATTTTCAGGGAAACGTAAGTAAAGATAACACTAAACTTACAGAACCTGAGAAAAACTATCTAATGTAATAGGATTCAAAGTTATTAAATATTCCTATGTCACAAATATTTATGTTCTTAGTTAGCAACATGGCATTATGCCCAGAACTAATTCTTGTAATCTGTATTAAAGGAACATTCACACAAAGCTTTCTGTGTGTCCTGTGAACCCTTTACACATCCTAGACTGACAATCAGACTACTGCTAGTTTAGTTTTGTGGTGTTGAACCAAAGTGGCTGTATCTTGCCCACAATGTATGCCTTTGAAAGACTTTTAAGTCAGCTGTAAATCTTGAGTAGTTAATTATTAGACAGACACAGGCATGCATAGACTGTCCACAAGACTCGTCAATGAGAAGCAGTTGATTGGTCATTTCCTGGCACATATGAGAAAGTCTGTGGCAGGAAGATGGGAGGGCTTGCTGTATCTGTGGATACTAGATAAAATACCCAATATAAGCAATGGTGAGATGCTTGGTTTACTATAAGGGGTGGACAAATATATTTATGTCTGCCAGCACAATGTTACAGGAACACTCAAACCAATGCATTGCCCTGTCCCACCAATTCATCAAACCATTTTAGAATTGTTTGACTTTTTACCTGGGGTCTACCAGGCCGCGCTTCCCACTGGATGGCTGTCCACTTCCTTAAACTAAACTTGACCAAAACTGAAATTCTGGTCTGTCCTCCCTCAAGTGTTGCTACTCCTGTGTCTGTCTCCCTCTAAGGCAACGGTGCTACCATCAGCTCTACCACACAGGCTCTGTGCCTAGGTGTTCCGCTTCCATCTCAAAAACATTGCGTGCATCTGACCCTACTTAACGCCAGATACAATTAAGGTGCTGGTCCATTCCACTGTCCTCTCTTGCCTTGACTACTGTAATCTGCTTCTCAGTGGTTTTACGTGCTCCCGCTACAGTCCATAATGAATGCGGCGGCTAGGCTCATCTTCCTGACCGCCCGCACCTCCCATGCCTCACCCTTCTGTCAGTCCCTACATTGGCTTGCTGTAAGATATAGGGCTCAATTTAAAATTCTGGTTCTTGCTTTCAAATCTTTACATAATGCTGCTCCCACCAATCTATCCTCTCTAATACACAAGAAACGGCTGCATTGGGCAGAAAAATACATAAAGACTAATTTTCAAACAGTCCTGTTCACTGATGAGTGCCGTGAAACACTGGATTGGCCAGATGGATGCAGTAGTGGATGTCCTGTTCCAACAAGGCTGTGACGTCAGCAAGGCGGTGGTGGAGTCATGTTTTGGGCCAGAATCATGGGAAGAGAGCTGGTTGGCCCCTTTAGGGTCCCCGTAGGTGTAAAGATGACCTCTGCAAAGTATGTGGAGTTTCTGACTGACCACTTTCTTCCATGGTATAGAAGGAAGAACTGCTTTCCGTAATAAAATCATCTTCATGCTTGACAATGCACCATCTCATGCTGCAAAGAATACCTCTGCATCAATGGCTGCTATGGGGGATAAAAGGAGAGAAAGTCATGGTGTGGCCTCCATCCTTCCCTGACCTCAATCCTATTGAGAACCTTTGGAGCATCCTCAAGCAAAATATCTATGAGGGTGGGAGGCAGTTTACATCCAAACAGCAGCTCTGGGAGGCTATTCTGACATCTTGCAAACAAATTCAAGCAGAAACTGTCCAAAAACTCACAAGTTCAATGGATGCAAGACTTGTGAAGCTGCTATCAAATAAGGGGTCCTATGTTAAAATGTAACGTGACCTGTTAAAATGTTTAAAAAGTTAAAATGTTGTTATAAGTTTGATTGAAATAGCTTTTGATTTCAGTAAATATGCTGCAAACACAACAAATGACAATTTTCAGTTCTTTACAACCTAAGTGTTTTGAAATTTACTGTGCGTAATAATTTGGAACAGTGCATTGTAAGTTATTTATTTTAAAAAAAAATACTGTTATCATTAGGAAGTTTGTTCAATAAAATTTGAATTGTACTCTTAATAGTTGATAACATGAGAATTATGCTGACTGTTATTTACATAAATTATTTAGGTAAATGAGAAAAATGTCATTTGCATAATAATTTGGAACAGGGTGTATTACCTACCGGTAATTTCTATTTAGACAAGCAATAGTGTCAGGATGTGAGTTTATATTCAGGTGTCTACTGCCTGTGCAATATGTGGTATGATAAAATGAAGTTGTGCTTTGCAGTGCATAGACCTCTACAACCAGAAGTGGAAGATTGTGGCCCCTCTGCCCCTCTCTTCACCCCCTGACAAAAACAAGCATCAGGGAAGGAGAGGTTGGGTAATTAATTAATGAAAATTAATATTTTAGTATGTGTGTATTTGTGATGAATATGCATAATTTTGTGTGTGTGTGTGTGTGTGTGTGCATCTGTTTGTGGGGAAACAAATCTTGGCCCTTAAAAAATGTTTATTTAAAGAATGTTAAATCTAAGCAGAAGGGAGAAAGACAATGGTAAAGGGATCGCTAGAAATTATAGTCATTGTAGCAAAAATAGCAAGAAATACTATTGCATTATATATATAGGTATGATAGAAAACCAAGGGGAACATGAGAAAATAACAACTCCAGTGTCAGGAGTTCCATTAATGTATAACCCGTATTTTACTAGATAGTATGTACAAAACCTAGGCCATTGTTAGTTTATAGTGGGTGAAGTGTTCTTTTAATAAAACACTAGAGCATTAGTAATACAAATTTGTATTCTTAATGCTATAGTGCCTTGATCACCATTTTGGTGATTAGCCCACACCGGTAGGTATGAAAAAATATATATTTTACTTACCTGTTATCTCTCGCAGCACCGGTCTTTATGTTAATGTCCCAGCGCCTTGGCTGACTTTATCAAGATGGATGATTTCAGTGAACCCAGCACACCCTAATCCCCGTGGCATGCCTATGGAGTGAGACCGTCAGGGGAGATCTCAGGATCCCCCCTGTCGGCTCATGCAGAGCCGGCGCTATCCGAGTAGGTATGCTCTCAGCCTCAGCCTCAGCGGCTCTGCTCTCTGCTCTCAGCCTCAGCCTCACTCCGGCCCACATGCAGGGAGGGAGGCAGGAGAGGACCCGGGGAGCTGAACCAGCAGCTCCGCCGGGTTCCTCTCGCGAGGTCGGAGCGTTGCCGCGGCAATGCTCAGATCTCGCAAGAATGAACTCTAGCCCCACAGGCTAGAGTTCACTCTCCACTGGACCACCAGGAATGGCAGCAGCACGATCCCCCCTCCCTTCATAAGGTAATAAGGGAGGGGGATATTTAGTAATGTACCCCCACCTCCACTCCCCACAATCACCCACACACACAGCACACACTTACAGCACTCCCACACACCCACACAGCACCCACACACCCACAGAGCACCCACACACACAGCACCCACACACATACACACCCACACACACAGCACCCACACACAGCACCTTCACACTCACACAGCACCCTCACACACACAGCACACAGCACACAAACAGCACCCTCGCAAAGACACAAACAGCACCCTCACAAACACACACACAGCACACTAACAGGACCCTAACAAACACACACACAGCACACAAACAGCACCCTCACACACACATCACTCTAACAGCACCCTCACACACAGCACCCTTACACACACAACACCCTCAAACCACCCTCACACAGCACACACACACACAGCAGTGTATGTATGTGTGTGTATATATGCCGTGTGTATATGTATGTGTGTGTATATATATATATATATATATACACACACACACAGTGTATGTATGCCGTGTGTATATATATATATATATATATATATATATTCACACACATACATATACACACGGCGTGTGTTTGTGCTTTAGGGTGCACACCCTAATGCAATAGGCTGCGCACACCTATGGCCTATGGTTTCCCTTTGTGAGAGTTTGAAGAACACAATAGAGCCAATGTAATATAGTTCTCAACTAAATTTTTTTGCCTTCATTTAGCAATTTCGTTTAAAATTCATACAGTATAAAAATAGAGAGATTTGGGGAAGGGGGGAATAATAAAATCACTTATAAATTGGATAATTGATTTCTAAATTCTTGGGGGAGCGGGTAGGATACAGGGGTGTGTGAAGAGAGAGAGAGGGTATGACTGTCTTTTTTTGTTGTTACTTTTTTTTATATATGTATTTGTTTATTTAATTCTTTTTTAGTATAAGTGCATATCTTAAGTGATATGTCACTCTCTATTTATTATTGACTGATATGTGTCTTATTTTGTTATGCTTTGGAATTATACTGATATTTTACTTGTTTTTCTTTTTGATTTTGTATAAGAAACTGGTAAAAAAAAAAAAAAAAGATATTAAAGAAAATACCTACAGTATAGTGTTTTGGTGAATAAACCCATAAATTTAACCTAGCGCAAGTGCAAAACGAATATATGCCACCAACAAACGCCATGTTGAGGTAAAAAAAGAGAGAGGGTTAGATACAATGCTTTATTTTAACAAACAAAAACAGATGGATGAGATTTGAAAGAACCTCTTTCTGTGACAGTGGTCAGAAAAATTCACTGGCCAACCTATTATTATAGTTGTGCAAACTGATGCTATTGATCGTTTCTTCCACCTCACAAAATATCCAGCAAATATAAAAAACAAAACAGTTCCATTCAGGATTTTTTCAATAAACTAATTAAACATAAAAACACTCCTCACAAGAGTGGGTGCAAGAATTGGAAATACTACAAAAATGGAGAGAAAGGAAGTAGAGAGAGTATATCAGGTTGCTAAATTATAATGGGGGGTAACCCCTACACTTAAATTACTAATAAAAAAGGAAAACACATACAAGAATTCTAAGAATTCTAGTCTAACAGCATTCACTTTAAGGATCTTGTATATTATCAGCAACCCTAATTAATCATCTCAGAAAAATAGTAAAATATAACTTTTAATAGATAAAGTTAAAATAACTGTGAGAGTAAACTAATATTAAAAAACACAAGAGGTACAAAAACAAGAGAAAGTGATAGCTTGACCGTGCTGCCTATATCAATTTGCAACACCAGTGGTACAAGGGGTGTAGAGAAAATAAAATTAATAAATGTAAATATAAAAAGGGGGTATAGTAATGATTCTCAGAAGGGTATTACAGAGGGGAATGAGAGTGTGATCTCTAATCTCTCCAGCTGAAGCATGGCTGTGTGGCCGGGCCCCTGGCTGTCTCGGCCCTAAGTCCATGTTGAAGTGTCCAAGTGGTCAGTCTGCCCCTGGATGGGTGAGGTGCTCAGCCCAATAGGAATCTGGTTTGGATTCAAAATCTACACAGAAAAAAAGGGAATTGGGGACACACCCAGAACATGCATTTGTATGCCCCCAATTCCCATTTTTTTTGTTTGTGTGTGCGCTGTTCCTTTAACTGTATTTTGTATATATTTTGGTCTTAACAGCAGCAACACTGCTTGGAAATGCATATTCTGGATGTGCCCCAATTCCCATTTTTTTCTGTGTAGACTTGGAATCCAAACCAGATTCCTATTTTGCTGTGCATCCCACCCATCCACTATGGGTGCCCCTTTGGAGGTGAAAGGTGAAATTGAAGCATCTCTTGAAGAAGTTAATACTGCAAGTAAGTATTGCAAGTTAGCATGTAAATTTCCCATGTTAAAATTAGTGTAGGACCCACCGATATTGGGCAACATACAAGATGCAGAGCACTCAACTCCAAGATTCAAACCAAGTAAGTGGGTTAATCTCATAAGAGTATTTGTTAGGTTGGTATAGAGTAGGACATGCCAAATATTTAATACGCGGAGATCAGTGGCAGGCTGGTATGATCATATTCTCCAACTAAATCCCCATTATCTTTTCCTAACTAAAGTGTTTTTAAAACTGTGTGGATATAAAAACTAGTGCTAAAGGAACAGTATAGTGTCTGGAATACAAACCTGTATTACTGAGACTAAAGTGTTTTACTGAACTAACGAGTTAGGTGAGCATTGCCCCTCCCGTCGCATGATAAAGGTGTTTTTACTCACCATTTACTCTATGCCATGCCAGTTTTGCTATGGCTGGCCCTGCCGTTGTGGCTGAAATCATCAATCTTGATGATCCCAGTCAATCCAATGTACTGGAAATTAAGTACATTTTACTGTCATTAATATTGATGAAGAGTTCAACAATCAAATAGCTCAGAAAAATTGGGGCATGAGAATCTGGATTTCACTGATGGAAACTGACATCTAGTGGCCAATATAAATGCCTTTATTAAACTAATTAACATTTATCCTGCTTTAGCCTTTGCAGAATGTTATTGCAACACAAAAATAAAGTTATTAACCCCTGAATTGTCCTCTCATTGAAATAACATTTTCTCTAATCAAATTACATTTCAAAAAATAAAAAATAAACTTCTTCATTATTTGATGCAGGGGTTCTGGCTAGAAACAGAGAAATCCAAACACCTTATCATTACATGGTCTGTTATTCAGATATAAGAAGCAAAAATCTTTATTCAGGTACAAGACAACACAATTCAAAAATAACATGTCAACAGACGCTATCTCCTATACAAGAAATACTCATAGGGTGCCTTAAGGTAGAGTTTCCATACACCTGTTCATTCCACCTTCCTACCCCCATGGTTGGGCGTTAACAAGAGACTTGTTATCCAAATGATGATACCCTATTACCACCCAGCGATTTCATAAACTTTATCTAATGTAGCTAACCTCTGTAAAACATTACTAGTATTGAAAAGATAAGAGTTTTGGAAATCATAGGAGGGTGCTGAAAGATGCTATGGTGGAGAACCATCATGTAAAGAAGGAACAATTATCAAACCAAAG
This sequence comes from Pelobates cultripes, assembly GCA_933207985.1. Taxonomy (NCBI): domain Eukaryota; kingdom Metazoa; phylum Chordata; class Amphibia; order Anura; family Pelobatidae; genus Pelobates; species Pelobates cultripes. The sequence continues at coordinate 110,951,520 of OW240912.1, read as the reverse complement.
CAGGGTACCAGTTTGTTAGAAATGTGTGTGTACAAGCAGTTCTGAGCCTCTACCTCAACATAGGTAGAAAACACATACAATGGTCATGGGGGGAACGAACACATAAACCTTAGTGGAAGAGAGAGAGAAAAAAAGAAGAAAAAAAAAAGAGGGAGAGAAGTTATTTTTTTTTATTACTGGTATTTTAATGACTAAACTCATGTATACAAACCTCCACATTTATGCTCACAAAAGGAGAAAAGTATTTTAGCTAAACATGCATATTAATTTCTAAACACATTTACTGCAGTTTAATTACATATTACTGTCATTAATAATGATGATTAGTTCAACAGTCATTTCAAACAGCTCAAGAAAATATTGACATGGGAATTTGTGTCTCACTAATGGGCTCACATATTGTATACTGACATCTAGTGGCCAGTGAAAATACTTTTAATTGGTATATCTCGAACGTTTACAGGTCATTATTAGCACATTAAAGTGTATCTATCATGCCAGGTTCAACCAAATGTATAACACTTCCCAAACCAAAAAATATATAATTTATCATTAAGAATGACACATATAGAGGGGCCAAGCCTTCGAGGAATTGGGAAGTCACAGAACACTTGGGGAGCCTGTTGATCCCTGGAACTCAAAAAACCTGACTTGACCCCTCTTTTCATCAGTATTTGACATCCATGTAAGGCCTGGGCACGAGGTCTGACTCAGACTCAGGGACGGGTCAGTTCTCGCCACTCTCCTCCAAGAATGTTATGGGGGAGATGACTTCCTAGGGAAGTAGACTAGACAGTCCTGGTGAGTGTGTTACCCACAAATGACATCATACGAGAGGTGAACACAGTGCTACAGGCTTTCTTTAGATCTGAGCTGGAATTGCCCCATGATGACATACAAGGCCAACATATAATACACTGTCACAAGGACTTGTGGTCCTGGGCAAGATATTGCAACTGTCCTCTCTCAATATGCACTGGCCGTATCTCCTTGACTTTTATTTGCCACAGAGAAAAGGGTAGGTGATGGCGGGTCTTCTCCAGTAGCACAGGAGAAGAAGACAACAGATAACGGGTAACAGAGCAGAGCATCTCATACCCTTATCTTCTCTTTTAACTGTACATAATTAAATTTTTCCATTATTTCCTATCTACACTTGCCTTTATATTGCAATATTGAGTTCTATATTATTTAGATAGATGCAGCGAGAACATATAACATAAGTAACCCTATATTTCATTTTCGCTGTGTATTTAGTTAGATTTTTCTTTTCCTTCCTTTATAATACTGTGCAATATCTGGGATTATTAATCTAGGAAGATAGGCACAAGAGAAGCAAAGACAGGGGCACTGCTATAGTGAGCAGCTTTTTTTTACTAGATCATAGATCCTGAAAATCCAAACTAGGTACTAGGAATGTTCATCCACATTACAGCCTCTAATACTTCAAACAGGTGCAACCACAGTGGGGCTCAGGAACTTGGCATCTATGCCATTCAGATAGCTCTTATACATAATGCAACAGGCACTCCTGACTGTATGTGAGCCATGACTCTTTAAATGGATCAGGGTGCTGACCATTTCCCCCCAGCCAATAGTGGTTAACATGGATAGAAACACCTTTGCAAGGGGGTGAGGGCATAACAAGCAAATAGGCAACTCCTTTTGGAAGTGGGACAGCTTAGACCTAGGGTGTTATGACTGCTCTCTCATTTACACATGGCTATAGGCCTATAATCTAACTGGTTTGCCACCTTGTATTGCTGAACAGTGTGCCTAGTCTTCTGGATGGAAAATAAGGGAAACCTTGTGACTAAAAATGTGATGGGAGACCTGTAAGGGAGGCAGACGGTCTCCTCGGGGTTTAGTTCTGAGCACAGATCTGCTGCACTCCTACCCCCCTTTGGACCGATGGGGGATATCCTGGTACCCTCAGGGCTTATCAAGCTAACCTACCGACACTTACCACACCATAAGAGCTGTAGTGAAATGCTTGCTTATATTTCAAAATGGCAGATGCCCAGTTCATATAACACGAGTTCCTCTTGGAGGGCTTCATGCGACTTATTTGCAGATTTCCTGATGAGACTGTACCAAATCTTCCAGCGCTTCTGGCTCACAATTCAGCAACGCCTTACAGCTGCCAAGGCTGAACATAAGAGGGAAGCCTATGGTGATGAGCAAAAAGAGGCAAAGGGGCCTACTCGAGGTGAGGAGATGGGGAGGTCACAACTTACTGGTTCACAAATAATGGACATTCACCAAATTTGAGTAAGGTGCCAAATGAGATTTTATTTATTATATATTTATTTTATTTGTGGTGGGTCAACTCTATTTAGAGGGTTTAAAAAGTGTTTCTCAATTGAGTTGCTCCTTGCCTTCAAACACCAACAATCATGTCATTGACAGAGAGGAAGTTTTTCATTTGGGTTGGTGGTTCAGTTCCAGCTTCTCTGACCTCTTATAAACCATATTGGATCCATCAAAAAGAATACAGAGAGCATGAACCATGAATTGTTCAGCGAAAGTACTACTGAGTAATACACAATGAAAATTAAAGTGATGTTTTCTGCGAAGGCTGCAATTAAAACTATTGTAAAAAAATTACAAATAAAGTAACTAAATATTAATCATGTTACATCTTTGTACTGATATGTAAGGTTGTATTTTTTTACAATAATCAGTTATAAGTAACCAATAGGGTTTAGGTAACAGACAGCTGGCTAGTTGGGCAGACAGGAAAAGGATGTGATGAAACAATTAACCATGAGAGAGTTGAAGTTGGTCAAGAAATGCTTGGGACAATATATTTGTAAGTTTTGTAATGAATTCATGTTTACTCAGCTGTGTAAAGGGATGTTGCCACCTATTCCACCTTGCATATTTTACTTGATTTAATTTTGTATTACTCACTATTTAAGTTTAAAATAATTGATATACTAATAAAATGTATTTATTTTACTTCTTTATATTTTTGTAGTGACTTGCTTTTCTGATACTCTCTGTTTTTGGAGTATTAAATATAAATACTTATCCAGTAGATGTGTATAGGATATGTAGTCTATACAGGAATAGTTGAGGCGCTCTCATATAGACAAAAGTATTCGGGAAAATAATAAAATGTATTTTATATAGACTTTCATCTAGTGCCATAATAAGGAGGAAAACAGAAAGACAAACTGCAAGAATTGGCCATACATTGCAACTACACCATTGAATTCAGAATTATGTCAGTGCTGACATCCTGATACTTCATGTTGGATAGACCAAGTACACTATGGTTACCCTGATTCCCAATGCTTTGCTAGGTGCAAAAGGAGTAAACATTAGCCCACTTGGTTCTTACACTCGTTCTCTGTTACATTACATTGCGTGCATTGACTTGAATAGATAACACTGATAAGTAATGCCTCTCTTGCTGGGCACACATCATATTTAGGCTTGAGACAGCAGGCACTAGGAAAAGTAAGCAGGTTAATATTTAATTCTTTCATACTCACTGCAATGTCAGGTTTGAGTCCCACTCATCTCAATAAAGGTATGCTCATACTGTGTGAAAAATGTAAATTACTACGGTATTTGTTTCTATATAGATGGAATGCACAAGCTGGTATTTAACAAAGGGGCTGGACTTAGAGAGACAAGGTTGGTAAGAGACACAGACCACGAGAAGTGAAAGGGGTACACAGAGACATATAACGGAGAAACAGACATAAGAACAGAGCAGACAGACACATAGAGAAACATTAAATGGGGTCTGAGAGATAGACAGGGAAACAATCATGCGACTAGGCTTAGAGAAAAAAAACATTTATGGAGAAGAACAAGGAGAGGGAGACATAAAATTGTGGGCTTTGAAGACAAACCACCAAATAAAATGTGTAAAGATGTTTTTTATTTAAATTGTATCCTCTGATAGTAGCTGGTGGGCATGTGAGCGAGTAAACATAACTAAATCGCAAGAACAAACATAGATATAAGGATGCGCCTAAAACTTGATAAAATAAAAGACTAAATTAGTCAGATAAAATACAGAATAAAAACTGTATTTTATCTGAGTAATCTGTTTTGACTTAGAAGAGTAGAGGGTGGCTACACATATATCCAATTTTAACTACAGTGGTCACTGGACTGGCTTGTACATTCCTCAGACAGTAGAAGCTTCAAACTGGGAAAAATAAATAAAAAGACTTATCATTTATTGTAGCTGAACAGAGTACGCCATAGTTAGAAACCACAGTCTAATAAATGTGTCTGTTTAAATGTAGTGACTTAACTACACTTTGGTAATAAGGTAAAGCTATGCATGTAAAACAGAGAAATAATTCTTAAAGGGTGACTCAAAGCACCATCACCACTTAAAGGATTTGAGTTAAATGCTGCAGTACAAAGATATATCCTCCTTTGCTGCTGGATGCGTAACTCCATTTTCAGCAGTGTCATTACGCAAAACTGCCAACTACCAACAAGTAGAGCATTTGACTACCTTCTGTATTTGACAAAAATTTTATTTCTACTTATATGCTAATGTGTCAGACCCCGTGCAAAATAAGACAGCCTATATAATGTCTAAAAACAAATTTGTCCCCAATATTTCTGTAAAAAGAGAACATATAAAAATATACAATGATATAGTTTTAAAAGGGACACTGAAGGCACCCAGACCACTTCAGCTCATTGAAGTGGTCTGGGTACAGTGTCCCCAGTCTACCAGACAGCAACTATATACTACACAATATATATACTACCTATTTTTTCATGACACAAAAAGAAGTAATCAAAGGTGTTAATTTCCACAGCCTCCGTCCATCTTCTGTACTTAATATACAAAAAATGACTGAACCACCAGACTGGGACAAAGCCCAAATATAATGGCGAAAGCAACAGTGTTGCAACAACATGGGCTGAGAACTAGCAAGATGTTAAAGGACAACTGTAACCAGAATTTTTATTTTTTAATTATAAGAATCCTTGCGGCATGTAATGAAAAGACTTGGCTTAAAAAAAAAAAAAAAAAAGTCTATGTAAAAATACCTACAAATCTACCCCTGCTTTCACAGAACACTGGATTCCTGTGCCATATTCATGCACCTTCGACCGTTAGGCTCCTGCTTCAGTCACTGAACAGAGCAGTGACGTCATCCGCCATCGCCCTGTGTGGTCTGCGTGGGCCAAATTACAACCGTATCCTGACTTCATTGGCAATTCGCATATTTACTTAAGCCAAATGCAGTCAATTTTGTCTGTTTGACTGATTCTGTAACATTGGTTCAGATGAGGAAATCACTGTTTTTCTGAACTAATCGAACCAATCGCAAATGGTCAATCCCTTGCTACTTGGAAATGAATGGTAATTTAAAGAACTATTTGCACACTGACAGCACTACCAGCCAGCAGGCAAATAATTAAATACCATTGGCAGTGCGAGAGCTTATTATAAAAAAAGTTAAACAAACAAAAAAAGTAAATATACATCCTATGGAGTTTACTTAACATTAAAACTGTGTCCCCTCCACAGGTCTCCTCCCATGTCGGTAGGTGGATACCCTAATAAGTACAATAAGGGAGGGGGACCTGGTGGCCCCTCCCCTGACTCTCACCCATAATAATATTTCTTATAGGGAGGGTTAGTGTTCCCTTCCCAGTCCATCACCCATATTGGCGAGTGTGGGCCCTAAAAAGTATTATATATGGGGGACCTAGTGTCGTCTATTCTGGCCCCCACCATTGCTGGCGGTTGCGAACTCTAATATTTGTAATGGGGTGGACCTAGTGGCCCCTCCCTTGGCCAACACCCAGGTCGGCAGGTGGGATCCGTCATAACAATAATATGATGGATGTTATTACTAGAATCAGGTAAGTGACTTAAAGTTTTTTTTTTTAACCAATTCATGGACCCAACTGTGGCCAGGGGGTGCAGGGGCAGAGGGAAGCTTTAGTGTTAGGAATACAGCTTTGCATTCCAAACACAACATTGTTCCTTTAAAAGGATACTATACTATCTTCAGAGCAAGTCATCTGAAGAGTTCTGCACAGCTTGATTCAAACTCAAAATTTCCACCATACCTGAACCTTCCACATGGTTCACTATTGAGCATACGAATTGCCTTGCAGCTAACACTTGCATGAGAGGCCACTCAAAAACTTAACTTCTACATTCCAAACAGTTGTAGTGATTTGAAATGACTGTGCTGAAACTACAATAAAAAAAATAAATTAACTTTACATTAAAAATGCACTTGTTTTATAAAAGGTTCAGTGCACAACCTAGAGATGTAGTGTTTATTCTCAAAATTCTGAGTAGGTTACAAGTAATACACAACATGTAAAGGCTTATTTACTAAAGTTAGAATTTAAAATATTATTAACCTCTATAGGATTTTTATTTTCTATTTATTTTATTTTTTCCATGTGGCGGCTAGCTAGCAAGCGCTGGCCAGCAACCACATAATTGATATTCACGCAGCCAAGGGTTTTTAACTTTTTTTTCCCCACTGGCTGCTAGCATTGTCAGTGGGCAAATAGTTCTTCAAATTATCATTCACTTGCAAATTGCAAGTGAATGATAACTTGCGATTCCTGGTGCTTTAGATTAGTTTGGATAAGTTTGGGGTTAGATTTGGACTAGGCACGCCACACAGGGCACCGTAAGTAAGAGCCTAATGGTCGGATTCTACTTCAGACTCACCGAAGGTGTATGAATTTGGCAAAGGGATCTAGTGTTCTGTGAAAGTAGGGGCAGATTTTTCAGGTATTTTCACATAAAAAATGTGATTTGTACTTAAAAAATTGCAATATATTTTCATTACATTGATCTTTTATACGCACTGTGGCGGAACCAGCCTCGCCACTGGGCATTGGAGAAGACTGATTGCCAGCCTCCTGCCCTGTGACTATGGCCCCATGTTGAAATGCTTGATTTTCCCCTGTAAAGACCTGAGAGCCGGGTCATTCGGTACTTTCCCTATGTGAGCAGTGTTACCCCAGATAGCTATGCCATGGAGCCCATTCGTATAACGAAAGACTATGTGAAAGAGTTTTGGCTCCATGGCAATTGAACTGTATGTATGTGATCTGGGCGCCATTCCGTAATAATGTGCGCTCAGATCTAAGCTATCTGGGGATATGTTGAATGTACCTGTTTTATGCAATAGCTGCACAGTTATATATTTTTATGTATTTTATTGTATTTTGCTACCATGTGGCTAATGGAATTTTGCCTCTGTCCTTGGAGATAATTGGATTACTTCCCAATTATCTCCAGGATAGAAGACTCTGTGGAACTGGTTTTGGGCAGAAGAGCCATACTTCATTTGGTCACAAAGGACGTTGATCTAACTTTTGACCCACTGGACCAATTTGTATGATTTTGACGTATGTTGGTATTTGGAATATGCTGATTCTGAAAATGTAAGTTTATGTAAATTTGTAAATTTATGTGAATGTGATGTATACTTTTAGAGTTATGCATATTGTGTAAAACTGTGTATTTTCCTGCCTGTGATAATTAAGTTAGAACATTGTGTTCAGTAATTATATCACAGGCAGAGGGGAGGATTTTGAGTGGGAGTGTCTGAGTGTATTGTACGTATTGATTGGTTGTTCTGCAAAACCCTGTGGGCAGTACTATGTTTGTAGAATGTGAATAAAAGAGGCTGTATGTGCCATTACAGTCAGTTCTACTTCACCCTCAATTTGGAGTGCCGTCTCTTATCGGGGGAATCCGCTACAAGGGATTGCTATGTTTGTCATACTCCCTTGCTATATCACTACTAAGTTCTTGTAAGAGCTTGCTCTCTGAAGGAGTCTACAGTGGTTATGGTGTCGGCTGGAGTGCTTGGAGCCCTCAGGAAGCGCTAGGAGCATCCTTCAACGGAGGTACCCAGTCGGGGTACCAGGTGATCCGTTACATGCACAAACAGGATTATTTAATAAACTGACATTCAGAATTAACTTGGAATGTTTTTCTAACTTGGCTATTTGAGCATAAATGTAGAAATTCACTTTGAATTCCAAGAAATTCTCACTTGAATATTAATAACCATGAAAGATTTAATCAATTACAGTGAATTGCAGTGATTTGAAAAATAAATTGCAAAATTTAAGTCAAATATTTTTTTTTAAATCACCTCAAGTGAATTATAAAAAAAAACAGCAAAATGAATAAATACAAATTAAGCCAGAAAATATGGGAAAGCATGTCAAAAATATATATAAATAAAAATATAAATAAAAAGTAATAAGGAATATGGAATATAATTTATCATGTATATGTAGCCAGACATATGTAACCAGAAAAGTGGTTAAAATAGCAGGGTATGTTGTAAAAAATGTTTTTTAACAGTAACATACAAGACTGTTGAAAAGAATTGATAGATAATCAAGCCCTAGAAAAAGCAGAAGATAAAACAAAAAACAAGATCAAGCCTGTTTACTGGACATGTGCAGTATTAGTACTATATGCCTAAGAATTTAATGCTACATTATGAAAGATTTGGGAAAACTAAATGCATTGTATTTTATCACGTGATGAATTTTCAGAAAAGTGAAAATTTTGACATAATTTAAACATTTGGCAATGCACAACTTAAACATTACTTCCTGCAAACACAATTGATAGTAATATGTACATAAATATATTCATTAAAGCCAGATTTCTAAATTTTTGTATGAATTCTCTTGTGTCTGATCAGATGGGAACTACGAAAAAAGCACTTTCCACATTCACTGCATGAATAAGGTCTTTCTCCAGTATGTACTTTTTGGTGTCTAACAAGGTCAGAGCTGTGCCGAAAACTTTTCCTGCATTCATTGCAGATGTATGGCCGTTCTCCTGTATGAACCCTCCGGTGTATGATAAGATTCGAACTGTTTATAAAGCTTTTGCCACATTCATTGCACACGTAGGGGCGTTCTCCAGTGTGTATTCTTTGATGCATGACAAGATATGCACTGCTAATAAAACTCTTACCGCATACCTTGCACACATGTGGCCTTTCACCTGTATGTGTTCTATGATGAATAACAAGGCTTGCGTTTTGTGTGAAACTTTTCCCGCACACAGCACACATGTATGATTTTGCTGGTTTAACAGTTTTAGCTTTTGTTTTACTGTTAGTTAAAGTGCAAGTTATATTTCCTACGCCTTCACTCATACAACATTTCCTTCTTATATATGTCTTTGGAATAATGCTAGTTGTTTTTTCATTGCCTTGTTCATTAAATTTATTATGCTTTACTTGTGCCTTTATATGTTTTATATTTCCTTCAATGTGTTTTTCTGCTAAGGTAGATACACACTGTTTATTTACTTGTGTCTGAGTTTTAGAAAAACTTTCTTCTTTGCTCAGTGCAGTTTCAAGAGAGAGAATGTGTAATGAGTCCTCTTGTATACCTTTGGTTTTCAATACTGGTTTTCCTTTGGTATAAGTCCTTTGCAATTTCCCACTGTCTTTGGAACATTCTTCTTCAGCTTTGCTGAATTTATATCCACCTATGGAAATAAGTAAATTAAAGATGTTGTAAGAGACATAGGCCACAGCAATGATATTTACTGTGCTGAAAATGAACTTGTCATCCACAATTGGTGCTATAGACTAAAGGAAACAGGTTAATGCAAGTGATTTTAAACAAAGTCTTTCTTAATATTATTGTACAATCAGTCAATGTTTTGCTTTCCATCATTTATCATGATATGTTTATTATAACATGTGTATTACATGATCTGTCTATTACTTAACTGGGCAGCAGATCAGCAGGCCATCTGTTCAAAACCCACATTGCACAGCAGGCGATGGCACACAATGCAGCCAAAAACTGTAATGCACAGTGTGACACAAATAATTAAGGGGTCATTAAAACTTAGTGCAGCACCAGGGTATACATAAGCCAAGCTGGCTAAGATTGATGAGAGTCACACTCCTAGGCAGAAGCTGCATATGGTGACTGCCATGATTAATTCTGCCCTGCTCCAGTTACTCAAATGCCAGATGAAGGGCTAGTGAAAGATAATACACATACAAGTATGCATCAAACACATAAACCTTGATGTATACACTATGGTGCAAGAGTTTTAGGCATGTGTTAAAAAATATAGTAAAGAAAGAAAGCTTACAAAAACACAAATTATTTAAAAAAAAATCAATGAACAAAATACAAAGTGAGTGAACTGAATAAAAATCTAATTTAAATCTATATTTGGTGTGACCACCATTTGCCTTCAAAATTCTTCTAGATATACTGATATATGTGCATGATTATTATTATTATTATTATTACTGGCATTTATAAAGTGTCAACATATTATTTTCTTCCTGGCTTCCCCACTTCCTCTCATATAGCACTCCTTCCCTTATACTTGGGGATTTCAATATCCCAATCAACAACCCCAACTGCACTGATGCCTCTCGTCTGCTCTCTGTAACCTCCTCCTTTGGCCTTACGCAATGGTCCAATTTAGCAACCCATACAGCGGGAAACACTCTTGATCTTGCCTTCACCAATCTCTGTACCGCCTCTAATCTCTCCAATATTCCTTTTCCTCTATCGGACCACCCTCTGCTGACTTTTTACATCGGCATACCCAAGAAGAAATTGACACCACCATCGGCACATCAATCTCACAGAAACCTCCAATGTCTTGACCTAGAGCATTTCTCCACTAATCTCCAAACTCCTTTTACCCATCTCAAACCTCACCTGTCCTAGCTTTGCAACCTCCTTCTACAATTCCACCCTCTCCTCTCAACTAGACATCATGGCATCTCCTACAATTAAATGCAGCAAGCGCCCCCAACAACCTTGGCACACCAAGGTGACTCGATAACTTCAAAATGCTCCAGAACTGCTGAACGCTGTTGGAGAAAATCTCACTGGACTTTCTCCACTATAAATTTATGCTGCGCTTATACAGCTTGGCTCTTTTCTCTGCAAAAGTAAATTACTTCAATACCCTCATAACCACACTCTCCTGCAAACCCAAACGACTATTTCACACATTTAACTCTCTTCTTCGCCCTATTGTTCCTCCTCCACCTACTAACTTGACCGCCTCAGACTTTGCAACTGACTTCACTGACAAGATTTTTACAATCAGGGAAGAGATCTCTCATCTTTCTTCTTCCCCTTACAATACTTCCCCTAACCTCACTCCCTCTGCTGTTCTATGTTCATTCGCACCCACTACAGTGGAAGAGGTTTCTGCTCAGCTCCAGAACTCCTGCCCCACCACCTGCTCCCTAGATCCAATTCCCTTGCATCGCATCCGTACTCTGTCTTCTCTTTCTCTACCTCTCACTAAAATTCTCAATCTCTCTCTCTCCTATGGCATATTTGCATCACCCTTCAAACATGCAACTATAACCCCAATTCTAAAGAAGCTCAACCTTGACCCTAACTCCCTATCCAACTACCGTCCTATCTCGCCACTGCCTTTTGCATCCAAGATCCTTGAAAGAGTTGTGTATGCGAGATTTACAAACAAGCTTAAGTCTGGTTTCCGCGCTAAGCACTCTGTGGACACAGCACTGACCAAAGTATCCAATGATCTACTCGCTGCTAAATCTTGTGGTCACTACTCTATCCTAATTTTCCTTGACCTTTCTGCGGCTTTTGACACTGTTGATCATCAACAGCTTCTTCTCATCCTCCGCAATATCGGTCTACAAGATATTGCTCTCTCCTGGTGCTCCTCCTACCTATTGTAGCGCTCTTTCAGTGTTAATTTCTCTGGCTCTGCTTCTTCTCCCCACCTTCCCTCTGTTGGTGTCCCACAAGGTTCAGTCCTTGTTCCTCTACTGTTATCCATCTATAATGCTTCCCTTGGTAAACTCATTTGGCTTCCAATATCATTTCTATGCGGATGACACACAAATCTATCTGTCCTCTCCTGATCTCTCTCCGTCCCTCTTGACTAGTGTCTCTGACTGCCTCTCTGCTATTTCTAACTGGATGGCTGCCCACTTCCTTAAACTCAACTTGACGAAAACTGAAATTCTGGTCTTTCCTCCCTCAAATGTTGCTACACCTGTGTCTCCCTCCCTCTAAGTCAGTGCTACCATCAGCTCCACCACACAGGCTTGCTGCCTAGGTGTTCTCTTTGAACATGAGGCGTAAAGGAGAGGTCAGAGTCAGTCTATCACCAAACCCTGCTGCTTCCATCTCAAAAACATTGCGCACATCCGAACCTACTTAACGCCAGATGCGACTAAGGTGCTGGTCCATTCCACTGTCCTTTCTCGCCTTGACTACTGTAATCTGCTTCTCAGTGGTCTTACGTGCTCCCAACTTGTGCTGTTACAGTCAATAATGAATGCAGCAGCGAGACTCATCTTGCTGTCCGCCCGCTCCTCCCACGCCTCACCCTTCTGTCATTCCCTACATTGGCTTCCTGTAAGATATAGGGCTCAATTTAAACTTCTGGTTCTTGCTTTCAAATCTCTTCATAATGCTGCTCCCACCTATCTATCCTCCCTAATACACAAGTATTCCCATCTAGGCCCTTACGCTCTGCTGAAGACTTACATCTATCTTCTGTCCGTACTCCCACCTCTGATGCTCAAGACTTCTCGAGTGCTGCACCGTTCCTGTGGAACTCACTTCCCTCCTCCGTTAGATGCTCACCCAGTCTCCACTCCTTCAAAAAATCATTAAAAACCCATTTCTTCATAAAAGCATATCAATTAAACTGTTAATAGCTCCCGACTGATTCCTCTCTTGCAACTGTCATTAGTCTAATACTATCCTTACCTTTTGTGTCACTTTACCCCACTCCCTCTAGCATGTAAGCTCATTGAGCAGGGTCCTCATCCCATCTGTTCCTGTGTCCAACTTGCCTGGTTACAACTACATGTTTGTTCATCCACCAAGGCTGTGGAATTTGTTGGCGCTATATAAATAATAACATAATAATAATCATCAATTATGTCGGTAATTATCATCAATTTGTTTGGAACAATCTATCTCCAGAGTTCTTTGAAAAACTGTGTGATAGAAGAATTGATGCTCTTTTCAAAGGATAGTCACACCAAATATTGATTTGATTTAGATTTTTATCCTGTTCACTCGCTTTGCATTATTAATTGCTGAAAATAAACTCTTAACATTTCTAATTTTTAAGACATTCCTACTTTGAAGGATTTGTTTATACCAGTCTCAAACATTTGGTGATTAGGCTGTGCATGCCACACAAACTCTTCCCAATCTCAGGCCAAGTATGTGCAGCACAAAAATGGTTAGCCTGCAGCCCATTTGCTAGAAAATAATAAAACAGCCATACAATCTTTTCGTAGAAGCACAACAAACCTCAATATTGAAGTCCTCATTTTATCAGGCACAGATATTAATTTCAACCACTTGATATTCTTTGAATTTAATAAAAGCAGGGATGGCTCCTCACTCCATTTTGAAGTAAGAGCAAATTTTAGTTCTTTCAAATTGGAAAAAGAAGTACTCACTCGTGGAGGGATTTGTTTCACATTTCTGGTTTTGTGAATACAAATTGGTTTTAACACATAATTCTTCTCCTCGATGAATACGTGACACAATCTCAGGTTTCGCATATATATAACCTGTAATTAAAAATAGAATTGTTAAGACATCATCAATAACCTTAGCAAACATAATTAAAGGGACATTATAGGTACTGAGACCACTTCATCAAACTGAAGTGATCTTGGTGCAGTGTCCATATCCCTCTTAGCCCTGCATTGTAAATCATTCCATTTTAGGGAAACTACAATGTTTACATTGCAGTGCTAAGACTGCCTCTAGTGGTTGCCTACCAGTTTGACTCCGTGAAACAACGCTGAACATCCTTAAACTTTGCAAAAGGATATCCAGCATCAAGCACATGCACGCTGCTCTTTCAACGCATGTGCAATTAGGTCACCCCTATCAGCTGATGTCGGTGGAGGAGGAGTGCAACCCAGTGCCGAGGGACATTGGCTCTTAAATCAGGTAAGTGACTGAAAGTTTTTTTTTTTTAACCCATTCATGGACTAAACAGGGGCTGGGGGCGCAGGGTCAGAGGGAGGCCTTAGTGTTAGGAATACAGCTTTGTATTCCAAACACTAAAGTGTTCCTCTAAAGGGATACTATACTATCTTCAGAACAAGTCATCTGAAGAGTTCTGCACAGCTTGATTCATGCTCAAAATTTACACCATACCTGAACCGTGCACATGGTCCACTATTGAGCATACGAATTGCTTTGCAGCTAACACTTGCCTGAAAGGCCACTCAAAAATAAAACTTCTACATTCCAAATGGCTGCAACATCAAAATGATTTTAAATGATTGTGCTGAAACTACATTAAAAAAATTCACATTAACTTTACATAAAAAATGCACTTGTTTTATAGTAGGTTCAGTGCACAACCTAGAGTGCTTATACTCGCAATTCGGAGTAAGTTACAAGTAATAGACCACAAACACAGGCTTACTTACTAAAGTGAGAATTTAAAGTCAATTCAAAGTGTCAGAGATCAAAGAACCCAAACTTAAAGCAAAGCTGACTTAGAGAATGTTTTCCAATTCAGTTATTTTGACCTTAAATTTGACATTTACTTTAAATTTTCACTTTTGTGAATCTCACATAAAGTTAGGTGACAGCTGTGCATGGGGCTGGGATGTGGATGAGTACAAGGTCAGAGGGAGGCCTTAGTGTTAGGAATACAGCTTTGTATTCCAAACACTAAAGTGTTCCTCTAAAGGGATACTATACTATCTTCAGGACAAGTCATCTGAAGAGTTCTGCACAGCTTGATTCATGCTCAAAATTTACACCATACCTGAACCATGCACATGGCTCTTCATTAGTTTAAAGGGTAATCCAGATGTGGACCCCTTGCTCACGGTGCCTAGAGAGATATCAGCTATGCCTCACTGACGATGCCTAACAAGGCTGAAACGATCGTCTGGGGTTGCTGTATCTCTCGTGCAGAGAGAAATTGCTGGCATTTCGGATCTGGACTGCCCGTATGGGTGGGACCAGTCTGATATGCTTCAGATATGTTCTCTCTGTAACAGCACAAGTTGAGCTAAAACCAGCTTGAGTTCTGAGCGGGGACCCACCGAAGGGCAGGCTATTTTAGCTGCTGTCCGTCCTTAAAATACTCTTGCGACACATTTTTTGCTCTCCATTGTTGCTTAAATGTTACAACTGGTATTTAGTGAATAATCTCATATATTTATATCAACAAAAATAATTGTTCATTCCCTACGAAATGCCTTTTTATGGCATGCCCTCTTTCCAATTCAACTGCCATATGCAATAAACAAGTTTAACATTAAATTACAAGTGCTCAATGTTGACTAAGCTCTACACTCGGATCATTTAGGAACAAGTCAATTCCCCTTTTATTAAAATATGTATGTCCTCATTACAAGCCAGTCATAAGGGTGGCCCAACTCCCCACTTAAAATGTTTATTAACCTTAGTTTACAACCAAGTAAAATGATTCAAGTCAATGCTTGTAATTAAATATTAATAAAACATGATAGAGTTAAATGGAATGAAAACATTGCACCAATCACTCACACCTTAGTGTTAAGAAATTCTCGGCCTACCCACTAAGGTGGGGGTCTGGTGACTTTTTGCCAGTGCATCCCTGCAAGATTCATTTTGCCTTTCTTCAAAAGACTCCAACTCTTCCACTGAGAAACAAACTGTGACATTATCTGGATGTACTTGGTCCTGAAAAATGAAGAAATGTATATTAAATATTAAAGCAAACTGTTATCTACCATGGTTACTTGGATATATTAGGAGGGGTCATTCTGATGCTCAATTATGTGGAATGTTCTTTCAGTGGACACTTCTAGTGTCAGTAATGATGATGGTACAATTTCCAGTTATTGTAGTAGGCTTTGGAACTATAGTCATATTAACAATCACTCATATACATATATATATATTGTTTGCAACTTACATTCTGGGGGTCATGGTGCTTAGTGGTTATGGTGCTTGGTGGTAGGCTGGTAAGCTGGTACTCTAGGTTGGTATAATTGTGATGTAAATAAAAATCAAGCTTGCATTGCAGGCACATAAGTGAATCTCATAAATCACATCAAATATTTGTTTGGCTTGCCCAATGTCCAGTACAGGTTTGCCTTCAATATGACTGGATATGCATATGTATGAATAGAACTATTAACTGTGAATAAAGGCTTCTTACATCATCATTGTCGTCATCATCATCATCATTCAAGGTTGGATTTCTATCAGCTTCTGCCTGACATGCAGCCATGTGTAAATTAATCTGCAGGGTAAAAGATCATAATGAAATATGTAGCACAGACTGTGTCACAAGTGCAAAAGTGCATGTATTTAAACATTTAAGTTTTACACTTGTCAAACAGCAACTTGCATACAAAATTTGAAAGTTAAGTTCATATTTCTCCCTGCGTAACAGTAAACAAAAGGTTATTGTCCTATCTTTACTTCATAAGCGCGCCTTCTCCCCTTAGCGCACAGCAGGAACAGTACCCCTCCTACATTATTATTTCAAGTGGGGACAATTACAAACATATTGTGAAAATGTTTTCTTGTCTAGAGACACTAAACTTAAAAAATATGAGCTAATTATATAGATCAAAAGAAAACACATTTTATAGCTTTTGCCATACCAAAATGCTCCTGCTAGAGGACAGCCAGAATCCCTATGTGCAGTGCAGAGACTATCTACAGTGTGGAGTTTTATGGGAAAAAATATTAATTGTACTCAAGTGCTGTAAAGAATTCATTGTTAGCGTATACAGTATATGTTTTTAAGTCATTATAACTAATATAAAAAATAAAAAAAACACAGTTGTGACAAAACTATATACTTTATTCCCCAAGTTACTTTCCCTGAGTTCGGTAGATAAATCTATTGAACACCGACCACCCCCTGGCTCATTAAGTTCAAAGAAACCACAGACTTAAGAGCTCTCCCGCAAGAAAGCAGGCAGCGGGACTTGGTCTTCGAGTGTCTGGAACTCTAAGTCGGAAGCTCGACCGTGCGGACACCGACACCGGACAAACTTCACAAACACCTGCTTCGTTTCACAACAAGCCAGGAGAGCACTGTTCGGTAGGTTTGTTCGCACAAACAAGGAGAACAAACACGACCTATGAGACAGAGGAACCGTTCGTCTTGGAACTCCTGAAATTGTCCGACAGCTACCACTGAAACCCTGGAACTGATTTGGACAGATGCCTCATGAGCAGTCGGTCAAAACTTTACCCTGGTGGCGATTCAGCTGTATTCATGAGATTTGAGCGCTGTTTGGACAACTTGGGCACTCAAATACAAGCTATCCGGGGATATAATAATATTTGTGGGGTGTTCCTCTATGTTTTATATGTGTTTTTATGTATATTTTATATTTTTATGCACAGTCATTGTGACAAAGAAATTCAGGGGTGTGTTGTAGGAATGTTATGGGCTTGTATGACTGTATCCCTGATGTGTATAAAAGCAGGCCATCTGGTCAGAATAAAAGATTCCTGTTGTACCCTTCATCAAGTCTTGACTGATGTTTGGGTATGTGACAAATAAACCCGCTGGATTTACCCTTATGCAACTTGGATTTCGGGAATGGTTGGATCAGCGCTCCAGGCGAACAGGCTATAATCACTATTGGGAGCATATGAACAAATGGGTATACGAAATACCAAGCGTTTGTTACTATTGGTGGCAAGCGACGGGATCTAAACGTTCGAATGGAACTCACGAATGAGGAAAACCAGTGAATGGTCCAGCTTTACGAAAGGCCGAAACAAACAATGCTAAAGGATCTGCTGGAAGCTCAGGGTTGAAGGGCAAGTAAAAAAAAAAGAGACACGTAATCATAGCTGAGCTAATGGATAGCGACCAAGCCAGCGATACAGCGGGATTAAGCCTGGAAGAAGGCGAGTTTCAGAATAAAGTGAGATGGCGGCTCAGTTTTTTGGGAGCAAACCCTTCACTAGCGTTGGTGGTTCAAATTATGGAGCAAGTGTCCACGTCACAGACAGCACAGCAGTCTAGCATGTATCCAGGAAAGACAGCATAAGAAAATGAATCATGCTGCTTTTAAAAACTTTACAGACGGTGAAATGGAAATTCACACTTATATACAGGATTTCGAAAGACAATGTGTTCTGGAAGGTTTGGATAAAGAGAACTGGGCAGCGATCCCGAGCAGCACGTTATCAGGCAGAGCAGCGCAAGCTTACCGGGCAGTACCCGACTCTGACATACATGATTATGAGCGGGTAAGAGACATTTTACTGGCCTGGCACGCTGTAACCCCAGAAGCCTACAGGAGGAAATTTCAGGGATTAAGAAAGGGGGGCAGAGACTCTTATGCAGAATGGGTTTTCCGGATGCACCTTGTAGCCAAAAACTGGATGCAGGGCTGCAAAGCAACAACTTTGGAGTTACTAGAGCAATTTTTTGAGAACATACCAACTGAGACCAGACTGGGTGAGAGATTCAAAACCAGGCACTGTGGAGGAGCCAGCACTGTTAGCCGATGAGTACCATAATAGGAGAAAGGTAGAAACAAGAAGAGGGCGATCCACCTTCAGGACGTCTTACCCGACGCAAAGCACTCCACCACCACCCAGACCAACTAACTTCACTCCAACACCCACTCAAAACACCCATCCGACACCCTGCATTTCTGTGCCATACCTGCAACCAACCCGGGCATTTTAAGAATAATTGCCCAAGCCGAAACAGAGGAAGCTAGTAACGGCGAGATCCAGGCTGCAGGCAACAACAGGGAGCATCATCGGCAGTGGGTCACCATTGATGGACAGGAGGCAAGTGGCCTGAGAGACACTGGCGCCACCCTCACCCTAGCACAGGCACACAAGATAAGTTCCCAAGCCCGCACCAACAAAACGGTAGCTGTGAGGGTGGCAGGAGGAGCCATCCACAAACTGCCAACTGCCCGAGTGCACCTCAACTGGGGTTCAGGAGCTAAACATTTGAAGGTCGGAATTATGAGGGAACTACCAGTCAAAGTTTTGCTAGGAAACAACCTGGGCTGCCTGATATCACAGCTCACACATCCCTACCAAATGGAGACATTCCTGGTGACCACAAGGTTGCAAACCTGCTGGGGGAGCCATCGCACTCCGAGGACCATCAGGTAGGACCCTATGTCCCATCCCTAGCCGCAATTCCCATCCCGTTCTGAGGTACCCCCCCAAGATTTTGAACCGGAACAGAGGGCAGACCCCACACTTGAAGGGGCAGCGTACCCCCCAGGGAGATACAGCACTGGAATGGTTTCAGCGAGTAAGAAGGGGTTATTATACAGAGTAACAGGGGAAACGGGGATCGGAGCTGCGCAAGTAACAAAAAGGCAGCTGATAGTGCCCTTTAAATATAGGGCTCAGCAACGATATTCCACTAGCAGGATATCTGCATATCCAGAAAACTAAGGACCGGTTAACCCAGACCTTCTTCTGACCAGGGATCACCCGGGACCTGCAGAATTACTGCAGGACGTGTGACGCCTGTCAAAAGATTGGGAAGAGGGTTGACCACCGGAGGGCCAAACTACACTCCTTGCCCATAATAGAAGAACCCTTCCACCGAGTTGCGGTGGACTTAGTAAGAGCTACATCCTTACGGTGGTAGATTATGCTACTAGATATCCATAGGCAGTGGTGCAGAAACTGTGGCAGAGGCCTTAGTGAAAATTTTTACTAAGGTAGGTTTCCCTAGGGAGATCTTGTCTGATCAGGGGACCCAATTTACAGCAACTGTGAACCAGCAATTATGGTAGAGTTGCAGAGTAAAGCCCCTGTTTAGCTCTCCCTACCATCCCCAGATGAACAGACTCTGTGAACGTTATAATGGCACGCTCAAGCAGATGCTTAAGACGTTCGCAGCCTCCTGTCGGCACTGGGAAAGGTTCTTTCATCTCCTCTTTGCCTACTGTGAAATGCCCCAGGAGTCAACAGGGTTCTCCCCCTTCGAAGGTGATAGCTCTGAAGACAAGCTTCAGGCAGCCTGGCAGGGACCCTTCCGGGTAGTGGAGCGCATAAGTGACACTACCTACATTGTAGGGAAAAGTTCAGATGAGAGGATATGGAGATCCTTTCATGTGAACATGCTCAAACCCTACTTTGAGAGGACAGTAGTCATGACCCTAACAGTGAAGGGCATTGAATAATCTACCTTACCTTTACACAGTTCCAAAAGAGAATAGGCATAAGGCTATCCTAGACTTAAGATAAGGCCAGGGACTAATCTAAGTATTTCGAAAATTGGGCAGACTAGATGGGCCTAATGGTTCTTATCTGCCGTCACATTCTATGTTTCTATGTAATCATTGAAAGAATTCAGATTTAAACAGTTGCCTCAGAAGGTTGCCATTACTGCCCCCCAACCAGTGTCATGCACCTTTTCATGAAGCCATCAGGAGACTTGAAGCCTTCCTTGGTTTTTCACAATCTGTAGAGAGCTCAAATGTAAGTTTCAAGAAGAAAACTGGAGGATTTGCATCTGTCATTAGATCTCAGGAATGGTTGTCATCCCATTCAGATTTATAACCAAATTCAGTAGTTCTTGTTGTCTGATGCAGAGAATTCATATTCATAATCATACCTTTGGGATTCTGTGTGACACTAGGAACCTTCTCTTAGATCCTAGGGGTATTAAAAACAGAACTTTGTGCCAGGAGTAGGTACATCTGTCATTATCTAAATTAAATTATGGTGAAAACCATCCAAGTCTGTTCTTTACAACTCAGAGATCATTGTGGGGATTGCTCAAGTGATTGACAAGTGATGTCTCGGATTGATTTGTCAGACACTAAACAAGGCCAAGTGTCTCCAAATACCAGGCATCTATATCTTAAGCGACAGAAAATGTTTTTCCTTCTCAAACCTGACCTGAGACAACTTCAGAACTATTACCCAAACAAAGCTTTGGAGGTATTTGACTGGCCTCTGCAAGCTTAAATTTATGTAAGTGTCATCCAGTAATTAAATATCTATCTTGTAAACATCTACGCTGTACATAACCAGGCACCACAAATCAAAATAAAATGTATTCACTAGAAAAAATTTTTAAAACAAAGTAATTGGGAAATTATACCCAACCATGCTAAACTGAATATATATATTTACATTTGCCTACAATCAGAAAGATGGTTACCAACACATGACAGCTCTCTCTTTAGTTTAGAGACCCCAATGGTGTTCTTTGGAATGTTTACCTAGTAGCTGGGGTTGGCTGAAAATGTAAGAGTGAACACTTTGCTGCCCACCACAGGGTCTAGTTGGTTAAACTCAACATTTTCGCTGTCATTTGTGAAAAAGTCAGTATTGCATCCATTGCACTGGAACCTTCACTGGCCTGGAAGAGGGGGTAATCTGATACTGGTGCAGAAGCAACTATATTATTATCCTTAGTAACAGTCATACTGAATTATCACCTAATTAATGACAATAACAATATACTAAAGAAGGTTGAATAAAAAGATAAATTTTTACCAATATGACTCCATATGTGTGAAATGCCATAACCTGGCAGTCAATAATTAAAAGAAAAAAAAATTATCTTAAACTATTAAATATTTAAGTAGCATATTAAAGAGAGAGAGAGTGAGTGTGTGTTGAAATGGTAAACTAATGCACAATACAAATAGACATTATAGCATAACTAGCATTAACATAAACATGTAACTTATAGCAAATAAGGAAAACCACCTCCTACCCGCAATGCTAATCCATGCACGGCTTTTATATATGATAAATAAATTGACTGAGGCCGGAAGTAACGACACAAGCCTGGATAGTGTATGCGTGCCAAGCCTCGGCTTCACGAGGCTCACCTGCTAGAAAGGAGAGAGAGGGGGAAGTGTAGGCTTCTGGGAAGTTTAGTTTATCTAATCGGGGAATGCAATAATGTCGTACCGGTGGCTGGTGCGCGGAAGACTACAATTCCTATGAACACTCGGGAATGATTGAGCAAAGACATTACTAGTAGGAATATATTTATACTGAAATAGGCGAACATCAGAGCTTGATCTCCCGGTCTTGTAGTGACTGGTGGCCATTTAATGCAGTATTGAATAATGTATGAGTTTAATTAGACACATATATATATACAGTAATATGTATATTGCAGACCCCGAGCACTGGACCCTGTCCATGGTACTGAAGGAATGTGAATGACTCACTGCTGATAGAATCACATCAAACATCAGGAGAATTTATTGTGTCCCCAATTATAGCCTCATAGTTCAGTTATGTATGCTCACCCCTCCCCATTTGTTTTATTTAACTCAGGTAGTTTATAGAATTCCTTCCATCTTCAGGATGGGGTAAAAAAACAAAACAACAAAACAAAAAAAAAAAACAGATTGCTACAAGTAAGAAAAGAGTTAGGCTAAAATAATAATAATAGGGGGGAGGGGGGAAACAAAGGAGATTTTTTGGAAAATTGTCCATAAATAATAGTTATGTCACCAAACATTGGCTATTTCATGAAGTAATATCAGTAAGATCTTTAGTTTATAAAGACGGATTTTTGAGATTTAAACCAAAAAGTGTTTGTAAAGAAGATAGGGTGGGGGAATGTGGCTATACCACTCAATTTGTTTCCAGAAGCATACAATGATAAGTCAGATATATAGACAATGATAGATGTTAGCCTGCTGGCCTGAACACATTTCTCAGTTTTCCAATGTACGTTTTCACTTGTCATTTTTTTAAAAGTTTATTGCATTTAATGACAGCTAATGATTTTTAAAATTATGTATATTGTTTTTTGGGGAAAATTTCACTTTTATATCTGGCTGAGCAGTCATGTTGGGTCAGCTTTCACTGTTATCTGACGAACTACTGCTCACCCTTACTTTCCTGCAGCTGTGATTACTCTGTTTGAAATTGCAGCAGCAGGCAAGTTAGTTTCAGCAGTAGTTGGCCTGATAAAAAAAAATAATAATAATTTCTCAAAAAATCAATATACATAATTTAAAAAAAATCATCATGAGGTTTCATTAAATGTCATAAATGTTTAAAAGAACAAGAAGTGAAAATTTGATGATAGTTGTCCTTTAAGTTTACACAGAATTAAATTATTAAATAGAAGTGTGCTTTGATTGCGCATAATAAGTGAGGACTATATATGTATATGTATGTAGGTATATATGAACATACAAATACACAAAAATAAGTCCTGCGCTCAGACTGCCACTACTCCTGTATGGCAGCAATGACCATAGCACACATCAGCCCCAATACAGACAATAAAAACCAAAGAAAAAAGAGTTACCTTTGCACTATTTCAAATTCCTATGCATATTTAAATAAAGTTTTTTTTTGTTTCACTCAATGGCAGTTAGGTGTAATCCCACCTACCACGTCAAGGCAAACCTCTTAGTTGGATCCTACACTGATAATTCACCTTGGTTCCTCCAGCTCAGGAAAAAAAAAATCTCTAATGAGACAGAGAGGGATATTTTTATAAACCCCTACATACTTATTAACCCTTAATAGGGAACACATGGGATGGGCGGCAGCATTGTAATATGGCTGTGTGATAGAAAAGCAAATGCATATACACAAAAAGAACTGCCCCGTGGTCCTACTTAAAAAGAAATTGTCCAAATAATGATTCAAACTGTGATTCACTGCCTCCTCTCCAACTGCCCACTTCAGAACAGTGACAAAAACTTAAAAAAGATGACATGGCAGGAAACATGGGTAGGTACATGTCATAAGTATAAAGTCCCCGAAGGTGCCACCCTAGCAGGTGAAAACAAACTTGGTGAGTGGGAAAGTTGCGGAAAGCCTCTTTGATGTATGACTTGGCAAGCAGGGAACCCCTTCCTACCAGCCTGACCAACTCAAGAGAGGTGTATTGAACCCTTCACACCCATTTCGGTATGCCGTCATTAACTGATTCCTTTCTAGGAAAGGAAAGGTGATGAATCATCCTATACAAACCATGTACTTTTTTTGGGAACCAATCAGAGTGGCAATACTCACAGTTACAAAAAGATGCAACTTTCCATCCTAGGGAAATTTCACCCTTCACTTTCTCCCAAAGCAGGTCTTCCTTAGCACTAACCAAAACCAAATTACCCCACCAAGCACAAAAAGGAAAAACAAGTAAGTCTCTCAGACCTTCTGGTATTTACTTTGAATCCTTTGGATGCCCACAAGGGGTTGGGCCTTGGTGAAGTTCCTCTGCTTTGCAGAGACTCCACCAAGCCTTTGAAAACATTTGATTGTTGGGTGGGACCCCATTGCTTTGTGAGCACTTGTGTCAAAGCTGCCCATCACTCACTATCTCAGCACTACCTGCTATGCTTGCTCCCGTCCACTTGTCTCCATGTACAGGGCAAGGGGCAGGAGTGAGCACATGATGCGCCCTTGCGCTCTGCAGTAGATGTTTGGGAGGGTTTGTAGCTTTGCGGGCTTAAGTGGATGCTAGTGTTCTACGGGACGCTAGTCAGCAGCCATCTAAGTGCTCCCTAGCGCCTGGTAACATGGCCAGCAGCACACTCTAAATAATTGATCCATCTTGATAGAGGGGCGGCTGTGGCACAAATGAGGATAAAGCCATTGCAGGAGCCCTCTCTTAAAGCAACACCCTAGGTGGCCACCTAATTGATCAATAGGAAGTGTTGGTCCTGCCTATAGTGTTCCTTTAAGTATGGGAGTAACAGATTTAAAACATATAAGTATATTATAAAAGGCAAAGAATTGTTTTCTTTAGTTACTAAAAAGAAAATTCCTATTAATTATTATATTCATTGTTCCATAATGGGAGTCATCTATTTAATAACTTGAGGCAAATGTAAAGCACGATATGTGGGACAGATTAAACACAAATTGAGAACTTGAATTTCAGATTAAACAGTATTGTCTTGATAACAAACAAACCCCAGTTCTCATCATTTTATTAATTGTGGTAATGGTGATTTGTTAAATATTCAGGTACATATTTTTATGGATGTGGAGCTGCTGATTGGCTTAGAGCGCCAGCTGACCACTGTAGCAAAGCTGTGGGGCCCCTGCCTGGTGGCACTCCTCGCTTCCTGAGGCTCAAATTCAGAAGTCGGATTCTGCTTGGAAGAACTGCAAATCCAACTCTGAAATCACCCTCTGCAGTTAAACTGTTGAAGAACGGTTTAACCCCTCATGGTTAAAGAGGCCTCCTAGCACCATAACAACTTCGTTAAGATGAATGGGTGTTCCTTTAAATACTTATCTGCACTAGGTTGTGTGCTCCTGTGTATACTAATTACAAACTGTTTAGGTAGCAATTAAATATGAATAAAAAATTGATCACATTCATTTTCATTCTAAAATACATACTATGAACTGTAGAATAATAATTGAATCAACCTCAGTGGAATGAAGAGCTCTCTAAGGGTCTAGGTAGGAAATCATGCGCTTAGATAACATCACAGAGCTTAGCTACAGTAGAGTGTCTATGAGAAGCTGTAATGGATGTAACAAGGATAGAGGAAGAAGGATCCAGTTTGGCAACTATCAAGAAATTAGTAGCCTCTAAGAGTAGCAGCAAAATCTGCATTTAAGCTTTCATTTTAAACGTTGGTTTAAATCTCACAACTGAGATTGTAATAGAAAATAGACTCACCCCAGGTGCAATGCATGTCTGTCAGCGTTGCACTGCACCTGGGGTGAGTCTATTTTCCATTCCGTTGCTTGGAGGAAAGACGAGACGGGGGGATATGATAGAAACATTTAAATACATAAAGGGAGTCAACAAAATAAAGGAGGGGACCATATTTAAAAGAAAAAAACTACCACAACAAGAGGACATAGTCTTAAATTAGAGGGGCAAGGGTTTAAAAATAATATCAGGAAGTTTTACTTTACTGAGAGGGTAGTGGATGCATGGAATAGCCTTCCAGCTGAAGTGGTAGAGGTTAACACAGTAAAGGAGTTTAAGCATGCTTGGGATAGGCATAAGGCTAGCCTAACTCTAAGATAAGGCCAGGGACTAATGAAAGTATTTAGAAAATTGGGCAGACTAGATGGGCCGAATGGTTCTTATCTGCCGTCACATTCTATGTTTCTATGTTTCTACATATCTCTTATATATATCATAGTGATTTAGTTTTGGAGCACTTTTAAAACAGTTATATACCTAGAGTTGGTATGAATTTTTTGTATATAATGCTGCTGACACACTCAATATGTTATAACCCTAACACATAAAACAGAACCAACGAAAAAAATTACAAATAAGAGTGGAGTAGTATGGAATAAACGTTTAGGTGAAAAACCCAAAATCAAATATACATTTTGAAAAGTACAGCAGTAATACTCAATGGTCAGTAGGTGGCCCCAAGTTAACACAGGTCAAAGCACATGTAAAAGAAATGCATAAAAACACATAATAGTGCAGATTGTTTTACATATAAAATGCTTTCAACATCATCACTAATAGTGATGTCGCGAACACGAAATTTTCGGTTCGCGAACGGCGAACGCGAACTTCCGCAAATGTTCGCGAACCGGCGAACCGCCATAGACTTCAATGGGCAGGCGAATTTTAAAACACACAGGGACTCTTTCTGGCCACAATAGTGATGGAAAAGTTGTTTCAAGGGACTAACACCTGGACTGTGGCATGCCGGAGGGGGATCCATGGCAAAACTCCCATGGAAAATTACACAGTTGATGCAGAGTCTGGTCTTAATCCATAAAGGGGCATAAATCACCTAACATTCCTAAATCACAATGGATATGGATTGACACCTGACATATGACATATTCACACCTTGACATATGGATTGACACCTGTCCTCAGAGACCCTGATACACACTGACACAGAGCAGAATAGGGACTGTTCCCCCTACATAGGGTCACTTGGCAGATATGGATTGACACCTATCCTCAGGATTCCTGATACACACTGACACAGAGCAGAATAGGGAATGTTCCCACTACATAGGGTCACTTGGCAGATATGGATTGACACCTATCCTCAGGATCCCTGATACACACTGACACAGAGCAGAATAGGGAATGTTCCCACTACATAGGGTCACTTGGCAGATATGGATTGACACCTATCCTCAGGATCCCTGATACACACTGACACAGAGCAGAATAGGGACTGTTCCCCCTACATAGGGTCACTTGGCAGATATGGATTGACACCTATCCTCAGGATCCCTGATACACACTGACACAGAGCAGAATAGGGACTGTTCCCCCTACATAGGGTCACTTGGCAGATATGGATTGACACCTATCCTCAGGATCCCTGATACACACTGACACAGAGCAGAATAGGGACTGTTCCCCCTACATAGGGTCACTTGGCAGATATGGATTGACACCTATCCTCAGGATCCCTGATACACACTGACACAGAGCAGAATAGGGAATATTCACTAAATGCCAAACATTGTTATACAGGGGAATATTCAGTAAATAAGGATAAGGGGGGACCGGTATGTGGATCAAACGGTACCGGGCCGCCTGAGGAACCTTAATTTCACTGTGGCGGCCGAGGCGCAGAGCATTGCGCCCTCCCGAGCCCGCCCATTGTGTGACAATAGCGAATGAAAATTCCCTATTGTTACACTGATCCTCCTCCTGGGTCCTCCCGCTTCCTGATTGGCCGTAAGGCAAACCCCACGCCATTGGCCGAACTCAATCTGGGCCTTCAGGGGAAAATGACAACTGTTTTCAAGTTGTCAGACAAAGTAGCTGCATTTAAAGCCAAACTGGAGTTGTGGGGACGGCGTGTGAACAGAGGCATTTTGGACATGTTTCAGACATTAGCGGGGATTTTAGGCGAGACTGAGCTTGAACATTCATTCTGCCAGTTGGTGCACGATCACCTGTCTTTGCTTTTAAAAGAGTTTGAGCGCTACTTCCCAAACACAAAAGACCCATGAACTGGTAAGGAATGGATCCGCAAGCCATTTGCCAACAAATCAGGCGAATCTAGCATGTCTATGCAAGAAGAAGAACAACTGCTGGAGATTGCAAATGACGGTGGCCTTAAAACTATGTTCGAGACAACAACTCTGCAGGAGTTCTGGATTAAAGTCATGGCGGAATACCCTGAGATTGCCACCACAGCACTTAAATCCCTATTGCCATTTCCAACAACCTATCTGTGTGAAGCGGGGTTTTCTGCAGTGACAGCAACCAAAACAAAACAGTGGAATAAACTGGACATAAGCAACACACTTCGGGTGTCATTGTCTCCTATTACCCCCAGATAGAACCGTCTCGTTGCGAAGAAACAAGCTCAGGGGTTCTCATTGATTTGGCATTCTAGTAAGTTAAATAAAATAAATCACTTTATGTTCATTTTTTGGTGTAGCTGTATTTTATTTTGAAGGCATGTTTAAATACAATTAAATTAAAATTATTAAATCAAAACAAGCGGGCCACGGAAAAATTATCAAACGTTTACCGGTCCGCAGCGATAAAAAGGTTGTGGAGCACTGCCCTAAAACATTGCGGCTTGAACCCTAGTTGGTGGCGGATAAGTCACGCAAGTCAACCAGCATTCAGAGCTAAAATACAGCAGCGTGTGGACCATTTTTAGCCCAAGGCAGCTCATCTCATCAGGCCTTTTTTAGTTGAATGTATCGCCCACTGTCAGTCCCGTCGGGATCCATCCCTCATTCATCTTAATAAAGGTGAGGTAATCTAGACTTTTTTGACCTAGGTGACTTCTCTTCTCAGTGACAATACCTCCTGCTGCACTGAAGGTCCTTTCTGACAGGACACTTGAAGCGGGGCAGGCCAGAAGTTCGATTGCAAATTGGGATAGCTCAGGCCACAGGTCAAGCCTGCACACCCAGTAGTGAAGGGGTTCATCGCTCCTCAGAGTGTCGATATCTGCAGTTAAGGCAAGGTAGTCTGCTACCTTTCGGTCGAGTCGTTCTGAGGGTGGATCCCGAAGGGCTGTGGCCATGCGTAAGACTTAAAAATCTCTGCATGTCCTCCATCAACAACACGTCTGTAGAGCGTCCTGTCCTTGCCGGCGTGGTCGTGGGAGGAAGAGGATTACTTTCACCTCTTCCCCTGTTAGATTCCCGTTGTGCTGTGACATCACCCTTATACGCTGTGTAAAGCATACTTTTTAATTTATTTTGCAAATGCTGCATCCTTTCCGACTTGTTGTAATTTGGTAACATTTCAGCCACTTTCTGCTTATACCGGGGGTCTAGTAGCGTGGACACCCAGTACAGGTCGTTCTCCTTCAGCCTTTTTATACGTGGGTCCCTCAACAGGCACGACAGCATGAAAGACCCCATTTGCACAAGGTTGGATGCCGAGCTAATCATTTCCCGTTCCTCCTCCTCAGTGATCTCAAAGAAGGTATGTTCTTCCCCCCAGCCACGTACAACACCACGGGTACCAGATAGGTGACAACGAGCACCCTGGGATGCCTGTTGTAGTTAATCTTCCTCCTCCTCCTCAAAGCCACATTCCTCCTCTGACTCCTCTTCCTCACAATCCTCTTCCAGCGTTGCCGCAGGTCCAGCAAGCGATGCTGATAAGTCTGGTTCTGGTGGTGATGGTGACCACAACACTTCCTCTTCCTCTTCACGCTCATCTACGGCCTGATCCAGCACTCTTCGCAGGGCACGCTCCAGGAAGAAAACAAATGGTATGATGTCGCTGATGGTGCCTTCGGTGCGACTGACTAGGTTTGTCACCTCCTCAAAAGGACGCATGAGCCTACAGGCATTGCGCATGAGCGTCCAGTAACGTGGCAAAAAAATTCCCAGCTCCCCAGAGGCTGTCCTAGCACCCCGGTCATACAAATATTCATTAACGGCTTTTTCTTGTTGGAGCAGGCGGTCGAACATTAGGAGTGTTGAATTCCAACGTGTCGGGCTGTCGCAAATCAAGCGCCTCACTGGCATGTTGTTTCGCCGCTGGATATCGGCAAAGTGAGCCATGGCCGTGTAGGAACGCCTGAAATGGCCACACACCTTCCTGGCCTGCTTCAGGACGTCCTGTAAGCCTGTGTACTTATGCACAAAGCGTTGTACGATCAGATTACACACATGTGCCATGCACGGCACATGTGTCAACTTGCCCAACTTCAATGCCGCCAACAAATTTGTTCCGTTGTCACAAACCACTTTGCCGATATCCAGTCGCTGCGGAGTCAGCCACTTTTCCACCTGTGCGTTCAGGGCGGACAGGAGTGCTTGTCCGGTGTGACTCTCTGCTTTCAAGCAAGTCAAACCCAAGACGGCGTGACACTGCCGTATCCGGGATGTGGAATAGTACCTGGGGAGATGGGGGGTGCCGTTGATGTGGAGCAAGACGCAGCAGCAGAAGAGGACTCAGCCGAGGAGGTTATGGAAGAGGATGGAGTAGGAGGAGTAGAGGAGGTGGCAGCAGGCCTGCCTGCAAGTCGTGGCGGTGTCACCAACTCCTCTGCAGAGCCACGCATTCCATGCTTGGCAGCCATCAGCAGGTTTACCCAATGCGCAGTGTAGGTGATATACCTGCCCTGACCATGCTTTGCAGACCAGGTATCAGTGGTCAGATGGACCCTTGCCCCAACACTGTGTGCCAGACATGCCATTACTTCCTTTTGCACAATCGAGTACAGGTTGGGGATTGCCTTTTGTGAAAAGAAATTTCGTCCGGGTACCTTCCACTGCGGTGTTCCAATAGCTACAAATTTTTTGAACGCCTCAGACTCCACCAGCTTGTATGGTAAAAGCTGGCGGGCTAATAGTACAGACAAGCCAGCTGTCAGACGCCGGGCAAGGGGTGACTTTCTGACATTGGCTTCTTACTCTCAAACATGTCCTTGACAGACACCTGACTGTGGGCAGATGAGCAGGAACTGCTCAAGGCGAGAGACGGAGTGGTGGATGGTTGAGAGGGGGCAAGGAGGACAGCAGTGGTTGACGTGGCTGAAGATGCTGGACCAGGAGGAGGATGGCGGCTTTGAGTTTGTGTGCTGCTTGTACTTATGTGTTGATTCCATAGGCGTTTGTGATGTGCGATCATGTGCCTACGCAAAGTAGTTGTACCTAAGTGGGTGTTGGACTTCCCACGACTCAGTTTCTTTTGGCACAGGTTGCAAATGGCATCGCTGTTGTCAGAGGCAGACACACAACAAAAATGCCACACTGCTGAGCTCTGCAATGACGGCATTCTGGTGGTGGACACAGCATGCGTTGATTGGCGTGCTGTCGGGCTGACCCCGGGTGCCGATGCATGCTGTCTGACTGTGCCACTAGCTCCTTGCGACGACCTCCCCCTGCTTCCAACTCGTCTCCTCCTCCTCCTCCTCTCTGTCTCCCCATCTGAACTTTCGGCCTGTTCTTCTTCTTGCCGAGCGGGCACCCACGTGACATCCATGGACGCATCGTCATCATCAACCGCTTCACTTGTATCTGACAACTCAGCAAAGGAAGCAGCAGCGGGTACAACATCATCATCATCACACCGTACATGTGTAATGCTGCCTGACTGAGATATATCCCTGTTATCTACATCCTCTGTCAATAATGGTTGCGCATCACTCATTTCTTCAAACGGATGTGTAAATAACTCCTCTGACATACCAAGTGAAGCTGCTGTGGTGCTAGTGTTGGTGGTGGCGGCAGGCGGGTGAGTGGTATCTTGAGAGGTGCCCGAAGCTAAGCTGGAGGAGAATGTTGCGTCAAGGTTCCGAGCGGAAGCTGTAGAAGATTGGGTGTCCTGTATTAGCCAGTCAACTATGTCCTCAGAACTTTTCAAGTTCAGGGTACCTGGCCTCTGAAAACTGGGCATTATTCTAGGGCAAAAGGGAATCACAGCACCACGACCATGACGGCCCCTGCGGGGTGGCCTGCCTCTGCCTGTCATTTTTTTTTCGATTAGTGGTACTATGCGTGCAAGCTACTGTGACACCAGATATGAGTGGCACTGTGAACTGGCAGAGGTTGGCAGAGTACACGCTGTAGGCCTGACACACCCGATTGAAGACAACTAACTGCTATTCAATCTATTACAGTGAAATAATTTTTTTTTTAAATGCAAGCTATTGTGACACCAGTGAGTGAGTGGTGGCACTGGGCAAGTGGGCACAGTATCCACTGTGAGCCTGACACAGAAGCTGGCAGACAACTAACTGCTATTCAATCTATTATAGTGAAAAAAAATAAAAAAAATTTAAATGCAAGCTATTGTGACAC
This sequence comes from Pelobates cultripes, assembly GCA_933207985.1. Lineage (NCBI taxonomy): Eukaryota > Metazoa > Chordata > Amphibia > Anura > Pelobatidae > Pelobates > Pelobates cultripes. The sequence goes on along the minus strand of OW240912.1, from coordinate 110,919,369 downwards.
CAGTGAGTGAGTGGTGGCACTGGGCAAGTGGGCACAGTATCCACTGTGAGCCTGACACAGAAGCTGTCAGACAACTAACTGCTATTCAATCTATTATAGTGAAAAAAATATATTTTTTTTAAATGCAAGCTATTGTGACACCAGTGAGTGAGTGGTAGCACTGGGCAAGTGGGCACAGTATCCACTGTGAGCCTGACACACAGGCTGGCAGGCAGGCAACTGCAGGCAGGCAGACTGATGTTCTAGCCCTAAAAAGGGCTTTTTGGGGTGCTGTCCATACAGCAGAGATCAGATGAGTCCTTCAGGACTGTAGTGGACACTGCATACACTAACCTAGCTATCCATTTCCCTATCAAATCAACAGCAGCTACACTTTCCCTCCTCTCACTAAGCATGCAGCTTGAGAATGAATCTAAAATGGATGCTGTCCAGTAGGTGGGAGGGTGTGCTGCTAATTGGCTGGAATGTGTCTGCTGACTGAGGTACAGGGTCAAAGTTTACTCAATGATAACGAATAGGGGGCGGATCGAACCGCGCATATGTTCGCCCACCGTGGCGAACGCAAACATGCTATGTTCGCCAGGAACTATTCGCTAGCGAACCGTTCGGTACATCACTAGTCATAATACTTTTAGCCTTTACTGCTAAAAAATTCTAGGGATATGCATGGGAAAAATATTCGGTGCAGTTCAGCATTCCGAAATTTGAGACTTCTGCACTTCGGCACTTTGGGACTTTGGAACTTCGGTTCGGCACTTCGGAACTTCAAGACTTCGGGACTTGGCACTTCGGAACTTCGGGACTTTGGAACTTCGAGTAAGTGTAGGTTTAGGGTTAGGGTTGGGGTTAGGGTTAGGTTTAGGATAGGGGTAGGGTTGGTTGAGGGTTAGGGGTAGGGTTAGAGGTAGGGGTAGGGTTAGGGTAGGGTTAGGAGTAGGGTTATAGGTAAGGTTAGGGTAGGGGTAGGGTTAAGGGTAGGGGTAGGGGTAGTGGTAGGAGTAGGTTAGGGTTAGGTTAGACTAGCATTAAGGGTAGGGTTAAGGGTAGGGTTAGGGGTAGTGGTAGGAGTAGGTTAGGGTTAGGTTAGGCTAGCATTAGGGGTAGGGTTAGGTGTAGTGTTAGAGGTAGGGTTACATAAAAACATAGAATCATAGAATGTGACGGCAGATAAGAACCATTCGGCCCATCTAGTCTGCCCAGTTTTCTAAATACTTTCATTAGTCCCTGGCCTAATATTATAGTTAGGATAGCCTTATGCCTATCACACGCATGCTTAAACTCCTTTACTGTGTTAACCTCTTCCACTTCAGCTGGAAGGCTATTCCATGCATCCACTACCCTCTCAGTAAAGTAATACTTCCTGATATTATTTTTAAACCTTTGTCCCTCTAATTTAAGACTATGTGCTCTTGTTGTGGTAGTTTTTCTTCTTTTAAATATAGTCTCCTCCTTTACTGTGTTGATTACCTATGTATTTAAATGTTTCTATCATATCCCCCCGTCTCGTCTTTACTCCAAGCTATACATGTTAAGATCTTTTAACCTTTCCTGGTAAGTTTTATCCTGCAATCCATGAACCAGCTTAGTAGCCCTTCTCTGAACTCTCTCTAAGGTATCAATATCCTTCTGAAGATACGGTCTCCAGTACTGTGTACAATACTCCAAGTGAGGTCTCACCAGTGTTCTGTACAATGGCATGAGCACTTCCCTCTTTCTACTGCTAATACCTCTCCCTATACAACCAAGCATTCTGCTAGCATTTCCTGCTGCTCTATTACATTGTCTGCCTACCTTTAAGTCATCAGAAATAATCACCCCTAAATCCCTTTCCTCATATGTTGAGGTTAGGACTCAATCAAATATTCTGTATTCTGCCCTAGGGTTTTTGTGTCCAAGATGCATTATCTTGCACTTATCCACATTAAATGTCAGTTGCCACAACTCTGACCATTTTTCTAGTTTACCTAAATCATTTACCATTTGGCTTATCCCTCCTGGAACATCAACCCTGTTACATATCTTAGTATCATTAACAAAAAGACATACCTTACCATCAAGACCTTCTGCAATATCACTAATAAAAATATTAAAGAGAATGGGTCCAAGTACAGATCCATGAGGTACCCCACTGGTGACAAGCCCAAGCTTTGAATATACTACATTGACTACAACCCTCTGTTGCCTGTCACTCAGCCACTGCCTTACCCATTCAACAATATTTGAATCCAAACTTAAAGATTACAGTTTATTGATAAGCCTTCTATGTGCAACAGTGTCAAAAGCCTTACTAAAATGTAGGTAAGCAATGTCTACTGCTCCACCCTGATCTATAATTTTAGTTACCCAATCAAAAAAATCAATAAGATTAGTTTGTCATGATCTCCCTGAAGTAAACCCATGTTGTCTCTGATCTTGAAATCCATGTGTTTTTAGATGTTCAACAATTCTATCCTTTAACATGGTTTCCATCACTTTCCCCACTACTGAAGTAAGGCTTAATGGCCTCCAGTTGCCCGACTCCTCCCTATTACCTTTCTTGTGAATGGGCACAACATTCGCAAACTTCCAATCTTCTGGGACTACTCCTGTTAACAATGATTGGTTAAATAAATCTGTTAATTGTTTTGCTAGTACACCACTAAGCTCTTTTAACAGCTTTGGGTGTATTCCATCAGGTCCCATTGACTTATTTGTCTTTACTTTAGTTTTGTCAGTTGAAATAGAACCTCTATTACCCCAACCCTCTCCTGAGGCTGCTATGCTGCAGGTTTTGGAGGAATCACCACTTTGGGAAGGTCTACCCATTGAGCATGCCTTAGAGTTATTACACCTATGCCTAAGTCTGAATTATTTCAAATTTGAGAAAACAGTTCATGTGCAGAAGTCTGACATGGTGGGCAGTGATGTAACAACTTTTGCTTTATAGATGACATTTTTTGATCTGGATGGGAGGTGAAGCTCTGATTCAACAGACGCTGCATTGACCCAACAATCTTCAATGTCCTATATAATTGACTTACCACTACAGCAGCACTGAAATGTAATTATTGTATTTCTCGACTTACTTATTCTTACAAGTGGTAAATGATTATGCTACAATTTATACACAAAGCCCACAGGGAAGCACACCATCTTACATTCAACAAGCTTCCACCCGAAATGTATGATAGAATCTCTATCAATCTATGAATTTTTGCAAGTGATGCACAATAAGTAAAATAGTAACCACTGTGCTACTCAGTTGACAGCAACCCATAAATTTCACAGTTTGGATGAGAGAAGAGAGACTGATCTTCCCTTAAACTTTCCACACTACGTCTGGGGAATGCAGAACAGTCATCCTATGAAACTGGTAAACAATAAACAATCATAGGCGTCTACAGCCTATTGCATTAGGGTATGCACCCTAAAGCACAAATACACATGTTGTGTGTATATGTTTATATATGTGTATATATATATATATATATATATATATATATATATATATATATTAAATCATTTAGCTAAAAGAATTTGTAAGCTTCCCTGGGAGAAATTATCATTATTATTTGCATTTTCTTGAGTTTTATTCTTATTGTCAGGATTACAGTATGATCCAGCCAGGGCCGGACTGGGAATTAAAAGCAGCCCTGGAAAAAAAATATTTACCAGCCCCATAATGCGTCGCGCCAGCATAGTGTGCAGATACAGAGTTAGAACAGATAACTTAAAATTAAAAAGTACTTCAACGTAAAAAGCGCACTCAAAGGCTTCAAAATAAACAAAAGTGCAGATTTATTTTAAGCAGACGTGCCTTTGCATGTAATCAATGTTTCAGTCCAACTACCTTGACATATTAAGGAAAGCTTGTTAATGGGACTGAAATGGTGAATGTATGTAGGGCACAACTGTAAAAATGTTTATTTTGAAGTCCTGTGGGTGTGCTCTTCACTTTAAATATGTTATTGTGCTGGAGTATGCACCTAGCAACAAGACTGGGCCAATATCTGCTCATTACATATGGTACATATTAATGAAATTTCTCTGTGTATTATGCATTTATAAATGTACATTAATATGTGTAAATTTAATAACTAATACACACATTAATATACATGTCAT
>OW240912.1:110880607-110915165 GCA_933207985.1 Pelobates cultripes | reverse complement strand
CCCTCCTCCCTCCTTCCCCTCTCCCCCCCCCCTTTACCTGGAGAAGTCAGGGGGCCGGCCGCGTTCCTGGCTGGAGCCGCCGGGCCGGGTGGCAGCTTCCCCGGTCTGGCGGCCCTGCTCCTGTCACTGCTGTGGCTGATGGAGGAGGAGCATGTCTCTGTACCATGCTCCCTCGCGGTTCTCTGTACCATGCTCCCTCGTGGAAGCTGCCACCCGGCCCGGCGGAATTTCCCGGTATCCCAGTGGGCCAGTCCAGCCCTGGATCCAGCACGTAGAATTGTGTAACACAGAGGACTGATAGGTAACGTATACCGGACCTTAGAATGGACGGACTAACGTACCAAAGAATAGTCAGGAATAGCCGAGGTCAAGGGATATAGAAAGAGACACAACTATAAGGAAAAAGCCAGGGGTCAGGGATGCCAGAAAACAGGGAAGTCAAAAACAATGCCAAAGTCAAATAACCAGAATTACAAGAATCAATAACGCGCTCTTGGACAACCACAAGGGAAACCACGACAGGGCACTGAGCAAGAGGAGAACTGGGCCTAAATACCCCGCCTGTGAATCTGATTGGTTGTAACCGACCTTTGACCCCAAAGGCAGTTACCAGGATCCTATCTGCATGATTGCTGCTCAGCACAAACCCTCCTGTGGATTGATTGCTGCTTGGCACAACTTTTCCTGCCAGGACAGTAATGTTGCTCTGCAAAACTTTTCCTGTCTAAACAGTAAATTCCATTAATCATATTTTTACAAGCGGATGAATACGTAACACTTATCTCTTAAACTTAGCTTTTGCTATCTGTTGCCTCATTATATTTGAAGGGTATAATACTACCTATACTGATTTTGAGGAGCATAGGCTTGCTCAGCGGGAAGTGGTCTACAGATCCTCAAATCATTGTGATAGTTGTCATCACAGTAGACTAGATCATTTTGGATCCTTACTAATTCTTTTTGAATTCTTCATTCCTCGTCTGGCACACATCTGGGAGGGTCCGGAGCCTCAAGCCATGTGTGAAATCTACAGCTAGGGGAAACCAGTATGGAAAGCTAAATGTTGGGGGGGAAACCAGATTTAAGGTGAGGAAGCACTATGATGAGACAATGAAATGCAGTAGGAAGGGAGGAGAAATAAACTCTATCTGGCTCATCTGGTAATGCAGAGGGAAGCTCAAAGTGTGCCCTTGATGTTTACAATGCACTGATCAAATTCTAGTTTTTCTTCTACAATTTACAGACTTGAATTACATGAGCTAGAAAATGTAAAATAAATATAGAATATGCAGTAAAAACAGCAGAAAAGAATTTGCCAAATGAAATAAACTCTTTGCTTGAAATATACAGAGAGCTGATATTTTAAGTCACAGAGTGTTAAAAATAGCTATTTTTCCTCCACTAAGGTCATATGTTAAAGGCTACGGGTCAAGCCGTCTGTGGCATTCCAGCTGTTACTGTCTAAAACCGCTGGAAAAGCTATGGGCTGACTTGGCACACACTGGGCATTGCAATACTCTAGGGGTATGTAAGTGGAATTCTTGGCAAACCAGACTTGTCAAATGTCCCACTTTCTGTACTATGGTGGCAGAATGTATGCTTCAGTTGATGAGACACAATGAAATGTTGCAGGAAGGGAGGAGAAATAAACTCTACCTGGCTGCCGTTACCCATTCTGGGAGAAAAGTAATGTCGCTGGCACTGAGTTATGACCCAACCGGGCCTCACCCTAGCGTTGCTGTGAGTCTGTGACTCCGCCTCCACGGAATGCGTACGCTATGGGGAGGTCTGGAGGAGGAGCAAGTCCACCCAAAACAATGCGGGGATACCGCTCGCATAGTGAAGGATCGGATCGGGAGGAAATAGCAAATTGTTGTGGCAGCAGTGAAGTCTGTGCAGCACGGACCCTCAATTTTGAGGCTTGATTAGGTTGTGCCCAGGCACACCCGGCACACCCCACGTGCACGCCTATGTAATCAATGATCAGACACTTCCAGATATTTTCAGGAATCCTCCCATCATGAGTTACCATTGCAGGTTGAATCTTAGTCCACACTGACCAATATACTCGATTGCAGGGAAAGTCAGAACAGACAAACAAAGAATGTTTCAGGTGTTTGAATTGCATAGCTTAAAATTCCATGAATCTCGGCAAAAAACTTTAAGCCATCCACACTCTGGCAAAATTTACAAAATCATGTACCAGATTACCTGCACTACATCTAATATAGTATACAAAATTGTTTCCTTTGTGGAGTAACATACATTGGCAAAAACACAAAGAATTTGAGGGAAATAATGAGTGGACATCAGTCTGCTATCAGGATTGCTTTTTTTCTACAGATCATCGATCATTTCTGTAGCACGACACTTCATGAAACAAACATCCAGTCTCCTCATTAAGCTTTACAAGAATTAACCATATACCCCCAATGTTCTTAGGTGTAGACCAGGATCTCGAATTGTTAAAGTGAGAAGCGTTCTTGATCTATACATTGGGGACTATGGTACCTGGCAGACTGAATGAAAAGAACTCCTTACATTGTTTTTTGCCTATACGATATTTTGATGTTTTAATCATGTTTACTTAGAATCCTCTATGCAGTGTATGGGAATTATTCAATCCATAGTACGTTAAGCATATGGTCTCTTTGTAGGTTTCTCTTATTGAATTTCAAATTTTGTTCTTGCAGAGGTCTATCTAATTTTCACTTACAAACTTGTAATTTTGTAGTAGACCCCTAGGGGTCACTCTTGCATTTAGGTAAAAAATGTTTTCCCTTAAATGCAAACAGTAATAATAATGTATATTTAGCATTATTCTATACCATATTAGGCTTTACTAAGTGTCATCAATTATTACTTTTGTTTCAATGCTATATCTTCATGTATTAATATGCTATATCTAGCAAGTATTTGAAAAAAAAGACTTTGCCGCTTAGTTGATGCAGCATATTAAGCTAATATAGGGTTATACAGATTATGGATAAAGTAAGGTCCTTATTAATATGTCCTCCAAATTTAAGGGCCTAACCCTATATGCAATAGCGTAACAAATGTTCCCTCTGGGAACCAAATTATTGGAGTGGCACTTATGTATAGAGCTGAAGCATGATAAAGTCCCAGTAGAAATAATAGTGCAAGTTAAAGTGTAAAGAAAATAAAGTGAAATATTAAATTAGATTATACCTATGCATACCAATGCTGGGATACTGTAAATTACCTTTATTATAATGCTTGGAGTATAATTGCGTGGTATGTCTACTAAATGCAAAAATTGCCAAAATTTAAAGAGGGGGGAGGTGTCAGAAGTGGAGAGAATAATGGTAAAAGATGTACCAAAAAGGTCATCAGAGACACTTATGAAGGTTTAACATTTATAGCTCTTCACAAGATGTCTACCAATAATCTCCACTAGATATATCTGTGCTGACAAGTACCCAAAAACGGGGCTTAATCCTTAAAAATAAAATAAATGAAATACACAGAAAATATATAGAAAGCAAGTGAAGCAAAAAAGTTTCAGGTGAAGAACAATATGTGTTATCTCAGAAAGGTAGTTAACTAAAACCTGTACTGTGATTCAGTTGCGTAGAGATTAACTCAGACGTATACGAACAGGCTATCAGTGTGAACTGAAAATGGTTCTAAGTAGTAATAAAGTATCAGCAAAGTGACAAACAATAAACAATTAATACAAACTGGATTATGTAGGAATATTCTGTCTCAGAAATATATCTGAAAAATACATAAAAAATATATATAGTGTAATATTGTTATAACCACATAGAAGCAAAGGTGGTAGAGAACTCACAAAATTAAGATGAGATCAGGTGTATCTCCCTCAACGTTTAGGCAACTGAAACAATATAGAGGACCTCCAGCGATGATCCTGTATATACAGTTGTAGATCTTCGAATTCACTCCAAATAGAGAGAAAAAAATGGATAGTGCAGATGGTATAAAATATAACAATTTATTTTAAATATGTTGCACTTACAGTGTTTCAAATTAAAACCAGCATATCTCCACACCAGGTGGTGTCCACATGTAGCAGCTAATCCAATGGCAGTGTAGGATCTCAGACAGCACTAGCAGCAATCAGATCAGGAAATAGTAAATAAAAGTTCATATGAACAATAAAAATAAATGAAGTAGTTCCAACGCGTTTCGTCCTTCTCTGGACTTCCTCAGGGATGTGTAGTTGTGATGAGAGTGAGAATCACCTTTTATATCCATCATTAAATTGATAAAATGTTCGCCGGTGTCGGCGTGCGTTCCACTGTGGAACGCATTCTATTTCCGTATGACGTCACTTCCGGTTTCGCGGACCAAATGAAAAAACATTGATTCTTAGATGTTGCTAGTAGTAAAAGCCGAAAACACCCTCCTCGTCAATGTAATAACTCCACAAAAGCTCAATAAAGGGCCAAAAATATACATACTATACAATGTCTATCATAGAGATGAGGCATATCAATATTGAAAATATTACAGATAATACAAGTATTGGAAAAAATTGAAGATTTGAAGTCTATATTGGCCATTTATAAATTTGAATTATTAGAATATAATAGTTTCAACAATTAAAGATTTAAAGATTTTTTTAGAATTTCAGAAATTTTTTAAAAATAGAAGTTTTGAAAATTTAAAGATATAAGGAAATGAGAAATACTATAAAAAGTATTAATCAATTATCAGACTAATTAATTGTTATACTCCATCTCTTTACAAAAATATATATTTCTCTTTACAGAGATATGTAATATACAGTACTGCATATAGATAACAAATACTTTCTACATATTGTTTGACTTTGTTTTCAAAATATAAGTAGAAATTTTTTTTCTGGAATTAGAAAACATATATTAGTGATCAAATATGGACCAATCCAAGGAAGATTAAATAAATATAAAAAAATATAAAAAATAAATAAAATATAACAAAATAAATGAAAATAAAAATAAAAATGAAAATAGAAATAAATATAAAAATAAATATAAATATAAAATTAAAAATAAAAATAAATAGTAATAATAATAATAATAATAGTACTAATAAAGTATTAAAAAAGTAAAATTAAATCAGTCCAACTAGATCTATTTCTTGATTTAGACCAAATTTTAAAGTTTTTAAATTGAAGATCCATTGAGCTTCTTTAGTATTTAATGAAAATTCGATATTACCACCTCTCCAGTGTTTATCTATTTTATCTATCCCAATTGCTATAAAGGTATTCCATTGAAAAAGTGGACATTGGACACAATGTTTGGATACACTATGTTCTAATTTCTTATTTCTTATATTTTGAAAGTCTAACATGCAATTTTCGAATGGTACAGCCAATGTATTGTGCTCCGCAACCACATTGCAGTAAATAAACCACATGGGTAGTGGAGCATTGAATACATTTTTTTAATTTGATACGTTTGTTGAGTATAAGTACCTATAAATGTATTAGTGCTCTTTTTTTGAAATGTGCATGTAGAACATTTTCCACATCGAAAAATACTTTTTAATATTTGATTGGAAAAAATATGTGTAGGTTGAGTAGGAATAGTTTTTTTAGTGGGCAGAACACTTGGAGCTAATTTGTTCTTTAAATTATCTCCCTTTTTATAAATTATAGTAGGTTGTTTTGGTAAAATATTATTTAAGAAGGTGTCTTTCTTTAATATGTGCCAATGGCGATTGATTATGCTTTGAATTTCTCGAGCTTGAGAATGATATTTTGTTATAAAAGCAAAGTCAAACTTATTTCCATTTTTATTTTAATTTTTGTTATTATTTGATGTAAGTAATTTATTACGGTCTGTATTGACTAAAGATGTTTCAGCTTCTTCAATCATTTTTGAATCATATCCCTTTTCAATATATCTTTGTTTTATAATTTTAGATTGAGTTTTGAAGGTACCTATGTCTGAACAATTACGTCTCAGACGTGTTAATTGTCCTTTAGGGACATTTCTTAACCACGAAGGATGATGCGAGCTTGAATGCTCTATAGCAGTATTGCAGTCAGTATTTTTAAAAAAGGTTTTAGTTTTCAAAACATAATTTTCTATGTAAATTGACATAGAAAATTATGTTTTGAAAACTAAAACCTTTTTTAAAAATATCCAAAAAATCAATTTGAGTAATATGACAAGTGGAGGTGAAACTTAAATTATATTCGTTATTATTTATATATAAAATGAAGTTATCCAAACTTATTTGATCACCTTCCCATATGATAAGTACATCATCTATGTAGCTTCGCCATAGAACGAGATTCCCCCCCAGCGTCTGACCCAAAGATATACACCTGGATTCCCAATGGGAGACATATAAATTGGCGAAGCTGGGGGCGAACCTCGTATGAGGAAGTCCAGAGAAGGACGAAACGCGTTGGAACTACTTCATTTATTTTTATTGTTCATATGAACTTTTATTTACTATTTCCTGATCTGATTGCTGCTAGTGCTGTCTGAGATCCTGCACTGCCATTGGATTAGCTGCTACATGTGGACACCACCTGGTGTGGAGATATGCTGGTTTTAATTTGAAACACTGTAAGTGCAACATATTTAAAATAAATTGTTATATTTTATACCATCTGCACTATCCATTTTTTTCTCTCTATTTGGAGTGAATTAGAAGATCTACAACTATATATACAGGATCATCGCTGGAGGTCCTCTATATTGTTTCAGTTCCCTAAACATTGAGGGAGATACACCTGATCTCATCTTAATTTTGTGAGTTCTCTACCACCTTTGCTTCTATGTGGTTATAACCATATTACACTATATATATTTTTTATGTATTTTTCAGATATATTTCTGAGACAGAATATTCCTACATAATCCAGTTTGTATTAATTGTTTATTGTTTGTCACTTTGGTGATTCACATTTTTCTGTACCTTTTGGTTTTTCTCTTTTTTTCACTATTGTGTTTTAAGTGTCTGTAAGGGTACACTTTAAAACCTTGGGTACTCTATAAATCATAGCACGAACAGTTAACTTCTTGTTTTTTTCTGTAATAAAGTATCAGACTCACGTCTATGTAAACATGCCACTTATGCTGTTAATAGTGATCTGACTGATACTAAGTAAATACTGTCCTTGCTAAGATTTCTAAGTTGCAGAAATAATATTTTAAGTCTGATAATAAGCCTGAAGGAGTCAGACCGAAGCCCGTACAGAGACAGCTAAGCTTGCTATCTAAATGCACCTAAGGACAACCAACCCTCTCAAATAAAAATATTAATTCTAAATACCCATCACCAAAAAGAGCCAAAATAACCAAATGAAAAGAAAAGAAGCGTTTAAAAACGCCTGACGCGCTCTTCGGCGCTATAGTATTACGCCTTCGTCTGGGGTTAGCACTATTATTTCTACTGGGACTCATTTTACTTTATCATGCTTTAGCTCTATACATAAGTGTCACTCCAATACTTTGGTTCCCAGAGGGAACATTTGTTTCGCTAATATAGGGTTATAGCTTTTCATGCAGCAGTGGCCACAGTATAGACTCTGAATTGGAACATTCTTATATATATATATATATATATATTTTATTTCTTTATTTTTTTTGTTGGCTGTGATTTATTTTTAAGGTGTTATGTTTTAATACATCTAGTAGAAAATATGATTTTCAATTGATGGTACATTATTTCTGCTCTCAGGGGGAATTCTGTCCTCCGCTTAGTAGATTAGGTCAATCAGTAACATAATGAATAGAAACTAAATAAAAAAAACACTATTTAATAGTGGAAGGACCAGAAGCAACTATTTAGGATATAAAATAAATGTAATAGTACAATATGCGAGAAAGCAGGGAGAGAGAAAGGAAACAAGATCAAAGGATCTGATTCAATATGTGATTAAAAGATAAATAAAACAGATAATATAAAATTAGTACAATACCTTAGTGGTGAAACTACTAAATGGGTGAGAATAAATACACAAAAAATAAATAAAAAACTTTTATTTATATATATATATATATATATATATATATATATATATATTATAACTTTTATATATATATTCGGTGGCTGCAACAGCTAGGCAGCCATGGGGTAAATGGATGCTGTTCCCCAAACCTGTTTGCTGAAATAATATCGTACTTAAAATACATTTTTACAGGTAAGTACGAATAACCTGTGCACTAGTCGATTTTCTATAATTCTAGTCATTTTCTGTAATTGACTAGATCACAGATTATTTGTACAATAATTGGTTATAACCTTTCAAGTAGCGGGAGCAAAAATGCATGTTATGAACTGCCATATTTTTGCTTATAAGGTTTCTTTTGTATTGTTTGCTGCTGCATTATGCTTTAATACATTCAGTGGAATGTATGAATATGTGCACTGTGGTAGACTGTTTTTGCGCTCAGTGTCTTGTCCTCTGCTTAGTAGACATGGCTCATCAAACGTATGTATTGTCAAAACTTTTCATGTGCTATTCTCTACTCTTTATGATTTGTATCTTGCTTATGCTTATCTATTCTTGCATATCACGAACCAGTGATATGCCCAAGTCTCTTTGCAGGGTGTACATACCTTATTTCTATTTGTTTGTGGCTATTGCACTTAGGTGGATTGTTTTGGAAATACACTTCTATTTCTCATTTTCCTGTCCAGGCATTTCATTAAGACACTTCTTCCTATATATTTTATGCACACACCATTATAACAATATTTAGTGAATTTCCGCTAAGCAGGTGCAGCAATATGGAAAATGGTTTCATTCTTACCATAATTTTCCCCCCCTAATCATTATACATGGCAGTATTTACTCAGGTGTTGTCTCCTCCAATTACAGCAGAAAGGACAGGAAATAGAACGCTGGAATTGGTTTAAACACCCCCTACACCAACAGGCAGTCTTTGTAACTAGTTTCACTACTATATATGGGTGGGAATGTAATACTGCCATGCATAATAATCAGTTTTTAAAGTACTGTTAAATAAATTACTGAAACAATTTTCCATATTACGTATTCAATGCAGTACTGCCTGCCTGCCTGCTTGAATTTGACAACAATGTTAATAAGTATCAATAAACAAAATGCAAGTGCTTGAAACCAATTCACCATTAGTTGGGCATCCCTAATCATGCCATAAGCAAAAGCTGGTCATTTCCACAATCTCATTCCATGTAGCAACCTCCTATTTTCTACATATTTTTAAGAGAGGTAACTTCCCACTATATCTTGGTTTCTTTAATAAGATGCTACTGCATAGCTGCAGACTGGCCAGAATGCCCTTGATGAATCCTGTCAACAGTTGAAAATTCCCTTCAATGGGGACATGTGCATCAGAACTGGATCATGGATCGATGGAAAAAAGTTGCCTGGTCTGATGGATCACATTTTCTTTTAGTTTAGGTGGATGGACAGATGCATGTGCTTCATTTACCTGGAGAAGAAATAACAGCAGGATACACTATGGGAAGAAGGAAAGCAATGTTATGCTTTGAGCTATGTTCAGGTGGAAAACCTTGGGCCTCAGCATTCATCTAGATGTTACCTAGAGATTGTTGCAGGCCATGTACAGCCTTTCATGGCAGTGGTGTTCCCTGATGGCAGTTTTATTCAGCAGGATAATGCACCCTGCACCCTGACACACTTCAAAAAATGTTTAGGAATGGCTTGAGGAACATGACAGAGGCTTTCCCTTGGCCTCCAAATGTCCCAAATCTCAATCACATTGAGCATTTGTGGAATATGCTTGAACAACAAATCTGTACCATGGAGGTCACACCTAGCAACTTGCATAACTTATAGGATCTGCTGCTAATGTCATGGTGCCAGATACCACAGGACACGTTCAGACGTCTGGTGGAGTCCGTGTCTCAATGCGTCACAGCTGGTTTGACAGCACAAGTGAAGGAAGGTGGTGTTGTGGCTGATCTGTTTGTGCGTATGTGTTGCAGTGTGTATCTGACAGGATTATTCACTACACTGAGAATTCAAAGTGAATTTTAAATTCAAAGTCAAAATAGCTGAATGCAAGTCAACTAAGCTTCCAGTTCAGCTACTTTAACCTTACAGTTGAAAATTATTTGGAATTCACTTTTAATTGTCACTTTATTGAGTAATCCTGTAAGGATATAAATGTGGCTACTTATATGTATGTGCGTGTTCATGGCAGAATGTATCTGAGTGTGTATATTATAATTATTATTATTATTATTATTATTATTATTGAAATGTATATAGTGCCAACAGATTCCATAGCAATTTACAATATTATGAGAGGGGAGATTTAACTATAAATAGGACAATTAGAAGAAAAATTATAAGAACAATAGGTTGAAGAGGACTCTGCTCAAACGAGCTTACTGTCTATAGGAGTTGGGGTATAAAACACATTAGGACAGTATATGGCATTGTATGTAAGTGTTGTAGTGTGTGTATGAGTATGAGTATATGGCATTTTATACTTGAGTGTGGGTGGTAGAGTGTATCTCATTGTACCTGCCTGTCTAGCAATATTTAACTGTTTGTGTGTGTATCTGACAGTATGTATATGTGTGCATGCGTATTTTTAAATGTGTTGGGGAATGCATATTGTGTATGTTTGGCAGTGTGTGTTGGGCGGCATTGATAGTGATTTTGTAAGAGGCCCCAAGAATTCTCATTATGACCCTGGGGTTTCTAGAGAAATGAATACAATCTACTTTTTGCTGCACTCCTTTGGAGAAGGAGAGAATATAGTAACTGTACATTGTTAGTACTAGAGCACTCCTGTTCTTATTTCACCTTACTCATCCAAATGGGATTGATATAAGGAACCATATTCTATATTCCTCCTGGGATTACATTTACATGTATATTTAAGGAACACTCCACTTCCCTAAAGTACTTTAGCTTACTGAAGTGCTTTAACTGTAATGCCCATGTCCCAGAATGCTTACTTCCTAAAAGTCCAGATTTCAAGAGAAACAGGCATTTTTATAAAATACCTTCGTAGTTCATCCTAGCTGTTAATGATTTCTGTTTGATTGGACATGTCATTGCAATAATTTCTCAGCATTTAAAAAATTTTAAATTTCAAAATGTGTGGCTGTTTAGGTCCCTGCCCCCCCTTAGATTGCACTGATGAGGGGATTTACTTACCTTGTCTCCCACACCATACCGGTCTCGCCGTGGTTGGTCGCACCTTGGTCCACCTTCGTGGCTGAGATTATAAATTTTGATGATCTCAGCCAATCCACAATCCAATGCTTTCCCATAGGAAAGCTCCATCTGCACTGGCTTGGTCTCCTCCTCCCACAACATCACACAAATAGAGGACATATGGGGCTTTGAAGATGCTGGACATCCTCATCCTAAGCATGAGGACCTCCAATGTTGTTTCTCAAAGTTAAACTCCAATAGATTGCAGGATGTGCCACTAGAGGTAGACATAACACTGCAATTAAGGGGACAGAGGTAGTTTACCCAGACTACTTCAATAAAATGAAGTGGTCTGGGTGCCTAGTGTCCCTCTAAGTGGGATAAAATAGCATTAGGGTGGCTTAGGCTAGGATTAGAAAGGCTATGTATTGAATATTTAATTTCTCTGGTGTGTATCAGAGCAACTGGAAGAACCAAACTTGGATGATTTTCAACAAACAACTGAATTGTAGCCATATGGAAGTACAAATATGGTTAAAATAAATTAATTTATCTTTTGTGAATAACCCACTGTGTTTATACACATTATTATGTGCACACTGCTCTCTGCTGCAGCACTGAAAGGGTTAAACAGTGTGGACCAGACATGTGATCTCACTAGGGGTTGCATTTTTGTTGCTAAAAGGACCAGTGACACCATGACACCATTTTTTATAATGCAAATGGCATTGTCTTTTCTGTGGTTTCCTATGGAGTACTTACTTGCTGGTTGCAACCTTTTACTAACTGGTATAGCAGCAAAGTTAAATGTTGAAAATGAATATTGTTTTTTAACGGTGTAGTGTCCTTGTAACCCATTTCATGGCAGATGCCCCTCCTAAATTAAAAACAAAAAACATAAACTTTGTTTACCTTTTTTACCCAGGGGTGGTTTCTCTCTTTCTGTTCCAATCTGCCCTTTCTCTTCTGCTAAAATGTGCCAATAAAATTTCCCAACAGAATGCTTCTCATATGCTTCTCAGGGAGGTATTATTTTTATAGGTATGCTTCTCATATGCCTGCTAGCTGTCTGGCCTAACTCCCAAGGGGTATTCCCAAATTGTTCCAAATTAGTTCATAACAATGAATGAATTTTTTTTTTCATATCAAATTGATGCCTTTATTAATTTGGACATGGGTTCATCCATCTGACTCCTAAAGCACTTCAGCAAGCTGGAGTGTCTCTTTTAAACAGTTAGAAAATTGTATTTTGGTGTAGTTGCAATGCGAACTACTACAGCATTGGCATCTAGTAAATCGACCTCTAAATGTAAAACTAGGGAAAAACGCATGAATATGAGCTTCACATCTAAGTGTAAGTCAGACTTGCTCATCTGGGTCCTTAAAATGTTAATATTGGAAAGTGTGACAGTTAAATTCATTATATCTGTAAACAAAGTGTGTTTGTAAATTAAGTCATGTGTCAAGTCATTCTGCCTTCAGGAATTTGAACAAAATAAGATAAGTGCACAACCATTGTTGATTTAAAACATCACATTGTAGATATTCTAGTTCCGTAATCATAACGAATATTTTGCATAGCATTATAATTAAAAAAAAAATTCTTCTGAGCTCTTCAGTCAAGTTCTTACCAAACTATTATCCACTGTATTACCAAGCCATAATTATAGCAAGCAAAAAAGTCACAGAAAATTATATCTCAGAAAAACTTATTTTATAAATGATTTGTATTTAAAAAATAAATACTCAAACTGTAAGCTCTAGTGTGTTTTCACAATATTAGGTTAAACGAGTTGTAGTTGTAAAATGTTCAATTATTTTTACAACGTAAACAAAATTAAAACCTGCACTCAAACTCCCACTACTCTTGGGCAGCTGCTACGGCTACAGTATTCAACAGCCAAAATACATACAAGTGATACTCGAAAATGTTGAATATCGTGCAAAAGTTCATTTATTTCAGTAATGCAACATAAAAGGGGAAACCAATATATGAGATAGACGCATTACATGCAAAGCAAGATAGTTCAAGCCATGATTTGTCATAAGTCCGATGATTATGGCTTACAGCTCATGAAAACCCCAAATCCACAATTTCAGTAAATTAGAATATTGTGAAAAGGTGCAATATTCTAGGCTCACAGTGTCCCTCTCTAATCAGCTAAGTAAGCCATAACACCTGCAAAGGGTTTCTGAGCCTTTAATGGTCTCTCAGTCTGGTTCAGTAGGAATCACAATCATGGGGAAGACTGCTGACCTGACAGTTGTGCAGAAAACCATCAATGACACCCTCCATAATGAGGGAAAGCCTCAAAAGGTAATTGCCACGGAAGTTGGATGTTTCCAAAGTGCTGTATCAAAGCACATTACTAGAAAGTTATGTGGAAGGAAAAAGTGTGGAAGAAAAAAGGTGCACAAGCAGCAGAGATGACCGCAGCCTGGAGAGGGTTGTCAGGAAAAAGCCATTCAAAAGTGTTGGGGACTTTCACAAGGAGTGGACTGAGGCTGGAGTCAGTGCACCAAGAACTACCACACACAGACGGATCCGGGACATGGGCTTCAGATGTCGTATTCCTCTTGTCAAGCTGCTCCTGAACAACAAACAAGCGTCTTACCCGGGCTAAAGAAAAACAGACCTGGTCTGTTGCTCAGTGGTCCAAAGTCCTCTTTTCTGATGAGAGCAACTTTTGCATCTCATTTGGAAGCCAAGGACCCAGAGTCTGGAGGAAGAATGGAGATGCACACACTGAAAGATGCTTGAAGTCCAGTGTGAAGTTTCCACAGTCTGTGTTGATTTGGGGAGCCATGTCATCTGCTGATAGTGGTCCACTGTGCTTCATTAAGTCCAGGGTCAATGCAGCCGTCTACCGGGAGATTTTGGAGCACTTCATGCTTCCTTCCGCAGACGAGCTTTATGGGGATGTTGACTTCATTTTCCAGCAGGAAACCTGCCCACACCGCCAAAAGAACCAAAGCCTTGTTAAGTGACCGTGGGATTACTGTGCTTGATTGGCCAGCAAACTCGCCTGACTTGATCCCCATAGAGAATCTATGGGGCATTGCCAAGAGAAAGATGAGAGACATGAGACCAAGCAATGCAGAAGAGCTGAAGGCCGCTATTGAAGCATTTTGGTCTTCCATAACACCTCAGCAGTGCCACAGGCTGATAGCTTCCATGCCACGCCACATTGAGGCAGTAATTGCTTCAAAAGGGGCCCAAACCAAGTACTGAGTCCATATGCATGCTTATACTTTTCAGAGGTCCGATATTGTTCTATGTACACTCCTTGTTTTATTGATTGCATGTAATATTCTAATTTACTGAGATTGTGGATTTGGAGTTTTCATGAGCTGTAAGCCATAATCATTGCACTTATGACAAATCACGGCTTGAACTACCTTGCTTTGCATGTAATGCGTCTATCTCATATATTAGTTTCCCCTTTTACGTTGCATTACTGAAATAAATGAACTTTTGCACGATAATCTAAGTTTTAGAGTATCACCTGTAGAACAAAAGCAAGAAAAAGTACATGCGCACTATCCCAAATCCCTATGTACATTTAAATATGAGGAGGTTTTTAGTATCACTCCAAGCTCGCCTGTTCTGTCAATGCCACACTAATTCACCTTACTGGTTCCAACTTGAAGGCTTTTAATATGTTTTTTTAACATTTTGTCTTTTTTGATCAATTGTTATGAATAAAATCATGTAGAATCCAACTAAATAATGGTAGATGAGAGAAGTGATATGCTAGTTCCCATGGCCAGGGACCTAAATTGCCTGCTGTTGCCGTTTCCCAAGAAGACAAGTTAGGTAGAGCAGCTGTTGGTCAGGTAACAGTAGAATCTGATCCAATATAGCTGCTAAGCCAGATAAAAAAGTGGAATTTTCTCAGAAAAAGTCAACATAACATTTAAAAATACATTATTCAATTTCATTTAAAAAAAGCGAAAATTGGATTACACTTCTTATTAATAACCTCCAGCTTTTACAGAACACAGTGGTGCATTTAAAAAGGCGGAAAATCCACCTTGAGGACCTCACACCACCTCTACGAGTGAGATTCAGAATCAACTTGAAAGTCTCCTGAATGACCGGAAAGCACTACATAGTCTAGGACCCAAATACCTTAGTAAGAAGCTTGCCTATTGGGAACTGAGACATGCTACATGAGATTAGCTGACCTATCTCTCCTCCTCCAACCAAGATCTCGCTAAACCACAAGTGAGCTAGTTGTCAGAGTTCTCATTGCTCCTTGATTATATCCTTCACGGCCTTGGTGATCTCATTAAGGAAGACCGGCAAAACCATTCATAAGAGCTGAATTGATTGGTAATCAATGTATACCCACAATCCTGGAAGAACAGCTTTGGCAAAAGAAACAGCATTGTATTGAGAGGCTATCTTAGTGAGAGAAGTCTATTGCCCTACAATGTTGCATAAGTCCTGAGGGCAAGGAATGAGTTATGTAGATACCAGTTACCACAAGAACCATAAAACAAGTGGAAGACTTGACCTGGGGTATGACAAAGACTGCTTTTGTGACTGCACATTTAATACAGGTCAATAGGAGGCCTTGTTTGGAAAGAGACAACCGATTTAGAAATAAGGAAACTGCAGTTGGCCCCATTGAAAATGCACAGCAGGCAGCTTGTATTGAAGTATACATTTCCCCCAGACCAATTAGTCAGGATCCACCTGTAGGGATTACATGACACAGTATACTTACATTGTGAATCCCCCAATGATCACTTGCTTGTCCCATGTTGTGGCACAAGCATTCATAGGACTTCAACCGAGAGCAAGCAAGTGTGATGTCACATTAATTCTGGGTGCAGTATGATTTAAAGTATGGATATAAAACAGGGCAACGTTAATCTCTATGTTCATAAATTATATGCCTCCTTATTAATATGTGTGAGTGCATGCACAAATGTAGCATGAACCCTGATTATGTTTTGATACACATTTCACAAGGGCAACATGGGTATTTAATTCCGACTCTCCATGCTACCACTCGTCTTTCAGCCACTATGATTCCACAGAATTCTTCAGAAACATTGGAGAGCATGTGGTAACTGGGGCATTTGATAGATGAAATGAACTATAATAATTTTCACAGGCCCTTTTTACTTGGGATGTGCAACCAATTTCTTTAAAGTTAAGAAAAATCAAAAACCATCATACTTTGTATTATTAATCATAAATTTGAGTGATTACCTAGTAAGTACAGGCAACCCAATCCTTTTCACATTCTCATGATATAATTAGTTCCTGTATGTTAAAACAATATGTTTGCCCACTTACACACCCTACTGTATTTCATAACAAGCAAACGTGTAGAAAAGCAACAAACAAAAATCCACAGGAGTATCTTAGGCAAGTGTTAGGCTTAAATAGTTAAAGGGACACTATAGTCACCAGAAAAACTATAGCTTAATGTAGTTGTTCTGGTGAGTATAATCATTGCCTTCAGAGAAAAGGCAGTGTTTACATTGCCCTAGGGACATCTCCAAGTGGCCACTCCTCAGATGGCCACTGGAGGTGCTTCCTGACTCAGTGCTGCACAGTAAGCAACCCTGCCGTTCAGTGTCTCCACGCTCTGCATAGGGACGGTGAATTTGCCTCAAAGAGATGCATTGATTCAATGCATCTCTATGAGGAGGTGCTGATAGGCCATGCCCCAATGCTGATTTCAGCCAATCCAAGCACTGGATTGGCTAAAAATTGGCTAAAAATTGGCAATTCTGATGATTTCACCAAGGGGGCGGAGCTAGCGCAGGCTCTGCACTGGAATTAAGGTGAGTTTTAATTCCTTTTAAGGGGGGTGGGGGAAAGCCACCTAAATGGTGGGTTAAACACTATAGGGTCAGGAATACATGTTTGTGTTCCTGACCCTATAGTGTTCGTTTAATATCACTAAAGGGTAAAAGGCGAGAGTATTGGTGATGAGACCATTGTCAAGTTGCTGACTATATCTCCCGTTGCTGGTATGACCTGAGGGTGACATATGTCAAGAAACCTCAAAAGATAGCTGGATTATGTTTTTTATTACAACTTTAATTTTGTAATGTTCCAAAATAATTTTTTTGTAATCCAATGGGAATATCAAAGAAGTCAAGAAATCAGCCTCTGCTTTTTAGAAGTCCAAAACAATATCAGAGAAGCAAAGGGTATCAGATGAGCAACGCTATTAGTCTCTTGCTTTTTTATTAAAAAATAATAGCAGCATGGAAATAATAGCTAATTGTACTTTAACCCCTTAACGCCGTTACGGAGTTCTATGCCGTCGCGGCTTTAAAGGGCTTTAAAGCCGTTCCGGCGGCATAGAAAGACGTAACGGCTTAAGCCCAGGGGAGGTCTGGCGTATTTACCTCCGCCGCGATCCTCTTCTAGAGGGCTGCCTGACCGCCCAGGCAGCCCTCCTCCGGCAAGTGAGGCCCCCGGGGGCCATGTGATCGCTCTCAAAGAGCGATCACATGGCCCCCTATAGCTGGTTGTGGATCTGCCAGCAGGGGGGCTGTCTGAAATATCAGACAGTCCCCCTGCTGGTGGGAAGTAGTAAAAAATAAATAAATAAACATGTGTAAAATTAATTAAATGTATTTTTATATATATAATATATGTATATATATTATATATATAATATATATACATATTATATATATATAACGTCATACATAGTCTATTTTAATACTAATATTAGCACATATATTAATAGTAAAATACACTTTGTATGACGTTACATATATATAATATGTATATATCACATATATAATAGATATATACACATATATTATATATATTTACGTATAATTACAATAATAAATAAATAAAATATTAAAATAAATAAATAAAATATTGAAACAAAATTTAATATAAATTATATATACATATGTCATTTCATTCTAACTGTATTTTGTTATTAATATATATATATATATTGGTAACAAAATACACTTAGAATGACATTCTATATATATATCTATCTATATATAAAATACAAATAACCGCAAATATATATATATATATATATAGATAAATACATATAGTTACATAAAAGATTACATTAGTATACACGTAGAATTTAAATACCTATAAATGCATATATATTAAAATTCTACGTGTATATTCAAGTAATCTTTTAACATAATTATGTGATTTGATTAATTAAAATTTGATTAACATGCCTGACAACACAGGGAGAAAGTGCAGAGAATTTAATTCGCAAGCACTATATTTGACCCTGTAACTCTCCAAGACACCATAAAACCTGTACATAGGGGTCACTGTTTTACTCGGGAGCTGCTCAAATGTTTAAAACTGGTAAATTGTATTACAACGATGATATTTTAAGTAAAAGTGACTTTTTTTGCATTTTTTACAAACGAACGGCACTTTTATGGACTATATTATTGTTGTAATATGTTTTACTGTTTTAAAACACTAATATTTGTGTTTAGTGAAGTCTCCCGAGAATAACAGTACCCCCCATGTACAGGTTTTATGGTGTTTTGGAAAGTTAGAGAGTCACATATAAGGCTTGCATTTAATTTTTTTGACATTGAAATTTGCCAGATTGGTTATGTTGCCTTTGAGAGCGTATGGTAGCCCAGGAATGAGAATTACCCCCATGATGGCATACCATTTGCAAAAGTAGACAACCCAAGGTATTGCAAGTGGGGTATGTCCAGTCTTTCTTAGTAGCCACTTAGTCACAAACACTGGCCAAATATTAGTTTTTTGCTTTTTTCACACAAAAACAAATATGAATGCTAACTTTGGCCAGTGTTTGTGACTAAGTGGCTACTAAAAAAGACTAAACATACCCCACTTTCAATACCTTGGGTTGTCTACTTTTTCAAATGGTATGCCATTATGGGGATAATTCTCATTCCTGGGCTACCACACCGTCTCAAAGGTAACATTACTAATCAGGCAAATTTCAATTTGAAAATGGAACGTTCTATATTTGACCCTGTAACTTTCCAAAACACCATAAAACCTGTTAATGGGGGGTACTGTTGTACTTGTGAGACATCACTGATTACAAATATGTGCATTTTTGTGCAGTAAAACCTAACAGTATTATGACATTAACAGCTAAAATGTCAGACGGAAATACAAATTAAAAAAAAAAAATCTTATTTTCTCAATTTTATTTAAATTTTATTCATAATAAATTATGTTCCATATATGAATAGTTAATGATAAATTAAAGCCCTGTTTCTCCTGAACAAAATTATATATAATAAGTGTGGGGGCACTTAATGTGACGGTGAATTACTGTTGGACAGACACATAGCGCAAATTCCAGTTTTTGTTTACGTTTTGTTTTGATCAGAACGTGCACTATTGACTCCGTCCTGAAGGGGTTAAACATGAATGTTAGATGAATGCATTTAACTGTGCAAGTTAGACTTAGACTTATATAAAGGCTCAGAGAGAAGCCGAAACATTGTCTCCACTTCCTTGTTTCAAATAAAAAGATTGCCTTTTAGAAGAAACCTCAGGTGTTCCTGTATATTAGGAAAGCATACTTGCTATCATTGTAAATGTTAGC
The DNA here is from genome assembly GCA_933207985.1 of Pelobates cultripes. Taxonomy (NCBI): domain Eukaryota; kingdom Metazoa; phylum Chordata; class Amphibia; order Anura; family Pelobatidae; genus Pelobates; species Pelobates cultripes. The sequence goes on along the minus strand of OW240912.1, from coordinate 110,895,488 downwards.
CATCTTGTGATCTAATAAGAGGTATGCATGAGGGTCCTGAAGCTGGGACTCTGTAGTTACAAGTAAAGCGTTGACTTCAAGCACATCAGGCAAGGGAAGAAAAGTAGCTGGTATAATTATAATGAGAAATAATAATGTTCCTTAGTTCCAAAAGTAGAGTCTCGCTTTAGTGACTATTTCTTTGAAAAATTACTGTGTGCTCTTTTGACTTAATAAACCAAAAACAGTTAAAGAATGTCCCTGAGAAACAGCAGCTGAAAATCAACAAAAACAATTCCCAAAAAGTGAAGGAAATTTGTGCTCAAAAACCTACTTCGGTCTGTCTGTATTTGTGTTGAAAAAATGATGCAAGAAAGGCTGAGCAAATGCACCCAGTGCAACTACTCCCCCCTCTCCAGGTTAATGCAAATAGAAAATGAAAATAACACTAGACAAACCGAGAAAATGTTATTTGTGTAAAACATTTATCAGTCTCTTGATCTCACTCTAGGATGTCAGGTAAAATATAACAGAATGTTCAACAAAGGAAAACCTGTATACATTCAATTGTATCCAAAGTATCCAATTACTTAATTGCTGCTAACTCCAGTGGTCACTACTCTTTCCTAATTCTTCTTGATCTTACCTCTGCTTTCAACACTGTTGATCATGAACAACTTCTTGTCATCCTCAGTAACCATAATATGCACAATACACAGTTAAAGTAACAGCACACAAACAAAACACTGTTTCAAATTTTACAAGGTTGCGTAAAATCACCCGTCTTCGCAAACAAATATACTGTTGCTTAAAAATGCATGTTCTGGATTTGACCCCAATTCCCATTACCATTTTCCCATCTGTGTAGATTCCTTTTGGGCTGTGCATCCCACCCATCCACTATGAGTGTCCCTTTGGAGGTGACCACAGGAAAGCATACATTGAGGAGTGTCTAGAAGCAATTTAAGCAATCAATAATTGCAAGTTAGCATATAAATCTCCCATGTTAAAATTAGTGTAGGACCCGTGGATATTGGGGTACTGCGACGTAGTGGTGGGCTTAACACAATATGGCCATATGGTGCAACTGAATCCCCATATTTGTTTGATGAGATAGGTGATTTTAAGTAGCCTGTCAAATTTAAAACAGTATTTTTGTTGTTAAGTATGCTCTGTTTCTTTTAACTGTATTTTGTATAGACTTTGGTCTTTACGGCAGCATATTTAAAAATGAATGTTCTAGGTGTTCCACCATTTCCCATTTTTTATGTGTTTAAAAATAAATAAATAACAATAGTTGGTCACAGAGTAATAACAGGTATCTGGATGGTGTAAATATTTGGGACAACTGTTTTTGTTGGAATCAAGTAATTTATTGCTCTCTAATACTGTACAAATCTCCACACATCACTCCTATATTCAGCCAGCCTTGGCTTTTGTGTTGTAGAGATAGGAGTATAACAGTGGTTTGAGCAGGGCACAAGCATTCCTTGTATCATGAAATCATGCATTAGTGATGTAAGGTCTAGAACAGTTATTCTAAACAGGGGTTTTGCCTTGCATGTGGGTGTGATCATGTCTACTGGGTCAACAGACCTATGCCAGTTGTACTATTTCTTTATAGCCAGGGAAGTACAGCAGACATCAAGTAAAAAAGGTCAAGTGCTGCAAAGTGACTGCAAAAAATGTGCTTATCTGGTTAATAAATGTGTCAGGAAAAGAAATACATGTTCTCTCTGGATTACATTCTATCTCAGTTCATACAGCATCTCTCTACCCATAAGGGTAATAGACTGTCCAGTCACTATAAAGAAGAAGTGCTTTGTAGTTATGGGGTCTATCCCAACATTTTGTCATGTGAATATAGGATACATCTGGGACTTTTCCTTCAATACCTATAATATTCTCAGTCCGTGTAAAGAGAGGAATGTTTACATATGTTGACATATTGTTGATTCAGTGTCCAGTAAGCAAAATATGTCTTGCCCCCTCCTATCTAGAGAGTAAAGAGTAACTACTAGTAGGGAGTAGTTGGGACAAGGGTACAGAGAGGAGTTGGGTTATAGGTGGGTCCCTGGTTGTGTCCCTGGAGTCAAGGAGGTATTGGGAGGAGGGAGTGAGAGATAAAAGTCTCCAACCCCATTGTTACATCTTTGCTGAGATCCATCCATGCCTCCCTTTCTCCTCTGCCCTCCCCGGGGGCAGCTCGGGGACCACTCTCTCAATCTCTGAAAATGTCTCTTCCAGAATTTCTGTCTCCAAAGTGAAAACTTCACTTGGTATGTGTAAGGTTGTGATTTCTAATATATAGTCACTGTCAAATCCTGCCTGCTTACCTCTACTTAATGTCACCCTGACACTGTTTTTTAAACATACGTCTCAGCATCTCAGATTGTTTTTCCAATTTATAAATCAGAGATGGAAAAAAGGCTAGAGACTCTTATTTTGTCTATCCCAAACCAATTGCTAATTCATGCGACACTATCCATAAAAGAGCCTGAACTTGAGATTCTGTGATTCTGTTGACTCTATAACCAGCCTCATACTGGTTTTGAGAATCACATCTGTTCCATTTGTGTAGTAACTTTTTCCAGACAAGCTTAATGTCATTACAATTAGTAGAATTCTCAAAAGAAACATTCTTAACTTTCTACTACAATATAAGTTACAAAGATATCTAGCTCTGTAAAATAGGTTGTCTGTCAAATGAGCTGAATCACCTGACAGAGACTCAAGTAGGTAAAAAACAAACAAATAACACATTTTCTCATCATTCAAAGGAATACTAGAAACTGTAGTTCTCTGAGAAAAATGTACCATAATGATTGGCACAAACAGTTCTCATGCTGCAACAATTTATTTTCTCTTGTTAGTTTATGTCTTAGGGCTGCCAATTGACAGTTATATAAACTACCCTTGGCACTGGAATCGGATGAGTAAATAGTTTTAACCCTTTACATGCCAGGTAGGCACCAGGGAGGGGGGACCGGAGGTCACTATAGTGTAAGGAAAAAGACTTTGTATTCCTTACACAATAGAATCCCTTTAAAACAATAAAAAATTACTATAACGATCTTACAATTTGAAAAACAAAGCAGATACAGGTATTCAGACACACACATATCTAATCTTATACTTGAACGGAAACCACATCCATCAATGACTTTTATGCATACAACCCTGTTTCAAATATTGACCATTTTGGGACTCTAACCCACTATACTGTGACTGGTTATCCAGATTTTCGACTCTGACCCCTTACAATTAAGGACAGGATAGCTTACTTAATTCCTGAGAGTCTATAGACCAGTTTTTACTCTGGTCATACGCCACTTCACAGAGACCACTATTGATTCTGGATTCCAGAGAGAGTAAAGAACACAAAACAAAATTAAATTAATTCTTAATCTGTAAGGAATCCCACTCTCACACCATTTGTTGTCAGGAATTTTCTATCTGGGGCTCAAACCCAAGTATTCTCAGATTTTGCAACAGCACAAAAGGACACAGGGGTTGAATTGGAGATGCAAGCTTCGAGAGCAAGATTGCAACACAAAGTACAGTTCAGAATCACTCTGGTATATTGCACATTTGCATGTAGCATACATAAGTCATACAAGAGATGTCCTTAAGCGCTAATACATATCAAAAATATTATTATTTTTTGCAGGGTTCATGCATAAAAAAGACAGAAAAATAAGTCAAAGACAAGCTGGTCTGTAACAGCTTCTTCTTTGCGTTAGCCTAAATGTTGTACAGACATAGGATAAGAGACGAAAATAGGGAAACTGACATTTCAACATACATATCCAGCTACAGCAGATATAATTTTAACAATTAATAATACAACTTAAGCACAACATGATTTTAAACATTACATGAAGCAAGTACAGATGAGGAGGAGAGTAGGGAAAGACAAGTGGGTTTGAATTTAAGGGAAGGCAAGCATGGGCGTCCGCCAGAATTTTTCCAGTCGGGGGCATAATTGTAATGGCATCCATGCTTGTACCCTTTTTGCAGGACCGTACTGGGGATACAAAGCGAGTCTAGCAAATTTCAATGTGTGTAAACTAAAGAATGTAATGTGCTAAATTTGACCCTGTAACTTTCCAAAACACTATAAAATCTGTACTTGGGGGGTACTATTTTACTCGTGAGACTTCACTGAATACAAATATCTGCATTTTATTGCAGTAACAGCTAGCAGTATTATGACATTCAGTTAAAATGCCATGATGCAGTACTAAAGAAATGCAAAATAAATCATATAGCGCAGTCGCCAGGTTTTGTTTACGTTTTTGTTTTGATCACAACTTGTACAACTGGCTCAGTCCTTAAAGGGTTAATGATGGCTTCCTATAGATAATGTATTTGAAAATATTTTTAGAACAGAATGGAATAATTTCTGATTCTGATTCAAAAAAATGAAAAGCGTATACACAAATATTAAATTGAGATCTTGGAGCTATCTCTAGATGTAGTATTCTCCTGCTTTCAGTTTTTACATCTCAGGCAGCTTATTCCTCAGACTGCGAGACTGAATACAAATCTGTTTTCCTAGCATCATACTATCTTCTGCCCCCCTCGGTGCCCTCCACCGGCACTGTAAAGGTTAATAAACCCTTACTGTACTTATCTGATCTCAGCACCGATGTGCCTCCACCTACATTACACGACTGGGGGGGTGCTATTGCACATGTGTGGCGCCACAATCACGTTAAGCTCACCCAACAGGTAAGCAGTGCTGCAGACCAAAAGTCACCTTACAAGCAGGAAGTGCCTCTAGTGGCTGTCTCATTGACAGCCACTAAAGGCCATCTTAGTTCTGCAAGATAATAATTGTAGTTTCACTAAAACTGCAATAATTTCCATTTCAGGACTAAGTGTGACAGGGACATTGTGGTGGAACCTACCGCCAATTTAGTCTATTTTGCTTCACTTTATATGTTTTTTCCCTTTTCCGTTTGGGAGTTATTATATGCAAACCTTCTCCATACGTCTCCCGAAGTAGGACCACCCCTGTACCCCATTAGATGTTCACACTAGCATCTTTAGTGCGAAATCGCGAACTAATTAATGAATGCTTCTCCTGGGTGACCGCCATTTCATATAACAGAATGCACATGGTCGACAAAAAAAGGCGGTCATTTTGTCTCCTGAACGTGGGCAGCAGCACTCGCACGAACCATGGTAAAGATTAGACCGCTGCCGTTCTACTTCCTGACCAATTATGCGAACGTCGTACGGGAGATATAAAGTACCGAACAGGTGGAGCATTTGTACCCTGGAATTAAGAGAATCCTTGGCATGGTGTTCGCACAGAAACCCCCAGAACAAAGATCTATGTTCCTTGAACAGTTTTGGTCCAGCGCCTCATGTCCGTGCGGTGAAAACTTTACCTCAATGGCATTCCTGTTTCACCAAACCGATCTGAGTGATATTTGGATATGTTATCGGATAGGGGCTATTAGGGGATTTAACTTGTGGGGTTCCTGGTTTTGGTGGGGCACTTTTGGTGTACTGTCTATTTTGTGTAGATTTTCTGTACCTGAGAGATAATTAAAGTATGTTTTTTTTGCCACGCAAGTATCTCTCAGGTACAAAGGATCCTGGGATATTTTTGTATTGGAGACCACATGTAGGGGTCTGTGCATAAAAGCCATGTGTGGTCGGAAATAAATCAGTTGACTCCCAGAACTATGTTTCATCTGGTTACTGGAGGAATGGATGTCTGCTTGTTTTAATGGTTCGTGTCTGGCCGAGAGAAGGAATTAGCGGAGGTAACCAGTTAAGTTACACGTGGTCTGCTACAGACATTGCACCCAGACCTGCACCCAGATCTGGGTGCCTATAGTGTCCCTTTAAGTGCATAAACCTGTATATTTTTCAATTCACTCTTCAATTCACCACAATCAACAATTTGTTAATAAAACTCATAGAGTTCTAAGAGTTTTAGTCATCCATAAAAATACTAAAAAAAGTAACCCAAAGATTAGATTTCTGCTCAGGTGGGTTTTTTAGAAATGTTTACAGGAGTTGGGCTTAGAGCAGAATATTTTTTCCTCTTTCTTTCTATAACTGCAACAGAGGCAGCTGTGTTGGGATTAAGGTGGAAATGATTCAAAGACTAAAGAGATAAAGACATAATGAAACTGAAAAGATAATTGGTTTCACATATATATGTAACTAGAACTGTAATAAGAATTACACTTAATGTTTATTAGTCATATTTGTTTCCACTCCTTCATTTCCTGGCTAGAGAAGAGAGTAGCCACGTGGGTTTATGTAGAAAATTTCTGAATGAGCAAATATTTTTTCAGTTTAAATTTCTTTTCATAAAGTTCAGACTGCTGGTTTAATTGCAATTTGGGCAAAATCCTCAAAACTCTGCTTAATGTCTTCCTACACTAATAGGAATAAATATTGAAGGGACACTATAGTGTAAGGAATACAAATCTATATTCCTAATGCTAGGAATGCTGTTGAAAGGGTTAAAAACCCAATTAACACTTACCTCATTCCAGGGAAGAGGTACCTTAGCACTGACTCTGTCTCCTCCACCGAAGACCTGCGTGTGCATAAGAAGTTCCTATAAGAAAGCAATTCTCTGAAACTGCAATGTTTAACATTGCAGCATTAAGAGGAAAGGGACACTGCACCCAGACCAGTCACTGAGATGAAGTTGTCTGGGTGCCTATAATGTTCTTTTAATCTCGTTGAAAATGCTGACATTGAACCACCATCTCCATCTGTGGTGTGAGGGGTGCAAAACATCCAGTGCCACATACACAATGACAGCCAGTGGCAATGCTTTGTGTTTTCATGAGTTGGGAAGGAGATTATAGATCTCTCTCATCAGTCCAGTTCAACCTAATGGGAAAATTGGAAGGAGCATGAAGTGCATGAAGACTAAAGTGCATGAAGACAGCACATATATGTACGGAGTCACATAGAATATCACATAACACATAAGTTAACACATAATGTCATGCAGTAACAAAGCTTTAATTAATGTCCTTGTCCATCTAACTGACCAGATAGATATGAAAATAAACCCCAAGGGGTTCTCACCTCATCCTTAGTCCACCAAAATCCCCTTTACCTTAAAATGCCTACCACTAGTCGGCTTTTAGCTCAGTGGGCACATCCAATTTGGTAACTCAACAGTTTACCACATAAAAGTCAGGGAAGGCTCATTGTAGCCCAACCATGGCAGGCAGATGGCAAGGAAATGCCATCTGCCTGCCATGACAAACAACCCACCATGACCAAAGAAAAGAAGTAGGTTGGTGGGAGGGAAGATGTGGCTGGCCTGGATATCTAAGTGATAATGAGGTAGGATTTCCTGTTATACACACTAATTTCATAAACACTCCCACGCACACCAACCAACCACACCCACACTCATACACGTGCCCTTGTCCGTTAAGCTATGTTATCTCTATTGGTCCTTGTATGTATCCCAGATTAGAACAGTACCCAGGTCATTGTTCTCCAGGTGTATGACTAGCACATCAGGGCCCCCAGAAGGAGAGACAGTTTAATCAATTCCAGGAGGAGCTGTATCCCCCTCATGTCTCAGGCACCAAATCACCGAACCCTTACTTCAGAAGGAGTGATGCCAAAGAGCTTCAGGCCTGACTGTCACGATTCGGGGAACCAAACACGCCAACACACACACACACACAAAGTGCCGTACCGGACCTTAGAGTGGCCGGGCTAAGCACACAAAGAATAGTCAGAAAACAAGCCGAGTAAGGGGAACCAGAAGACAGAATAACGTGAAACAAGCCGAGGTCAAAGGGTAGGAGAAAGTCACAGAGTCGGATAACAAGCCAGAGAGTACGTAACCAGAAGCACAAGTACAGAATCAATACTAACAAGCAAAGACCACAACAGGGCGAAGAGGAACAGGAAAGGTAAGTATATAAATCCAAAGGTTAATTCTGATTGGATAATTTCCAATCAGAATTAACAATCACACGTGGGAGATATCTAAACCTCCCACTGTGATTGAGGCACTGTGCCTTTAACGCCGGGTCAGGTGACTGACCCCGGCGTTGGTTAAAGTGGGCGGTCTCCCAGCGTGCAGCGTCATGCATGCTGCCGCTGGGAGACACAGAGGAAGAGGCGGACGGCACCCGTGGGAGAGAGGGTGCCGCCCGCCGAGCACACGGCTGAAGGGGGACCGCGGACGGCTGGAGGGTGAGTGCCGCGAGCGGACTGCAACCTCCCCTCGCAGCCGCCCGCGGGACCCTGACAGTACCCCCCCCTCGAAGACCGCCCAGAGGGCGGGAAGCAGAAGGCTTCAAAGGAAACCGGGCATGAAAGGAGCGGACTAAAGAGGGGGCGTGCAAATCAGAGCTCGAAACCCAAGACCGCTCCTCAGGGCCGTAACCCTTCCAATCCACCAGGTATTGCAGCCGACCCCTAGAAACACGAGAGTCGAGAAGGGCAGCTACTTCGAACACGTCACTAGAGACAGCACGAGGGGAAACGGGCCGTCCGAGAGGACGAGAGAACCGGTTACACAGCAAGGGCTTCAAAAGTGAAACGTGAAACGTGTGCGGAATACGCATGGAAGGAGGCAAGTCCAGGGAGTAGGAAACGGGGTTGACCCTACGTAACACTTTGTAGGGACCAAGAAACCTGGGAGCAAATTTCATGGAGGGGACCCTGAGACGGAGGTTCTTGGAGGACAACCACACCCTATCACCCGGAGCATAAGAAGGGGTCGCTCCCCTATGGCGATCAGCGAACTTCTTCTGAGCAGCTGCTGAACGAGACAGCGCAATATGGACCTGATCCCACGTCTTCCGTAAAGAGGCGAGGTGCTGGTCCAAGGCGGGCATTCCCTTGTCAGAGAACGCTCCGGGAAGGACAGAAGGCCGAAACCCATAAGCAACCTCAAAAGGACTTAAGCCAGTAGACGAATGAGACACCGCATTCCTGGCAAATTCAGCCCACGGAAGAAGGCGAGACCAGTCGTCCTGGTGCGCATTAGTGAAGCAGCGCAAATACAATTCCACAGACTGATTAGCACGTTCGGCTGCACCATTAGATTGCGGGTGATAGGAGGAAGTGAACGACAAGGAGACCCCCATCTCAGCACAAAAGCCCCTCCAAAACCGAGAGACAAATTGCGGGCCCCTGTCAGAAACAATATCCTGAGGTACCCCATGCAATCGGAACACTTCCTTGGTAAACACCTGGGCAAGCTGAATCGCAGAGGGTAGTTTCTTAAGTGGAATAAAGTGGGCCATTTTAGAGAACCTATCCGTCACAGTTAATATCACCGTCTGACCATCAGAAGGAGGAAGGTCTACAATAAAATCCATGGACAAGTGGGTCCATGGTTTCTTGGGTATAGATAGAGGCATCAGTAGGCCTTGGGGTCTCATATTAGGAGACTTACACTGCGTACAGACCCGACAAGCCTGAACAAAATCCACTACGTCTCGCTTGAGTGAAGGCCACCAGAACTGTTGAAGGAGGCTCTTATAAGTCTTGGTAACCCCCGGATGACCAGCAGTTTTGGCGGTGTGAAATAATGTTAACAACTTTTTTCTGTCACTTACTTTCACGTATAGTTTACCAACAGGCTCTCCTGAGGCGCTTGGGTTTGGTATGTCTTAATATTCTCAAGGAAGGGAGATGAAACAACCAAACGGGTAGCAGCTATGATCTGAGAAGCTGGTACAATAGGTTCAGGGGTTGGGTTAACAAATTCTAAAGGTTCATACTGTCGAGAGATAGCGTCAGCTTTGGCATTACGGCAACCAGGTCTATAGGTAATAATGTATTGGAATCGCGAAAGGAATAGAGACCATCTAGCCTGTCGGGCGGACAACCTTCTAGCATCGGTTATATAGGAGAGGTTCTTATGATCTGTCAGAACCATAATTTTGTGTCTAGAACCCTCTAATAAGTACCTCCATTCCTTAAAAGCTAACACAATAGCTAATAGTTCTCTGTTCCCAACATCGTAATTCTTTTCTGGATCAGACAACCTTTTAGAAAAGAAACAACAGGGATGGAGGGGTTCGTCATACGATAACCTTTGTGATAGTACTGCTCCCACCCCCGATTCAGAAGCATCTACTTCCATAACAAAGGGAAGAGAAGGATTAGGGTGGTGTAGTACTGGAGCAGAGGCAAATGCTTTCTTGAGAGTTTCAAAGGCTTTAAGGGCTTCAGGAGTCCAAACCCTAGGGTGTAGACCTTTTTTAGTCAGCTTTGTGATAGGAGAGATAAGTGGTGAGAAGTTTTTTATAAATTTTCTATAATAGTTAGCAAAACCTATAAAACGCTGGATAGCCTTAAGTCCTTGGGGAAGTGGCCAGGACAGTATAGCTTCCAATTTAGCAGGATCCATACTAAAACCCTGTTCAGAAATTATATATCCCAGGAATTGCACAGAGGTCTGATCGAACAGACATTTTTCTAACTTACAATAAAGTCCGTTCTGTAATAATTTTTTAAGCACCATCCTAACATGTTTATGATGTGACTTCAAATCAGGAGAATATACAAGTATGTCGTCAAGGTACACCACGGCACAGACATGCAATAGATCCCTAAGGACATCGTTTATGAGATCCTGAAACACAGCAGGAGCATTACACAGTCCAAAAGGCATGACCAGGTATTCATAATGCCCACTACGCGTATTGAACGCTGTCTTCCACTCATCATTCTCCTTTATACGGATAAGGTTATAAGCTCCCCTGAGGTCTAGTTTAGTAAAGTACTTAGAACCTTTAACGCGGTCAAACAACTCAGTGATGAGGGGGATAGGGTAGGCGTTTTTAACCGTTATATTGTTCAGACCCCTGTAGTCTATACACGGCCTCAAATCGCCCTCCTTCTTTGCCACAAAAAAGAAACCAGCACCAGCAGGAGAGGAGGACCTTCTAATAAAACCTTTCCTTAAGGATTCTCGTATGTACTCCTCCATGACCTGGTTTTCTTTCTCAGAAAGAGGGTAGACCTTACCCCTAGGGGGCATAGTGCCCGGTAAAAAGTTTATGGCACAGTCATAGTCACGATGTGGAGGTAGCTTATCTGCCTCCCTCTTTTCAAAAACCAATGCAAGATCTGCATATACAGAAGGGACAGAAACAGAGAGTGGTTTAGCCGTGGGCACGTTGAGTAAACAAACAGGACGTACCTGAGCCATACAGTCTCGTTGACAGGATTCCCCCCAGGATAGTATATCCAAGCAACCCCAATCGAGAACAGGGTTGTGTTTCACTAACCAGGGAAAACCCAGAACAATGGAAGCAGTAGGGGAGTCAATTATTTGGAAGGTTAACCTTTCCTTATGCAAAACACCTACAGACATCACTATTTCTTGGGTCTCATGGGTCACCAGAGGTTTCTCAAGTGGTCTACCATCTATGGCCTCAACGACCAAGGGTGTGGCCTTTTGGATCAAAGTTAAGGCTGCGGTTTTAGCAAAGTTCTCATCCATAAGGTTGTCTGCCGCACCTGAATCGATCAAGGCTTTGGTGGTTATGGTGGTTTTATTGACCAAAAGAGAAACCGTAATAAACGGTCTGGAGATGGACACATGAGGGGACAAAGTCATAACACCCGAGGCCGACCCCTCTCTAGGCCTTAGGTGCTGTAGTTTCCCTGTAACTTAGGGCAGGCATTACAGTGGTGCCCCCTCTTTCCACAATAAAGGCATAACCCCTCCCTTCTACGATATGCTCTTTCAGCCTCAGTTAGCCCCGTAGCACCCAATTGCATGGGTTCGGGGGTTGGTTGGCTAGGAGCGGGTAGTGCTAGTAAAGCAGTAGAGGGGGGAGCAGGTAATGCCCGTGTATCCATCCGTCTTTGACTACGCCTCTCTCTTATACGGTTATCAATAAGAATGACATAATCTATGACATCATCTAGAAGAACAGGCAATTCCCTGGATGCTATTTCATCCAGTATGTAGGCGGCCAAACCCTCCTGAAAGGCTGTTACGAGGGCATCATTATTCCAAACCACTTCAGCTGCTAGCGTGCGGAATTCGATAGTATAATCCGCTACAGATCTATTACCCTGTCGTACCCTAAGCAGAGCTTTGCCAGCAGAGGCAACCCTACCGGGTTGATCAAACGTACGTTTGAAAGCTGTCAAGAACTCTACAAAGGACATAGGAGATGTATTCTCCCACATGGGGTTAGCCCATGCTAAAGCTTTCCCGGACAGGTGATTAATCAAAAAGGCAATTTTGGATCTGTCAGTGGGATAGGAACGTGGATTCATCACCAAATGGATGTCAATTTGGTTAAGGAAACCACGACACAATGCTGGGTCACCGCTGTAGCGTTGTGGCGGTGTCATGTGAACAACATGAGCAGGAACGGGTACCGGAGTGGGAATGGGTTCGGGCACAGCAGCAGCAGCCTCCTGGACGGCAGGTTGCAAGTGTGCAGTACGAGCCAGTATGGTTTGTAAAGCTTGGGCAAACTGGTCCATACGGTGGTCCAAGCCATCCATTCTAGCCTCCTGATTAACTAGGAGCTGTGGTATGTCAGCAGGTTCCATTATGGCCCTGTTGTAATGTCACGATTCGGGGAACCAAACACGCCAACACACACACACACACAAAGTGCCGTACCGGACCTTAGAGTGGCCGGGCTAAGCACACAAAGAATAGTCAGAAAACAAGCCGAGTAAGGGGAACCAGAAGACAGAATAACGTGAAACAAGCCGAGGTCAAAGGGTAGGAGAAAGTCACAGAGTCGGATAACAAGCCAGAGAGTACGTAACCAGAAGCACAAGTTCAGAATCAATACTAACAAGCAAAGACCACAACAGGGCGAGGAGGAACAGGAAAGGTAAGTATATAAACCATAAGGTTAATTCTGATTGGATAATTTCCAATCAGAATTAACAATCACACGTGGGAGATATCTAAACCTCCCACTGTGATTGAGGCACTGTGCCTTTAACGCCGGGTCAGGTGACTGACCCCGGCGTTGGTTAAAGTGGGCGGTCTCCCAGCGTGCAGCGTCATGCATGCTGCCGCTGGGAGACACAGAGGAAGAGGCGGACGGCACCGTGGGAGAGAGGGTGCCGCCCGCCGAGCACACGGCTGAAGGGGGACCGCGGACGGCTGGAGGGTGAGTGCCGCGAGCGGACTGCAACCTCCCCTCGCAGCCGCCCGCGGGACCCTGACATCATGATTCTAGACAATCCACTATATTTCTTAAGTTAAAAACTAGGATTACTATAATTAGTGTGACATTAATCTATACCTAATAGCCCTTAAAGCCATTTGGATTAACTGTAACCTGTACCTATATGTATTTAGTGAGTGACCCAGCGTTTATATAATCGGAAGATAGGAACTTTCCTTATAAAGACTTTCCTGGCACACTAACTTTACTTTTTAGGTTACCGAAACCAGTGATATAGAGTTACATATGTGTGTTAAACAGTAGAAAAATACCTTTTGGAAGTCTCCCATTATGCAAATATTAAACTATCTAGTACGTCTGTGGTTACCCATACACCGGGCTGTTTGAAGTACAAGTGTCCACTCATGCGCATGAAGAGATGCTGCTAGTAGCACAAGCATTCACACATGTCCACTGGAGCGCCTACTGTCGATGAGATGCTGTACAACTGTCTACACATGCGCACTTGATCCTCTACCACAATCCTAGAACGCTAGGGGGAGAGACTCTTGGGATTGGACCTACGATACCTTGGGGCGGAACCTATTGACGTTTATAAACAACGTCTATGTCGAACCCAGCTACTAGTCCTTGAAAAAGGCGGAGCTACCGCCGAAACGCGTCGGGCTTCCGATGCTGACACTTTAAATCTATTCACTTAGACTGCTGTCTGATCTTGAGTTTGTGATGATCAATTAGGGGGGATGTATATTGATTTCTTGGACTTACAGGGGAATTATTTGACTAGCTAGGGATCTCTTTGTTATATACTTCTTCGTTCCCTCTCCTCTGTTTTTTGTTCCTTCTATCCCTTTAATATATTCTGTCTTTGCTCTCTCCCGTATAGGGATTACCCGCTCTAGTAGCACTGATCAGTTTATTTATTTTTACTTGTATTAATCTGGAGAAGCCCCGTCTCCTATCTCCTACATGGGTGGTCTCTGGTTTATGCCTGTCCGCTCGAACAGTACTGTATGCGGAGACACAGGAGGGGGTGCTGACCTCGTATTACAGGACCACTATGGTCAGACCGTTTTCAGTCTTTATTACCTTTATTATTAAGGAACTACTACTCCATTAAATAGAGGATCGGGCCATCCGATTAAAGTTAGTTTCAGCAATGGTGTATATAACCAGCACCGACCAAGTTAGCCAGTACGCTCTAAGAAAGCTGGACCGCCCTATTACAGCTTACTTCAGCAAGGATGAGACTAACCAGCGCTGAACAAGCTAGTCAGTACGGATTATATATAACTGACCTCTCTTCTCCTTACCAACCATATCTTATCCGGCTCTTTTGCCTGTCTGGTTGTACCATTCTGAATAGAGGCACACTACTCTACCAGCAACAGACTGCTTGAGCAAATGTTTGAACCCAACTACTGAACTTCTACGGTCTATTCAAGCATATACGCGATACGGGTGGAAGTATACTGACCTCTTACTATTTTTATTTCCCATTCCCTATGAATCTGTCTTCGCGATCCAAACGGGATGATATTTGGGAATTTATATATTTACTTTCCTAGCTCTGTTAGGTCTATCTGAACTTTTTTCTATACACCACGTTGTCAGATCTAACTGTAGATGTCCCTGTATTCCATTTTCTTCTGCTAAATTTAGACAACTCTGTGCCTGCTTCATCTGGGTAAACAATGTAGCTACTCTCTACACTTGCAACATATCAACTGTAACCAGTTGACAAGCTGCTACTTTTGCAGTCA
>OW240912.1:110840562-110880507 GCA_933207985.1 Pelobates cultripes | reverse complement strand
GTGCACTTCCTGTCAGTCCGGCCGGTTACAGGAAACAGAAACTCCTGTTCCGCGCGGAGTTTCTGTTTCCTGTAACCGGCTGGACTGACAGGAAGTGCACACTCAGTGTGCACCTTCCTCTCACTCCGGCCGGCCACCGCGGACCGGAGTGCAGCTCGGCCACGCTACAGGGGAGGGAGGGGAGAAGCTGCAGCCGCCTGACCACTCTTAACAGAGCGCTCAGGCGGCTGCAGTGTTTAAAGGGCCGGCCCAGGAACGCGGCTGGCCCCCAGGTGCCGCGGCCCACCGGGAAATTTCCCGGTATCCCGGTGGGCCAGTCCGGCCCTGTCCACCGGCACTGTAAAGGTTAATAAACCCTTACTGTACTTATCTGATCTCAGCACCGATGTGCCTCCACCTACATTACACGACTGGGGGGGTGCTATTGCACATGTGTGGCGCCACAATCACGTTAAGCTCACCCAACAGGTAAGCAGTGCTGCAGACCAAAAGTCACCTTACAAGCAGGAAGTGCCTCTAGTTGCTGTCTCATTGACAGCCACTAAAGGCCATCTTAGTTCTGCAAGATAATAATTGTAGTTTCACTAAAACTGCAATAATTTCCATTTCAGGACTAAGTGTGACAGGGACATTGTGGTGGAACCTACCGCCAATTTAGTCTATTTTGCTTCACTTTATATGTTTTTTCCCTTTTCCGTTTGGGAGTTATTATATGCAAACCTTCTCCATACGTCTCCCGAAGTAGGACCACCCCTGTACCCCATTAGATGTTCACACTAGCATCTTTAGTGCGAAATCGCGAACTAATTAATGAATGCTTCTCCTGGGTGACCGCCATTTCATATAACAGAATGCACATGGTCGACAAAAAAAGGCGGTCATTTTGTCTCCTGAACGTGGGCAGCAGCACTCGCACGAACCATGGTAAAGATTAGACCGCTGCCGTTCTACTTCCTGACCAATTATGCGAACGTCGTACGGGAGATATAAAGTACCGAACAGGTGGAGCATTTGTACCCTGGAATTAAGAGAATCCTTGGCATGGTGTTCGCACAGAAACCCCCAGAACAAAGATCTATGTTCCTTGAACAGTTTTGGTCCAGCGCCTCATGTCCGTGCGGTGAAAACTTTACCTCAATGGCATTCCTGTTTCACCAAACCGATCTGAGTGATATTTGGATATGTTATCGGATAGGGGCTATTAGGGGATTTAACTTGTGGGGTTCCTGGTTTTGGTGGGGCACTTTTGGGGTACTGTCTATTTTGTGTAGATTTTCTGTACCTGAGAGATAATTAAAGTATGTTTTTTTTGCCACGAAGGATCTCTCAGGTACAAAGGATCCTGGGATATTTTTGTATTGGAGACCACATGTAGGGGTCTGTGCATAAAAGCCATGTGTGGTCGGAAATAAATCAGTTGACTCCCAGAACTATGTTTCATCTGGTTACTGGGGGAATGGATGTCTGCTTGTTTTAATGGTTCGTGTCTGGCCGAGAGAAGGAATTAGCGGAGGTAGCCAGTCAGGTTACACGTGGTCTGCTACAGACATTGCACCCAGACCTGCACCCAGATCTGGGTGCCTATAGTGTCCCTTTAAGTGCATAAACCTGTATATTTTTCAATTCACTCTTCAATTCACCACAATCAACAATTTGTTAATAAAACTCATAGAGTTCTAAGAGTTTTAGTCATCCATAAAAATACTAAAAAAAGTAACCCAAAGATTAGATTTCTGCTCAGGTGGGTTTTTTTAGAAATGTTTACAGGAGTTGGGCTTAGAGCAGAATATTTTTTCCTCTTTCTTTCTATAACTGCAACAGAGGCAGCTGTGTTGGGATTAAGGTGGAAATGATTCAAAGACTAAAGAGATAAAGACATAATGAAACTGAAAAGATAATTGGTTTCACATATATATGTAACTAGAACTGTAATAAGAATTACACTTAATGTTTATTAGTCATATTTGTTTCCACTCCTTCATTTCCTGGCTAGAGAAGAGAGTAGCCACGTGGGTTTATGTAGAAAATTTCTGAATGAGCAAATATTTTTTTCAGTTTAAATTTCTTTTCATAAAGTTCAGACTGCTGGTTTAATTGCAATTTGGGCAAAATCCTCAAAACTCTGCTTAATGTCTTCCTACACTAATAGGAATAAATATTGAAGGGACACTATAGTGTAAGGAATACAAATCTATATTCCTAATGCTAGGAATGCTGTTGAAAGGGTTAAAAACCCAATTAACACTTACCTCATTCCAGGGAAGAGGTACCTTAGCACTGACTCTCATCTCCTCCACCGAAGACCTGCGTGTGCATAAGAAGTTCCTATAAGAAAGCAATTCTCTGAAACTGCAATGTTTAACATTGCAGCATTAAGAGGAAAGGGACACTGCACCCAGACCAGTCACTGAGATGAAGTTGTCTGGGTGCCTATAATGTTCTTTTAATCTCGTTGAAAATGCTGACATTGAACCACCATCTCCATCTGTGGTGTGAGGGGTGCAAAACATCCAGTGCCACATACACAATGACAGCCAGTGGCAATGCTTTGTGTTTTCATGAGTTGGGAAGGAGATTATAGATCTCTCTCATCAGTCCAGTTCAACCTAATGGGAAAATTGGAAGGAGCATGAAGTGCATGAAGACTAAAGTGCATGAAGACAGCACATATATGTACGGAGTCACATAGAATATCACATAACACATAAGTTAAAGGACCACTCTAGGCACCCAGACCACTTCAGCTTAATGAAGTTGTCTGGGTGCCAGGTCCTTCTAGGGTTAACCCATTTTTTCATAATTATAGCAGTTTCAGAGAAACTGCTATAATTATGAATGGGTTAAGCCTTCCCCCTAATCCTCTAGTGGCTGTCTCATTGACAGCCATTAGAGGCGCTATGTGCTTCTCACTGTGAAAATCACAGTGAGAGCACGCCAGCGTCCATAGGAAAGCTGAAGCTGAGCCGGCTGAATGCGCGCGCAGCTCTTGCCGCGCGTGCGCATTCAGCCGGCGGGGCGTAACGGAGGCTGAGAGGAGGAGGAGAGCTCTCCGCCCAGCGCTGGAAAAAGGTAAGTTATTACCCCTTTCCCCCTTCCAGAGCCGGGCGGGAGGGGGTCCCTGAGGGTGGGGGCACCCTCAGGGCACTATAGTGCCAGGAAAACGAGTATGTTTTCCTGGCACTATAGTGGTCCTTTAACACATAATGTCATGCAGTAACAAAGCTTTAATTAATGTCCTTGTCCATCTAACTGACCAGATAGATATGAAAATAAACCCCAAGGGGTTCTCACCTCATCCTTAGTCCACCAAAATCCCCTTTACCTTAAAATGCCTACCACTAGTCGGCTTTTAGCTCAGTGGGCACATCCAATTTGGTAACTCAACAGTTTACCACATAAAAGTCAGGGAAGGCTCATTGTAGCCCAACCATGGCAGGCAGATGGCAAGGAAATGCCATCTGCCTGCCATGACAAACAACCCACCATGACCAAAGAAAAGAAGTAGGTTGGTGGGAGGGAAGATGTGGCTGGCCTGGATATCTAAGTGATAATGAGGTAGGATTTCCTGTTATACACACTAATTTCATAAACACTCCCACGCACACCAACCAACCACACCCACACTGATACACGTGCCCTTGTCCGTTAAGCTATGTTATCTCTATTGGTCCTTGTATGTATCCCAGATTAGAACAGTACCCAGGTCATTGTTCTCCAGGTGTATGACTAGCACATCAGGGCCCCCAGAAGGAGAGACAGTTTAATCAATTCCAGGAGGAGCTGTATCCCCCTCATGTCTCAGGCACCAAATCACCGAACCCTTACTTCAGAAGGAGTGATGCCAAAGAGCGTCAGGCCTGACTACCACTTGTTGTCTAGCCAAAAAATTGTAAGAGTGCCCAATCATCCAGACCCTGAGGGGGAAAACAGTACCTGAGCAGAGAACAAACATCAATTAACAAAATCGTCAGGGTGCACAAATGACACAAACTTCCTGAAATCCCATCTACACAGCCAAAAGGCCAAAATACAAAGAAATTCCAGGTACACCAAACGTGGATAGAACACACACTTAGTGGGTAACAGATAGAAAAAATTCTAAATACAATTACCCTTGTACTATAAGTACTGTAGATAAGGACTCCTCAAGGTCCTCAAAATAATGCAAAAAATGAAAAAATCTACAATACAATAATAACAGAGAAAAACATAGTGTAATACTATCATAAAAATTAGAAGAATGAAAAGTCAGTAGTGATTGCACTCACAAACCAAAATTGATTGTAGGCATATCATCAAACTTGTTGAAGAATTCAAATTCTTCAGGACATCATAGCCAGTACATGGAGGAAAAAGAGATAATAATGTCACAGTAAAAATGGATATTTTAATAAATGAATGCACTTACAAACTTGAAGTAAAAGATAAACCCTCCATACATAGCAGTTCGACCACAGGATCCCAATATAAGTGGAACACCAGAAAAAACAGCAATAATGGTAAAATAAAAAAATAAATAAATAAATTTACAAATAACTACATTAAAGTAATAATACAACTCTGCACTAATAGAAAATGCCCTACGCGTTTCGTTCAAATACTTGAACTTCCTCAGGGGCAATAAAAGTCCTCCTTATAGCCAGCAGTGATGTCCTTACGTCCGATCTTCTTTTAAATCTTCCAAACTTTGGCGCGCTGGATGGCCGAGCCTATTACCAGCGGACTTCCGGGTTCTTCATAATGAAGACTTCCGGGTACATTCAGCTTTTCCGGAAGTACAATTCAAGCCTCGTTTTCATAATGAGGCCGGAAGTAATAACACACCGATGTGCATTCCACTCGACAGTTTGTATTCCAACATAGATACCAAAGAAATCATGAAAAGACAACTTGTCAAAATACATTACATTTGCATAAAGAATTCATTATGTTTATATGAAAAATCAAACCAATATATTAGCTTAATTTCAACCATCACCCAAAGAAACCATTGTTAGTCCTAAAGGTCAATAAGATAATGATAATATATAATAAAAATGAAAATATAAATAATAAAATAAAAATAAAAAAAATAAATAAAATAAAATAAAAAAAATAAAAAAATAAAATAAATGAAAATAATAATAAAAAAAAGTGGCCTCAGTTGCAGCGTCAAACCGAAAGAAATGCCCCACCATATTCCTTGTTGTCTAAACCTAGCATATTAAGACCCTATGCAGAATACCCTAATGAACTGTAAATGGGGGTGAAAACTCCAATCCTCAAGAAACAAGAGAGAGCACAGAACTCGTGAAAATTTCAGAACCATGGGCTGTGCCTAAGCGCCTAACCCTTTTACAAGGCTCAAGGACTTACCACGGATTTCCAAACCCACAGGAACTGCAATAGACCACGTAAGCGAGTGAGCAAATCCAGAAAACCCCAATGTTCGTGTTACAACTTGCCCCTGTGAGAAAAGCAGTGGAGAGGAGGTGGAACCTACAAGAAAACCCAGATACGGAGGAAAAGTGGGGACACCAGGGATGGGAAGGGGCAGAGGGGGCAAGGGTAGGACAACAGGGGACCCACAAAAGTTAGCAGAGGGAGAAGGACACAGAACAGGGGGAGCAGAGGATAGCACAGAAGGAGCAGGGGCCAAAACTAATGGAGCAAGCGACAGCACCGAAGGAGCAGGGTCCAAAACCGAGGGGCAGGAGACACACTAGGGGGCACAAATGACAAATGAAAAGGCAGAGAAGGGGAAAGAAGCAAACAAATCCTCCACTGTAGGACACAGTAGCAGCTAGGGATGGACTTCTTCCCACCCCCTGATGTACCCGATGTGTCCCCACAGGGTCTATAACCCTCCACCACGGGCAGGGCTGGTGCGTCCACAAGGTGGCACAGGTGGCTGCCTTAGGGCACACCAGCTCTGGGATGCAAGACCGGCAGGAAGGAAGCACTCAGCACTCCCTCCTACTAGTCACTCAATGTAGCAGGGCTGAGCGGAGTGGACTATGGTATAGGAGCTTCAATTTCCTGTACCCAGCTGGACTGACAGGAAGCGCTGGCCTGAGAGCACTTCCTGTCAGACTGGGTAGAGGTAACAGAAGCTCCTGTACCAGGGTCCGCTCCATGCTCGGGCATGCTACAAAAAGAGGAAAAGAGGCAAACCTGGGAGCTGAGGGGAGGTCCACTAAGGGGCTGGGGGAGAGGACCACTAAGGGACAGGGAGGGGAGAGGACCACTAAGGGAGAGAAACACTAAGAGACATGGAGAGAAAGGCGGGATAAAGACACACAGATTGGCCTGGGGTTGAAAAAGACACAAAGAAGGACCTGAGGGGATAAAGAAGCACAAGGGGCTGTCGATGAAAAAGACACACAGAAGGGCCTAGGGTGTGGGCGAGTCACAAAGAGGAGCTGGGGGAGGAGATACACAGAGGGGTCTTGGGGGAAACATACATAGGGACTAGATGTAAAAAAAACACAGAGGGGCTGCAGATGGGAAAAAGAGACACATAGAGGGGCTGGGGGTAGACAGACCGGTTGTGGGTAAAAGTGAAACACACAAAGGAGCTAGGAAGAGTTAAAGACACAAAGGGACTGGGAAAGAAGGAGTCACACAATAGGGTTGGGGAGAGTAAGGGAGTAAGGTTGTAAGATATACACAAGCGGGGTGTATGACACACAATAGGGAAACATAGAGGAGAAGATACACTAAAGGGGTAAGACATTTAAAAGATGGGATAAAAAACACAAAATGGGGGTAAAGAGGGACACATGGCCTATTGAGTCCAGACTCCTGCTTCGGTAACAGGCCCAAAAGGATCAGGGCTCAGTCGAGTAGGGTTCACAATGAAGGATCAGAAAAGTCCTGTCCACACCAGCAGCCAAACAGTATTGAAGGTGAGCCATGTGCTCACTGAGGTGCCGGCCAGCTTTAAGAGCCACTAGCACAGTCTCAACATTTATGCCTTCAAACTTAAGAAATACAGGACCAGGACAGGATGTTGGTGGCCTGGATACCTAAGTGACACTGAGGTAGGATATCCTGTTTTACACTAACTCATACCATAAACAGTCCCCCCCCTCCCACACACACACCAACCAATCACAAGCATCCATAACAATACTCATCTAGGTGCTTTTGTCTACTAAACTGTGCCCTTGGACCTCACACAAAAATACAGTTTAAAATTTTCGAAAGGCTACTTAAGATCACAAAAATGGGGATTCAGTTCCACTATATGGCCACATCGTGTTAAGCCACCACTACATTACAGTACCCCAATATAAGTTTGGATTCCAATATTGTTGAAAGGCAGTGGCTGAGTGACAGGCAACAGAGTTCTAGTCAATGGAGTATATTCAAAGCATTGGCTTGTCACCAGTGTGGTACCTCAGGGATCTGTACTTGGACCCATTCTCTTTAATACTTTTATTAGGGATATTGCAGAAGATCTTGATGGTAAGGTGTGTCTTTTTGCTGATGATACAAAAATATGTAATAGGGTTGATGTTCCAGGAGGGATAAGACAAATGGCAAATGATTTAGGTAAACTAGAAAAATGGTCAGAGTTGACCAACATCTGAGTCCTAACCTCAACATCTGAGGAAAATGATTTAGGGGTGATTATTTCTGATGACTTAAAAGTAGGCAGACAATGTAATAGAGCAGCAGGAAATGCTAGCAGAATGCTTGGTATTATCAGTAGAAAGATGGAAGTGCTCATGCCATTGTACAGAACACTGGTGAGACCTCACTTGGAGTATTGTACACAGTACTGGAGACCAAATCTCCAGAAGGATATTGATACTATAGAGAGAGTTCAGAGAAAGGCTACTAAACTGGTTCATGGATTGCAGGGTAAAACTTACAAGGAAAGGTTAAAGGAACTTAACATGTATAGCTTGCAGGAAAGACGAGACAGGGGGATATGATAGAAACATTTAAATACATAAAGGGAATCAACACAGTAAAGCAGGAGACTATATTTAAAAGAAGAAAAACTACCACAACAAGAGGACATAGTCTTAAATTAGAGGGGCAAAGGCTTAAAAATAATATCAGGAAGTATTACTTTACTGAGAGGGTAGTGGATGCATGGAATAGCCTTCCAGCTGAAGTGGTAGAGGTTAACACAGTAAAGGAGTTTACGCATTCGTGGAATAAAAATAAAGCTATCCTAACTATAAAATAAGGAAAGGGACTAATGATTAAAGTTATGGTACTTTGACTGCTTTCACTGGTGGATGGGGTCCCTAAAAGGCAAGTGGGGAGCCTATTGCCTCCCTGGCCTGCACCCATCGGCGGCGGATGGGGGCCCTACATAAAAATTAAAAATTAACAAACTGTTCATTCTGTTAGGACAGAATTCTGAAGTTTTGCCGACGTCCTATCTATATGACAGGACGCTGGGTAATAGTGAAAGGAGGCATCGTGAGATCAGATGAGAATTGTGGGGAAATTCCTTTGACCGCGAGAAGTGGGTCAAAGCTGGTCACTCGTAGGAGAATTAATTTTATTTATTTGCAATTGCAGTATTTGACCAGATGGGATAAACATGGTTGGGGGCCGAGGGAGGGACAATAGCCCCCCCCCTATTTTCATGTAGGGCCCCCACCCGCCGCCCATGGGTGGGGGCTTGGAGGGACTCTTGTGTTGCAAAATTGTGCTCATGGGTGGAGGTCCCCCCCTATTTTCATGTTGGGCTCCCACCTGCCGCCCATGAAAGGGGGGCCAGGGAGGCAATAGGCCCCCACTTGCCATTTAGGGACCCCACTTGCTCATGGATGGGAGCTGGGAGGGACACTATGGTAATATGGGGGCTTAGGGGCATTTGGGGGTAACCAGGGGGGCTATTAGATGTATTAGAGTTGGGAGGGGGGTTAAAAAAAATGGATGCGGCCATGACAGTGCCGCTTTAAGCATGTCACCCTCATCAATATGATCAACAATTGCTTCCAAAAAAGACCACCACAGTGGAGAATTATAATACATTTTGCTACATTTTTTTTAATGATTAAATAACAAATCTCTTTTATATATTCAAATCTCCTCTGTATTGAGTAAGGAACATTAGCCTTTAGCACACACATACTGCATGCACTTAATTTGTTTTACATACCTATATATATATATTCATCATGTGATGAAACGCTCTGAAAACATCTCTTCTTTGAAGAAGGAATCCTTAATGAATAATGTTTGAGGTGGAATTAAGCCTTTAGATCACAAAGGGCTGGAGCTGCCCTGCATTTCAATGGTCTATGTTATGTTGGGGTTTCTATGGTGGCTTATCATGATAAGCAGACATAATGTCACATAGGCAGGACGAGGACAGAATAGGACAAGTAAATTTTACGTCAGAATGATGAAACACAAAAAAAATTATGTGCATCCAAACTGACTAACAAACTTGTGTTGCAAACAAAATCACATATCGGGCACAGATTCAAGTAATGCTTTATTTACACTTGCAGACAAATATAAATGGTTTGTTCAGCAGCTATATTCATGGCCAATGAAGATCAGCTCAATCTTTTGAAAACTAAATTCTCATCGTTCCCCCATCAAATATCGTAACTCCTCAAGCTCAATGCAATGCCTTGCAGATACGATAAGACAAACATTATAACAGAGTCTGTGAGAAAAATAGTTGATATCTTTCCACAGAGTCTGTACACCAGTGGGACACTCTAGGGATGTCCCAGGGCCTAACCCTAATTAGATACAAAAAACAAAGAAGGGGCACCCTATTCACAAAAAAGTGAAAAGGTGCAGCATGGAGAGGCTAAACGTATTGTGGTGACTATGTAAATCTCTGTTAAAAGGATACAATTGTAGAAAATGGGAGATAAAAATCAGAAGTAGCAATATGTATACCCACCAGCCTTATAAGGCTTCTCCCAATCCTAATATTAATCTGTATCAAAGCAAAGGACAAGATAAACGGAACATTGTAAACAAAACAGGCTTTATTATCTTGGCCAATATGCATACAGTGTTTAATCCCGTAATAGAAAATCAGTGACCTTTCTTGTAAATGTGTATTATCTTAATGGGGAGCGTAAAGAGTAGTTAGTTAATAGCTTAATTCCTAAAATGTTGCTCTTGAGACTATGTGAATTTGTTTGTCTAAAGAACAAATAAGCACATCGTAAATAGCCATGTATTAAAAAAATCAATTAGGCTCAGGACCGAAGGTAGCTGTTAAGTAGACAAACAACAAAGGATAATAATAGATCGATAAAATAAGCCTCTCTCCCTGTAAAACTAGCTAAATAGGTAAAGGAGAATTGTTAGGGATAAGAAAATCAAATCAAAATTCAAAGCATTATATCACCAAATGTGATAAAACAAAAGTGAAGTGCCCATATACAAACATTAACTGCCCGACGTGTGTTTCAGTGCAAACCCACGTGGACCTTTGTCAGGGTAAAAAGATACACCGAAGTTGATCTCTTTTATAACCATGTAACCCATGTGGGAGTAATCTGAAAGAACCAATCAAACCTATCAACATCACCGGAGGGAGTAGTTGCGAAAGAGATGATGTCATTGCCCAAATCCTGCCCACAGAAGGCAAATTAGCTAATCATGATTAGTGGGTTGTGTGTGCAAGGTCTATAGGAGTCAAAACAAAGAGAGCAAATGAAAGGAGGGGAGTAACAAGGCTTTAACCATATCATAGAGTCTTCCCGTAGCTCTAAAGACTCTGTGATAATCTAAGGAAAGTATCTTGAATCCAATCTCAATGGAGTTCGCCCATCAAAATAGTGAAAAATAAAACTGCTCTTGGGATATGGACCCAAAGGTAGCCTCACTAGAATAACTGGATAAGTAACTGAATAATAAGCCATAACTATTAGATGCCCAAATGTATTTAAATTAGTGGATTCCTCTATTGTTCTAGATACTTTGCAACACCAACAAGCCAAGCATCTTGAAGGAAATAAGATACTGTATGATCAAGAGTATATATCTGTGTTAATGCATATCAGCTAAAGTGATAGCAATCACTATCATGGAGTATAGTATCTATGATAAGAAATTCAGTGAAAAAGACCAATATATATCAATCATTTACAATTATGATCTATTTAAGCTGTAATCTGCTTAAAAGAGACATTGTGCCTTACTGTGTAATATACCATACTTCTTTACTCAAACTTTCAATAATCAGGCTTTTCACATAAATCAGTAGATCCATAAACTAAATTTCTTCTCTCCTCAATAAAAGACTCCCGCAAATGCCCCAAGGTTCCATAGTATCTTGACAGCCTACTAAAGTATATCAAGTATAAAATAACACAAAATGTCTACATTTGTCTACAAATGTCTACAAATATTTACATATTTACAGAGTTGTAACTGCCTTATGTATCAAAGGAAAAGCATGAAAGGACATAATACTGTGTGAAATATATACAGTGCAAATTATATGGATGTATCCAAAGAAGCCCATTCAGTGATGAATGAGGTATATGAGAAGCCTTCATTGAGGCCAGAGGGTGAAAGTGTTTTCAGTTTGTAGATACAGTAGCTTTCTGTTTGAAGTAGTTTTTTTAATCAAGGTCACCTTTCCAGGCCCCAAAGTTACTCTTTCAACTCCACAGAAGTGTATCCCTTCAGCAGAACCCCTGTGGCATAATTTCAAGTGATTCTTGATAGGGGTCTAATTTTGTCCAGAAGGATTAACAGAATTAACATGTTCAAGTATCCGTTTCTTGAAGGCGCATCATGTCTTGCCTACATATCTTTTCTGGCAGCTACAAGTTAGTAGGTATACCACTCCTGTGGTTTGACAATTGAAAAAATGTTTCCATTGTGAATGCTTCCCTGTTTGTAGAGTCAGAGAAGCACTTAGAGTGCCTAAGGATATATTTACATGCTTTACATCTCCCACATTGGTCTGTTCCAGTCGTGGGAGATTTGAGCCAAGAGATCTCTGCAGAATGTGTTTTTAGGTAACTAGGGACCAGCATATCCTTCAGGTTACACCTGCGTCCTGCTGTAATTGAGACCTAAGAGGTAATTACTTTTTGAAGATGTCTATCTTGATAGAGTAATGGCCAAAACCTTTCAAGAATATTTTTGACCGAATGCCATCCTGCATGAAATTTACCAATACATCTAATCACTTCTTTAGAAGATTTCACCGGTAATTCTTCCTGTAGAAGATCTACTTTGTCTGTAAATAGTGATCATTTATATGCCGACTTCAAACTCTTATTGGGATATCCTTTGTCTTTAAACTGCTTTCTAAGGACTTTGTCTTTAATCTTAAAATCATCAATCGATGAACAGTTCATTCTTAAACAGAGATAATGTCCAACTTCTTCAATGACGGTGGGTGATAGCTCTCTCAGCTGAGAAAATTGTTTGTAGCTGTGGGCTTACGGAAGAGAGTAACGAATAAAAAGTTACATGTGCACTAGCCCAAATCCCTATGCATATTTAAATAAATGGAGGTTATTATTATTATTGCCATTTATACAGAGCCAACAAATTCTGTAGCACATTACAATATTATGATGGGGGGGATTTAACTATAAATAGGACAATTACAAGAAAACTTACAGGAACGATAGGTTGAAGAGGACCCTACTCAAACGAACTTACATTCTATAGGAGGTAGAGTGTAAAACACAATAGGACAGGAATTTGCAATCAAATAAGGTGGGAGTGAGGCAGAGCTGGAGGAGAGAGTAGAGTGCTGCCTTTTAGGAGAGAGCAAGAGACAGGTATGTGAGATAGAGGTTACTCTGGGAGGCCATAAGCTTTCCTAAAGAGATGTAGTAGAAATGACACCCTAAGTTTGGTGTGATTGTTCCAGGAGCTGGTTCACCAAGAAGGCTTTTGAATGTGATGTCACTAATATTGAGGTTATTATAAAATTGACATTAAGTGTGATAATACCAATATTAAAATTAAATCTAGTAGATCAAGCAATTCAGGAGAAAGGTGCAGCAAATTTGTATGGTGTGTACATCTTTAAATCTGCTAAGAGCAGAATAAATGAAGTATCCACCAGGCATTTTGGATCTGGACTGCCTGTATGGGTGGGACCAGTCTGATATGCTTCAGATATGTTCTCTCTGTAATGGCACAAGATGAGCTAAAACCAGCTTGAGTACTGAGCGGGGACCCACCGAAGGGCAGACTATTTTAGCTGCTGTCCGTTCTCAGAATACTCTTGCGACCCGTTTTCTGCTATCCACCAGATGTTGTACTTTATAGAAAAATATATAAACCACATAAAATAGAAATACAGTATATGGAACTGTTTTCTATAATGCAATAAATATACAGTTGCAAGAAAAAGTATGTGAACCCTTTGGAATGATAGGGATTTCTGCACAAATTGGTCATAAAATGTGATCTGATCATCATCTAAGTCACAACAATAGACAATCACAGTCTGCTTAAACTAATAACACACAAATAATGAAATGTTGCCATGTTTTTATTGAACACACCATGTAAACATTCACAGTGCAGGTGGAAAAAGTATGTGAACCCTTGGATTTAATAACTGGTTTAACCTCCTTTGGCAGCAATAATTTCAATCAAACGTTTTCTGTAGTTGCAGAATAGATCAGACGTGCACAAGGGTCAGGAGTAATTCTTGACCATTCCTCTTTTACAGAACTGTTTCAGTTCAGCAATATTCTTGGGATGTCTGGTGTGAATCGCTTTCTTGAAGTCATGCCACAGCATCTTAATCGGGTTGAGGTCAGGACTCTGACTGGGCCACTTCAGAAGGTGTATTTTCTTCTGTTTAAGTCATTCTGTTGTTGATTTACTTCTATGCTTTGGGTCATTGTCCTGTTGCAACACCCATCTTCTGTTGAGCTTCAGCTGGTAGACAGATGGCCTTAAGTTCTCCTGCAAAATGTCTTGATAAACTTGGGAATTCATTTTTCCTTCGATGATAGCAATCCGTCCAGGCCCTGACGCAGCAAAGCAGCCCCAAACATGATGCCCCCACCACCATACTTCACAGTTGGGATGAGGTTTTGATGTTGGTGTGCTGTGCCTTTTTTTCGCCACACATAGTGTTGTGTGTTTCTTCCAAACAACTCAACTTTGGTTTCATCTGTCCACAGAATATTTTGCCAGTACTGCTGTGGAACATCCAGGTGCTCTTGTGCAAACTGTAAACATGCAGCAATGTTTTGTTTGGACAGCAGTGGCTTCCTCTGTGGTATCCTCCCATGAAATCCATTCTTGTTTAGTGTTTTACATATTGTAGATTCGCTAACAGGGATGTTAGCATTTGCCAGTGACTTTTGTAAGTCTTTAGCTGACACTCTAGGATTCTTCTTCACCTCATTGAGCAGTCTGCGCTGTGCTCTTGCAGTCATCTTTACAGGACGACCACTCCTAGGGAGAGTAGCAGCAGTGCTGAACTTTCTCCATTTATAGACAATTTGTCTTACCGTGGACTGATGAACAGCAAGGCTTTTGGACATACTTTTATAACCCTTTCCAGCTTTATGCAAGTCAACAATTCACATCAGGCAATGCTTCTTGTGAAAAGCAAACCCAGAACTGGTGCATGTTTTTTATAGGACAGGGCAGCTGTAACAAACACCTCCAATCTCATCTCATTGATTGGACTCCAGTTGGCTGACATCTCACTCCAATTAGCTCTTGGAGATGTCATTAGTCTAGGGGTTCACATACTTTTTCCACCTGCACTGTGAATGTTTACATGGTGCGTTTAATAAAAACATGGCAACATTTCATTATTTGTGTGTTATTAGTTTAAGCAGACTGTGATTGTCTATTGTTGTGACTTAGATGATGATCAGATCACATTTTATGACCAATTTGTGCAGAAATCCATATCATTCCAAATGGTTCACATACTTTTTCTTGCAACTGTATATAATTTAATATGCAGAAAACTGCTTAGGGTAATAAGTTACACTATTCCTGGTCTGGTGAAATACTGTACATTTTGCTGATATATGAAGTTATTGCAATTGACTGCACTGAGAAATACAATTTAAAAAGGAAGATCTGAGGATACAGGATAAGACAATAATGGAACTGTACCATGAAACCTGAGAGACCGTGGCAACATGTTTCAACAGACACAAACAGTGCTGGCATTGGGGGGGATTCACCATGCGGGCTGATATAAGGGACATTTCTATCAGGAGTTGGAATCAGTTCTCTGGAAAATGGTTATTGTTTTCAAACCTATAGGTTTATGGCTTTTGACAGGTTTTATATTGTCATTGAGTTGGATTTGCAGTTTGCTAACTTATGACGTGCTTTTTTTCTTAGTGACAATGATGTGAACCATTAACAAAGAGAGATGAAATGGAAAAAGACTCTTCAATGTTGTATTTTTTAATGAAAGTAATCCCAAATCTTTTAGCTTAGTAGCAATCAAAACATGCTTATAGTGATGACAATTAAAGTATTTGAGGTTTATGCTCAAATCTAACTATGTGTTTTCTTTTTTTTTTAAATCTATTTTCTCTTAGTAGTACCGGAGGGGGGGGAGCGATGACATGAGGACGCACGCACCCCACGTCACGCAGTAAAGGAAGCGCGCGAATGGACTGAGGCAGAGGGAGGCGGGGAGGCAACCGGCAGTGAGGGAACATGATCTGAGCGTCGGAACGACTGCATGAATAAGGGTAGAAGGTCGGATTGACGCAAGGAGGAGGCAGGGAGAATGTACTCCAAGTTCGGCAATAATATTGAAGATTTCGAGGAGAAACTAAGTAGACTGAGGAAAAAGAAGAGGAGAGAAAAAGAAAAAAAAAACTAAGTCCCAGGAGTGGAAAGGAAAGGTAAAAAAAAAAAAAAGTATATAAGATGGAGAAAAAGGGGTGACATTTGCAGAAGAAATAAAGGGGCAAAGAAAAAAGAGAGAAAAAGAGAGAGGAACAGAAGCTAAAGGAGGAAGAGAAGGAGAAAAAAGAGGGGGAAAAAAAGAAAAACTTTATAATGAAGGGGAAGAAAACTAAACTGGGCTGCTACTTAAAAACATGATCTAAAGAGGTGCCTAAGATATAGTACAGGCTCTGGTTTGACTAACCATACAGGCCCAAAGTATAAAAGTCAAAGACTAAACTAAACTAAACATATACTTAAGACAGCATTTATTTTGATATATTTCTAACTATTTATTAACAGTTTTTTGGTTTTTTTCAAACTCGAGAAGGGATTTCACCCCTGTTCCTTTTCATTTCACCCCATGGCTACCAAAAAAAATTACTTAAAGCAAGGCGGAAGAAAGGAGAGGGAAATAAAGTAGACCCAAAAGTAGAGAAACGCCTTTCAAATTTCTTTTCACCACATGAAAAGGCTGACAGAAGAAGCAGCCCAAATTATTCTTTAATAACAAGAGAGACGGCAGAGAGTTCTGTGGAGCTTTCTCGGAGAGATACAGAAAGAGACTCAGAGAACACCTTAAAAATGTAATGCATAGTATGGATAAAGAATTCCTTAATGCATGCTTAAACGTCCAATTTGACAAAATAAAGCAAGAAATGCACATATTAGCAGAAGAATTTAGAGGAGAAACATCCAAACTTTTAAATACATTCACTGCCTTGGAAGAAAAACTAGAAAGTGCAATACTGCAATACAATTTACAACAAGAAAAAACTTTTTCCTCTGGAAAAGAAAATTGAACATCTAGACTCAAAATGAACTGATTTAGAGGATAGATCAAGAAGAAAGAACATTAGAATTAGAGGCATCCCAGAGAACGTTGCCCAAAGTAACATGGAGGCATACTTGATTGAATTTTTTCAGTTTCTTGGTATCCAGACCGAAAAGAATTTGTATCTTTTTGAGAGAGTCCACAGAATTCCCAAACCAGCATATCTCCCAGCATCTTTGCCTAGATAGGTCATAGTATGTCTGCAATCTTCCAAATTAAAATTTGATGTTATAAGAGCAGTGAGAGTAAAAGTTACAAGCGCAAAATATGAAAATATCAAGATATATAGCGATTTATCCATTGCTACAAGAAAGGCACGGAAGGTTAAACAGAACTAACATTAACCCTAAGAAGAAAGTATAATTAAATATTCCTGGACTTTTCCAGTAGGTCTCAGATTAATGTATAAAGATAAAGTCGAGATCTTCAGGGATCCAACAAGCCTGCAATGGTGCATTGATGGAAAAAAAGAAGAGCTAAAATAAATCTTTAGAACAACCGGATAACTTTTACGAATTTAGGATTGCCGGGACTTTGATTCCCAGAACTCTGAGGCCATGCTCATCCTTATAGGAAGGAGATTATGAACTCATTATGGTTTTTTTTTTTTTTTTAAATAGGTGGTAATTTGATTAACACAATTGAGGGTTATATCTCTACATATTTAATAGATACACAAAAGGTTTTTTTTTATTTACCTAAACACAGTTTATAAATAGTGAGGTTTTACAAATTGAGTATTATATTTAAATAAAATCTCTAAATTATACACAAAGGGAAGATAAGATAAAAGCCAAGCATAGCTTACAATTCTGGTCACTTAACACAAAATCTAAGGAATGATGTTTGTATTTAAATGTTAGTAAGTTGGTATACTAACTGAAATATTTTTGTTTTATATATACACATGAGATATACAAATGAGAACACTATCACTAAAGATGAGGCTATCCACACAAGCTGAAATAAGATTTAAAATGTTGGAGTTTTTTTTTTCTCTCTCTCTTAAAAATCTATAATGTTTAAAAGAAGGTTATTATAACATTAATCTGAAAAGGGAGTGAAATATATGACATAATGTTCTTGAGAATATATGATATGCCAGAAGTAACAATGTATACTGATTGGTGATATGGTTTAATTTCACTTTAGGGATTGGGATTTGTTCTTTGTTGTATGTTTGCATGCTTTTTGTCAATGGCCATGTGTTTCCTTTTATGGTGAGGGAGACTAACGGTTTGAGCGGGGGAGAGCCGGGAGAGAGAGTAAGCAACTTTTTGATTTAATATGTTGAAATTTGCATCTCTAAATGTGAGATGACTTAACTCGCCTCAAAAGAGAGTAATACTTTTTAATTTTCTAAAAAAGAAAATATAGATATATGTGGAATCCAAGAAACTCATTGGAGATAAGGTGAGAAATTACAATTTATACCTAAAGATTATCCATATATATATATCTCTCTTCTGAGGTGAATAAGAAAAAAAGAGGCGTTTTGACTATTGTATCCACTAGAGTGGCTTTCAGGCAGATCTACCAAGAAATAGATAGAGAGGGCGGATTTCATATTCTTATTGGGGAATTTAATAATCAAATTTATACAATTGTTAATGTGTACGCACCCAATCAATCCCCTAATAGATATCTACAAAAACTATTTAATAAAGTTGAAAGAATTGGACAGGGTTGGATTATATATCTTGGGGATTTTAATACACTGGTTGATCCAGCTATAGATAGGAATAGTTTGAAAAGAAAAGGAGCCATGAGCGGTGGAAATAATCAAAGTGGGAATTTTGGTTATATTCTAAGGAAAAATTGTTTGTGCGACCTCTGGTGAGTTTGGCACCCTCAGGATAGAGATTATACTTGTTTTTCTAGCATACACCAAGTTTATTCAAGGATTGATTATTTTATTGCAGAACCGGATACATCAAAAATAATTAAAAATATTTTTATTATTAATATCCCCTGGTCTGATTACAACGCTTTGGTAATAGAGATGTCGCGAACCGCTGTTCGTGGCGAACTCCGGTCAGCTGACACGTCCCAGCCAATCTCCAGCAGACCCTCCCTCCCAGACCCTCCTACTTCCTGGACAGCATCCATGTTTCAACGATAGGCTTTTATATAAGGAACAAAATTTAGCCTTAATAAAAGAATTAACAGAGCATTTTTTTTAGAGAAAACGTAAGTGATGAAATTCCCATAGATACGATCTGGTGTGCCTATAAATGTACGATAAGAGGTCATCTAATTAAAATAGGCCATGTTGAACATGGATGCTGTCCAGGAAGTAGGAGGGTCTGGGAGGGAGGGTCTGCTGGAGATTGGCCGGGACGTGTCAGCTGACCGGAGTTCGCCACGAACAGCTCGTGGCGAACCGTGGCGAACCGTTCGCGAGAAGTTCGCGGACGGTTCGCGACATCTCTATTTGGTAATGGTAATTAAAGATGAGCATAATAGAGATAGATCAAGCTTGAGACTTAACGATAGGCTTTTATATAAGGAACAAAATTTAGCCTTAATAAAAGAATTAACAGAGCATTTTTTTTAGAGAAAACGTAAGTGATGAAATTCCCATAGATACGATTTGGTGTGCCTATAAATGTACTATAAGAGGTCATCTAATTAAAATAGGCCATCAAGAAAAAACTTATAACTTTAGGAATCTTGCAGAATTATTTGTAGAATTGGACAAACTGGAGAAAATAAATAAAATTAACCCCTCTATTGACGAAATTAATAATGTTTTGATCCAAAAGACGCATTTCTCTCTGGAAAAACTGAGGAGTACGTGGTACTATAAGGGAAATAAGGTGGATAAGCTACTAACTAGCAGACTAAAAAATGAAAAAGTGAGAAAGACAGTTTCTAAAATCATACAGGGCAACAACACTATTCTTGTCCCTTCTAAAATAGGACAGGCATTTCAAGAATTCTATTCTAACCTGTGTAATCTGCCAGATAGACATACACCGATAAATATTTTTGAATTTTTTAACAAATACCAGATCCTTAAGGTGCCTCAGGATCATTTAAATCAGTTGAACAAACCTTTCACACTAGACCAGGTGCTTTTAGCACTCGGAAAACTTAAAACCGTTAAGTCCCCCAGCCCAGATGGCTTTAGTAATCATTTTTATAAAGTTATGAGTGGAAACCTTACTAGTATGTTTAATTATTTTAAGGAGACAGGTAATATTCCCCAAAAACTTCTAAAAGCCTATATTGTACCAATTCCTAAAAATAATAAAAACCCTGGAATAATTGCCAACTATAGACCTATCTCTCTTTTGAACACTGATATAAAATTATATTCTACATTATAGCTTCAAGATTGAATAATATAATTCCTTTAATAATACATGGGGATCATATTAGGAGAATGATCGATATTGCGGACTGGGTTTCTAGAGAAGGTGTGTCTCTCCTGGCTCTGTCATTGGATGCTAAAAAGGCTTTTGACAGAGTCAGGTGATGCTGCATTAGTTTCATTTGGCCTTACCGGGGATATTAGACATTCTATTATGGCTTTATATTCTTTCCCCATGGCTAAGGTGGTAGGAGGCGGGTTTTCATCGGAGTGGTTCCAACTAAAAAAATGGCACTCGACAGGGCTGCCCGTTATCTCCCTATTATACCTTATCGCTATAGAACCACTTGCAATAGCGATAAGAGCAACTGAACAAATTAAAGGCCTGCATATTTTGGGGGATAGCCTTAAGCTAACAATGTATGCAGATGATGTAGTCCTTACTCTTAGTGACCCAGGTAACTATTTGAGACAACTTATGCCTCTTATGAAGGAATTTTCAGAAATCTCAGGTTATAAACGGCAGCGGTGCCATTACATTTAACTCAGCAGTCGGTGGAGGGGCTAAAAAAGGACTTTGGGTTTGTTATTTCTAAATCATTTAAATGTCTGGGTATCGAAATAGCAGAAGACCACTTAAAAATAATGGAACTTAATTTTTTTATCATTAGTTAAAAAAATGGGAAGAAAGTTAAGGAAATGGAGAAACCTAGAGATATCTTGGTGGGGGAGGATAAATACAGTACAAAATACAAAATCTTATATCTTTCCTAATTGTATCTATCTGTTCCGTATGGTTCCTTTAGCATGTCCAGACAGTGGGCTACAGATTGCACAGACTCTTATCAATACGTTTATATGGTATGGCAAACAATCACAAATTAACCAAAAAAGATTGGCACTTAAAGTTAACATGGGAGGATTGGGATTACCTCTCTTAAAAGATTATCAACAAGCTTCTAGCTTTTCACATGCTTTTATCACACAATCTAGTTAAACAGCAAGCTTGGTATAAAATTGAACACTCTATGACTCAATTTTTGAAGCATAACAAAGATATTAGTTTGCTATTTTGGCAAGTTAGAAGATATCAGAGGTGTTTTCCCTATATGGAAACGGAAAGTAATATTTCGCAAGATATATTGAAACAGTGGAAAAAATTTCAGAAAAATAAAAAAATGTACAATAGGTTGATCCCATGTCTTTCCCTAAATTTTATTGAAGCCAACATAGAGGACATAGTCCTAAAAACATGGAAGGAGAAGGGTATCTCCACAATAGAAAATCTGATGGGTAATAGAAATATTAAAGACTTCCATACATTGAATATGGAATATAGCTTAGGCTACAACGAGGTTTTAAATTATTTAAGAATCAAAGGGTTTTTGATTAAACATCTTGTTCCGAACTCAAAAAGGGTGAAGGTTTTGGGACATATTATGGAAAGAACATCTCTAAAGAGGCTGTGGCTGGATGTATGGAGTTGGACTCTAGAGACCCGGAACCACTTATTAAACCTATTCTTGAGAAATGGGTTTCAAATCTAAATATTACAATGGATGGGATGGAATGGAGAAAGGCCTGGAACAAAACTTATAAGAATATCCATTGTCTCAATCTGTTGGAATGTCAATATAAACTCTCTAATTGCTGGTATTTAGTTCCAGCTAGATTGTCTAAAATCTTTCCAGACAGCATTCACACTTGTTGGAAATGTGGGGACCGGATTTGGGATTACTTACATATGTGGTGGAACTGTCCACCGATTTATAATTTTTGGAACATGATTAGTAATGAGCTGTTAATTCTGATAAATAAGGCTGGTTGTTTCTCTCCAGATATCTTTTTATTACAAATAAAGGGAAAACAGCTGTTTGGTTTTGATACCCCTCTTGTAATACATTTACTGTTAGCTGCAAAATATATCTATAGCAAGGAACTGGAAAGAGTCCAATATGGCTCACAGTGAAAGAACAGCTTAAATTCAGATTAAAAATGGAAAGCGGTAAATCAAAACAAACATATATGTAATGGAACTCCTGGTTACAGCGGATAGAATCCCTATGGGGCCTAAAAGCCTATGGCTTTCCCTGGTATTAGGGAATATTGAGTTAAGTTCTCTTTTATTTTTTTGGTTCCCAGGGGGGTCTGCCTGATTGCTGGCGCTCTCTCTCTCTCTCCTGGGTCGCTCTCTCTATCTCTCTGTTTCTCTCTCAGAGGGAACCTGAAGATAGGAATAGGAAGAATAGGTTTTTATATTCTGTACATGAATAACCTCGATTTAGGGATTCTATACGGCCTTGTATTTGTTTGTATTTGTTTGTGACGTACATAACTTATGTTGGTCTGTTTATTTATTTTTTTATAATATGATATATTTATTAGGTGTGGCACTGTATACTTGTCTTGTATACAGGGTTACGCTCTTTCTTTGTGTACGGGGCACTTTAAGACGAATTGTTGGATAAGAGTGCAGCCCAGTGGAGCACTGGGTTAATACTGTAAATCAAACTTTGTATTATTTATTGTGTCCTGATGGGTCTTTACTTTTGGAAAATAAAAAAATATTATATATTAAAAATAAATCAATCTATTTTCTTTATATAAAACATAAAAACTATCCAAAATCTTGACACTAAAGTCTTGTTGTCTATTAGTGATGTCGCAAACACAAAATATTCGGTTCGCGAACGCGAACTTCCGCAAATGTTCAAAACCGGCGAACCGGGCGAACCGCCATAGACTTCAATGTGCAGGCGAATTTTAAAACACACAGGTACTCTTTCTGGCCACAATAGTGATGGAAAAGTTGTTTCAAAACTCCCATGGAAAATTACACAGTTGATGCAGAGTCTGGTCTTAATCCATAAAGGGCAGAAATCACCTAACATTCCTAAATCACAATGGATATGGATTGATACCTGACATATGACATATTGACACAGAGCAGAATAGGGACTGTTCCCCCTACATAGGGTCACTTGGCATATATGGATTAACACCTGTCCTCAGAGCCCCTGATACACACTGACACAGAGCAGAATAGAGACTGTTTCCCCTACATAGGGTCACTTGGCAGATATGGATTGACACCTGTCCTCAGAGACCATGATACACACTGACACAGAGAAGAATAGAGACTGTTCTCCTACATAGGTTCACTTGGCAGATATGGATTGACACCTGTCCTCAGAGCCCCTGATACACACTGACACAGAGCAGAATAGAGACTGTTCCTCCAACATAGGGTCACTTGGCAGATATGGATTGACACCTGTCCTCAGAGACCATGATACACACTGACACAGAGCAGAATAGAGACTGTTCCCCCTACATAGGGTCACTTGGCAGATATGGATTGACACCTGTCCTCAGAGACCATGATGCACACTGACACAGAGCAGAATAGAGACTGTTTTCCTACATAGGGTCACTTGGCAGATATGGATTGACACCTGTCCTCAGAGACCATGATACACACTGACACAGAGCAGAATAGAGACTGTTCCTCCTACATAGGGTCACTTGGCAGATATGGATTGACACCTGTCCTCAGAGACCATGATACACACTGACAGAGGAGAATAGAGACTGTTCTCCTACATAGGGTCACTTGGCATATATGGATTAACACCTGTCCTCAGAGATCATGATACACACTGACACAGAGCAGAATAGAGACTGTTTCCCCTACATAGGGTCACTTGGCAGATATGGATTGACACCTGTCCTCAGAGCCCATGATACACACTGACACAGAGCAGAATAGAGACTGTTCCTCCTACATAGGATCACTTGGCAGATATGGATTGACACCTGTCCTCAGAGACCCTGATACACACTGACACAGAGCAGAATAGAGACTGTTCCTCCTACATAGGGTCACTTGGCAGATATGGATTGACACCTGTCCTCAGACCCCCTGATACACACTGACACAGAGCAGAATAGAGACTGTTCCTCCTACATAGGGTCACTTGGCAGATATGGATTGACACCTGTCCTCAGAGACCATGATACACACTGACACAGAGCAGAATAGAGACTGTTCCTCCTACATAGGGTCACTTGGCAGATATGGATTGACACCTGTCCTCAGAGACCATGACACGGTCAGGTTTATTCACTAAAAGTTCAACTGTTAGGAATTCAAAGTGAAATAGTCAGACTGACAACTACCGACTCATTTTTCCAATTTGCCTATTGTGAATGTGAGATTCCCTTTGACAATTTACCTGACAATTCACATTTAAGTCAATAAACCTGCATATTTTGCAATTCACTCTACAATTCATCACAATCACCAGTTTGTGAATAAAACCAATTGAGTCCTAAGAGATTTAGTCATCCATAAATATACTTTAAAAAGTAAGCCAGGGATTAGATTTCTGCTCAGGTGGGTTTTTCATGTTTACGGCAGTTGGGTTTACAGCAGAATATGTTTTGATCTTTCTCTCTATACAGGAACTGCAATGGATGCAGCTGTGTTGGGATTATGGTGGAAATGATTCAAAGAGTGAAGAAGAGATAAAGAAATAATGAAACTGAAGAGATAATTGGTTTCACATATATATGTAATTAGAACTGCATTAAGAATTACACTTAATGTTTATTAGTCAAATATGTTTTGACTCCTTCATTTCCTGGTTACAGAAGAGAGCAGCCATGTGGGTTTATGGAGAAAATGTATGAGTAGACAAATGTTATGTTCAATTTCAATTTTCAATTTCATTTCATAAAGATCAGACTGCTGGTTTAAATTTCCAAACTGAGCAAAAACTCTGCGTAATGCCTTCCTACACTTGTAGTAATAGTAGGAATAAATATTAAAGAACAGTATAGCATTAATAAACACAAAACTGTATTACTAATGCTATAATGTCCCTCTGCCTCTGTGGCCCAATGCACCCCTGGTGTTGAAAGGGTTTAACACTTACCTTAATTCCAGTACCGAGGTCCCTCGGCGATGTCTCTGTCTGCTCCTCTAGCGACGTCACAGAGGACCTGTGCACAGATAAAATATCATAGGAAAATACTTCTCAGAAACTGCAATATTTTACATTGCAGAGTTAGGGGAACAAGGACACTGCACCAGACCACTTCCATGAGATGAAGTGGTCTGGGTGCCTATAATGTTCCTTCAATCTCCTCAAACATTTTAAAGCTGAACCACCATCTCCAACTCTGGTGCAAAAGGTCACATACACAAGGACAGCCAGTGTCACAACTTTGTGCTTTCATGAGCTGAGAAGGAGATTATAGATCTCAATTACCGATCCAGTACAAGCAAAAGTAATGTGAAGACTTTAGTTTGCAATTTACGAAATACAAATTAAGGAACAGCACACACAAAAATACAGTTTTACATTTTAGAAGGCTAATTAAATTCACAAAATCTCAACAAACATATGTATGAAAATTCAGTTCCACCTTATATGGCAATATTATGTTAAGCCAACCGCTACATGCATCCATCAAGTTCAGTCTTTCTCAAACCTGCTTTTGCTGTTGATCCAAAAGAAGGCAAAACACAAGTTTGAAGCACTTCCAATTTTGCTACAAACTATGACAAAATTCCTCTTGACCCCAGAGTGGGAGTCAGATTTATCCTTGGATCAAGAAGCCATTACCCCACAAATTAAAAATTATATCCCTGAATGTTATGTTTTTGCAAGTATGCAGTTGCTGTTTAAACATCTGTACAGACTCTGATAAAACTACATCTTCAGGCAGAGAATTCCACATCCTTATTGTTCTTACTGTAAAACTTTCCTTTGCCTTAGACTAAATCTCTTTTCTTCCAAACTAAACATGTGACTTTGTGTCCTATGTATAGTCTGCTTATGAATAGAGTTATAGTATCTGCTTATGAATAGATTTCCAGACAATAGTTTTTATTGGCCCCGAATATATTTGTATAATGCTATCATATCCTCTCTGAGGTGCTGTTTTTCTAAACTAAAAAGGTTTATATTTTGTTAACCTTTTTTTAAAGCTAAAACGTTCCATTCCTTTTATCGATTTTGTAGCCCACATCTGCACTTTTTTAGTGCCATATTATCCTTCTTTAGAGCAGGTGGTCAAAAATGCACAGCATATTCAAGATGTAGTCTTATCAGTGATTTATAAAGAGGCAAACTTAAATTCTCATCCCAAGAAATAATGCCCCTATTTATACATGACAATACCTTACTGGACTTGGCCACTGCTAATTGACATTACACATTGTTTCCTAGCTTGTTATCTATAATAATTTCCAAATCCTTCTCGTGTGTTGTTATCCCTAATTCACTACCATTTAGGGTGTAAGTTTTTTGTGTATTACTTACCCCAAATTGCATAACTTTGCATTTTTCTACATTAAATTTGATCAGCTGTTTAAGTGCCCAGTGCCCCAGTCTATCTAAATCCCTCTGTATTATACTAATATCTTGCTCACGTTGTATTACTTTACAGAGTTTTGTGTCATCTGCAAACACTGAAACATGACTGTCAATGCTTATTTCAATATCATTTATAAATATGTTACATAGAAGTGGTCCCCAAATAGAAACCTGAGGGACACAAATTACCCCTTTTGTCCAGCTTGAACATTTACCATAAATGACAACTCTCTGTACTCTATTTTAAACCAATGCTCTACCCAAGATCAATAATTTTCATGTAGACCAATTTCTTTTAGTTTGAACACTAACCTATTGTGTGGAACACCAATCTAAGTAAATCATATCCACTGCAACACCCTGATCTATACCTCTACTTACTTACTTCATAGAATGCAATTATGTTAGTTTGACATGACCTATGTTTCATAAAACCATGCATATTTTTGCTAAGAACAATGTTCTTCTCAATGAATTCCGGAATATCTCTTAATAACCATTCAAGTACGTTCCTAGCCACAGAAGTTAAACTCACAAGTCTATAATATCTAGGATTTTGAACCCGTTTTGAATATAGGAATCACATTTGGATTTTTCCAATCCTCCGGTACAATTCCTGAATGAATAGTATCTTGAAAAATTAAAAACAGAGGCTCACTTATTTCCACACCTAGTTACTTAAGTACTCATGGGTGAATACCATCAGAGCTTTCTTTATATTAACTTTCTTTAGTTGCTGCAGAGCCTTGTCTTGAGTCACCCAATCACATTTTTTTTGCAAGCTTTTTGCAGCAATGATTTGCATATCTCTAGTCATAGGTTCTTCCTCAATATATACTGAGAATAAAAAGTTATTTAAAATTTCTGCCTTTTTCTAGTCTTCATTAACTAACAACTGCATCAAAGTTTTCAGTGTACCTACACTTTTATTTTTTAAAAATTTTTTTAGAATGTATGTACTTAAAAATGTTTTGAGGTTGGTTTTGCTCTCTTTCTTTTTCTATCACTTCCTCATTTTGTAGTCTATTCACCTTTTTGCATGCATTATTGGCTTCCTTATATCTTTTATAGGATGCCTCTGATTTGTCAGATTTAAATGCTTTAAATGCCCTTTTCTTATTTTGAAAATCTTGATTTACTTTCCCACTAAGCCACATAGGTTTCAATTTGTTTCATTTATATTTATTACCCAATGGTATATACCTTTCTAATATCTGTTTGAAGATTTTCCATTTGTCCTCCCTTTTTTTTTTTACTAAATGTTAGTCAATATATTGTAATGCTGCCCTTATCGTATTGAAATTGGCCTTTTTGAAATGATATGTTTTGGTTTACCCCATGTGCATTTGTTTTATTTTTAATTTATTTCAAAAGACCCTATATTGGGATCACCATTTCCTAAGTGCTCCCCTACTTGAATGTTGGTCAAAAGTTCAACATTGTTTATTATAACCAGATCAAGACAAGCGTCCTTCTTAGGTGGTGTTTGTACAAATTGTATATATATATATATATAAAATATGCAGTATGTGTGTGCTAAAGGCTAATGTTCCTTACTGAATATACAGAGGAGATTTGAATATATAAAAGATATTTGTTATATAATGATAAAAAAAGAATTGTAACTAAATTTACTAGAATTCTTCAGTGTGGTGTTCTATTTTGGAAGCAATTGGTGATCATATTAAAGAGGTAACGTTCTCTTTGTTTTTACTATGTATTTTGAGCTGTTGGATACTAAGCTACTGCTGCTGTAAGCACGGTGCTTTATCT
Source organism: Pelobates cultripes (assembly GCA_933207985.1). Classification (NCBI taxonomy): domain Eukaryota; kingdom Metazoa; phylum Chordata; class Amphibia; order Anura; family Pelobatidae; genus Pelobates; species Pelobates cultripes. The sequence goes on along the minus strand of OW240912.1, from coordinate 110,852,360 downwards.
TTGTGTTTTTATATGATGTTTGTATCACACAGCTATGTTACATTGCTGCCAGCCACCCCATGTTTGTCTTATGAAGAGTTTATAAGTATGTAGGGGCAGCACCCCTTCCTGTCTCAACAGGGAAATTTGCCTTTTAGCTGATACCGGCAATGTGTTTTGTATGTTTTATAGCCCTTTTTAGGGTTAATAAGTATGGGTTTATAAAACACCCCCATTAGAGATGTTTACACTTAGTCTGATACCAGTAAAGTTTATTGTATCTGTAGAAGCCCTATAAACGGTTAAATGTGAAAGGGTTTATAAAATACCCTGTCCTGTCTCATTGGAGATTCTTGGCTGATATCAGCAAATCTAATGGCTGGAGTAGGACTCACCTTTTGGGGCTTGCCTTGACGGGGCAGGTGAGCTTATATTCAAATGGCCATTGGAATAAAACTAAAGAGCCTCCATTTTGTTTAAATGTACATAGGGATTTAGGCTGGATCGCAGGTAACGTTCTCTTTGTTTTTACTATGTATTTTGAGCTGTTGGATACTAAGCTACTGCTGCTGTAAGCGCAGTGCTTTATCTTTGTGTTCATATTAATGAGGGTAAAAAAAAAAAAAAAAAATCTCAGGCACTCACTGTGATTGTGTCCAGGCAGGTTTATTTTTTATTCTTATGCATATTCCGTGTGTTTTTTTGCTGACCCATGCTCAGTAGCACCCTGGATTGTAATATTGTGGCTGAGTGCGACCCTATCTTTTTTCCATTGCATTTTAATGAGGGTGACATGCTTGAGAATGATTTTTATTTATTTGCAAAGTATTTGACCAGATGGAATACACAGGGGTCTGACAATGATCTTCAGAATATTCAATAGATTTTAAAAGTTGAATAATACCAGTGCTGAAGCTGGCCCATACAAGTGAAAGCACCATAACTAAAACACTGTCACTTTAATGGCACTTTTTATTTTTTTATTGTTTTTGCTCACATTTTGAGTGATTTATAGGCTTTTATATAAGGAACAAAATTTAGCCTTAATAAAAGAATTAACAGAGCATTTTTTTTAGAGAAAACGTAAGTGATGAAATTCCCATAGATACGATTTGGTGTGCCTATAAATGTACTATAAGAGGTCATCTAATTAAAATAGGCCATCAAGAAAAAATTTATAACTTTAGGAATCTTGCAGAATTATTTGTAGAATTGGACAAACTGGAGAAAATAAATAAAATTAACCCCTCTATTGACGAAATTAATAATGTTTTGATCCAAAAGATGCATTTCTCTCTGGAAAAACTGAGGAGTACGTGGTACTATAAGGGAAATAAGGTGGATAAGCTACTAACTAGCAGACTAAAAAATGAAAAAGTGAGAAAGACAGTTTCTAAAATCATACAGGGCAACAACACTATTCTTGTCTCTCCTAAAATAGGACAGGCATTTCAAGAATTCTATTCTAACCTGTGTAATCTGCCAGATAGACATACACCGATAAATATTTTTGAATTTTTTAATAAATACCAGATCCTTAAGGTGCCTCAGGATCATTTAAATCAGTTGAACAAACCTTTCACACTAGACGAGGTGCTTGTAGCACTCGGAAAACTTAAAACCGTTAAGTCCCCCAGCCCAGATGGCTTTAGTAATCATTTTTATAAAGTTATGAGTGGAAACCTTACTAGTATGTTTAATTATTTTAAGGAGACAGGTAATATTCCCCAAAAACTTCTAAAAGCCTATATTGTACCAATTCCTAAAAATAATAAAAACCCTGGAATAATTGCCAACTATAGACCTATCTCTCTTTTGAACACTGATATAAAATTATATTCTACATTATAGCTTCAAGATTGAATAATATAATTCCTTTAATAATACATGGGGATCATATTAGGAGAATGATCGATATTGCGGACTGGGTTTCTAGAGAAGGTGTGTCTCTCCTGGCTCTGTCATTGGATGCTAAAAAGGCTTTTGACAGAGTCAGGTGATGCTGCATTAGTTTCATTTGGCCTTACCGGGGATATTAGACATTCTATTATGGCTTTATATTCTTTCCCCATGGCTAAGGTGGTAGGAGGCGGGTTTTCATCGGAGTGGTTCCAACTAAAAAAATGGCACTCGACAGGGCTGCCCGTTATCTCCCTATTATACCTTATCGCTATAGAACCACTTGCAATAGCGATAAGAGCAACTGAACAAATTAAAGGCCTGCATATTTTGGGGGATAGCCTTAAGCTAACAATGTATGCAGATGATGTAGTCCTTACTCTTAGTGACCCAGGTAACTATTTGAGACAACTTATGCCTCTTATGAAGGAATTTTCAGAAATCTCAGGTTATAAACGGCAGCGGTGCCATTACATTTAACTCAGCAGTCGGTGGAGGGGCTAAAAAAGGACTTTGGGTTTGTTATTTCTAAATCATTTAAATGTCTGGGTATCGAAATAGCAGAAGACCACTTAAAAATAATGGAACTTAATTTTTTTATCATTAGTTAAAAAAATGGGAAGAAAGTTAAGGAAATGGAGAAACCTAGAGATATCTTGGTGGGGGAGGATAAATACAGTACAAAATACAAAATCTTATATCTTTCCTAATTGTATCTATCTGTTCCGTATGGTTCCTTTAGCATGTCCAGACAGTGGGCTACAGATTGCACAGACTCTTATCAATACGTTTATATGGTATGGCAAACAATCACAAATTAACCAAAAAAGATTGGCACTTAAAGTTAACATGGGAGGATTGGGATTACCTCTCTTAAAAGATTATCAACAAGCTTCTAGCTTTTCACATGCTTTTATCACACAATCTAGTTAAACAGCAAGCTTGGTATAAAATTGAACACTCTATGACTCAATTTTTGAAGCATAACAAAGATATTAGTTTGCTATTTTGGCAAGTTAGAAGATATCAGAGGTGTTTTCCCTATATGGAAACGGAAAGTAATATTTCGCAAGATATATTGAAACAGTGGAAAAAATTTCAGAAAAATAAAAAAATGTACAATAGGTTGATCCCATGTCTTTCCCTAAATTTTATTGAAGCCAACATAGAGGACATAGTCCTAAAAACATGGAAGGAGAAGGGTATCTCCACAATAGAAAATCTGATGGGTAATAGAAATATTAAAGACTTCCATACATTGAATATGGAATATAGCTTAGGCTACAACGAGGTTTTAAATTATTTAAGAATCAAAGGGTTTTTGATTAAACATCTTGTTCCGAACTCAAAAAGGGTGAAGGTTTTGGGACATATTATGGAAAGAACATCTCTAAAGAGGCTGTGGCTGGATGTATGGAGTTGGACTCTAGAGACCCGGAACCACTTATTAAACCTATTCTTGAGAAATGGGTTTCAAATCTAAATATTACAATGGATGGGATGGAATGGAGAAAGGCCTGGAACAAAACTTATAAGAATATCCATTGTCTCAATCTGTTGGAATGTCAATATAAACTCTCTAATTGCTGGTATTTAGTTCCAGCTAGATTGTCTAAAATCTTTCCAGACAGCATTCACACTTGTTGGAAATGTGGGGACCGGATTTGGGATTACTTACATATGTGGTGGAACTGTCCACCGATTTATAATTTTTGGAACATGATTAGTAATGAGCTGTTAATTCTGATAAATAAGGCTGGTTGTTTCTCTCCAGATATCTTTTTATTACAAATAAAGGGAAAACAGCTGTTTGGTTTTGATACCCCTCTTGTAATACATTTACTGTTAGCTGCAAAATATATCTATAGCAAGGAACTGGAAAGAGTCCAATATGGCTCACAGTGAAAGAACAGCTTAAATTCAGATTAAAAATGGAAAGCGGTAAATCAAAACAAACATATATGTAATGGAACTCCTGGTTACAGCGGATAGAATCCCTATGGGGCCTAAAAGCCTATGGCTTTCCCTGGTATTAGGGAATATTGAGTTAAGTTCTCTTTTATTTTTTTGGTTCCCAGGGGGGTCTGCCTGATTGCTGGCGCTCTCTCTCTCTCTCCTGGGTCGCTCTCTCTATCTCTCTGTTTCTCTCTCAGAGGGAACCTGAAGATAGGAATAGGAAGAATAGGTTTTTATATTCTGTACATGAATAACCTCGATTTAGGGATTCTATACGGCCTTGTATTTGTTTGTATTTGTTTGTGACGTACATAACTTATGTTGGTCTGTTTATTTATTTTTTTATAATATGATATATTTATTAGGTGTGGCACTGTATACTTGTCTTGTATACAGGGTTACGCTCTTTCTTTGTGTACGGGGCACTTTAAGACGAATTGTTGGATAAGAGTGCAGCCCAGTGGAGCACTGGGTTAATACTGTAAATCAAACTTTGTATTATTTATTGTGTCCTGATGGGTCTTTACTTTTGGAAAATAAAAAAATATTATATATTAAAAATAAATCAATCTATTTTCTTTATATAAAACATAAAAACTATCCAAAATCTTGACACTAAAGTCTTGTTGTCTATTAGTGATGTCGCAAACACAAAATATTCGGTTCGCGAACGCGAACTTCCGCAAATGTTCAAAACCGGCGAACCGGGCGAACCGCCATAGACTTCAATGTGCAGGCGAATTTTAAAACACACAGGTACTCTTTCTGGCCACAATAGTGATGGAAAAGTTGTTTCAAAACTCCCATGGAAAATTACACAGTTGATGCAGAGTCTGGTCTTAATCCATAAAGGGCAGAAATCACCTAACATTCCTAAATCACAATGGATATGGATTGATACCCGACATATGACATATTGACACAGAGCAGAATAGGGACTGTTCCCCCTACATAGGGTCACTTGGCAGGTATGGATTGACACCTGTCCTCAGAGATCATGATACACACTGACACAGAGCAAAATAGAGACTGTTCCCCCTACATAGGGTCACTTGGCAGATATGGATTGACACCTGTCCTCAGAGCCCCTGATACACACTGACACAGAGAACAATAGAGACTGTTCCCCCTACATAGGTTCACTTGGCAGATATGGATTGACACCTGTCCTCAGAGCCCCTGATACACACTGACACAGAGCAGAATAGAGACTGTTCCTCCCACATAGGGTCACTTGGCAGATATGGATTGACACCTGTCCTCAGAGACCATGATACACACTGACACAGAGCAGAATAGAGACTGTTCCCACTACATAGGGTCACTTGGCAGATATGGATTGACACCTGTCCTCAGAGACCATGATACACACTGACACAGAGTAGAATAGAGACTGTTCCCCCTACATAGGGTCACTTGGCAGATATGGATTGACACCTGTCCTCAGAGACCATGATACACACTGACACAGAGCAGAATAGAGACTGTTCCCCCTACATATGGTCACTTGGCAGATATGGATTGACACCTGTCCTCAGGATCCCTGATACACACTGACACAGAACAGAATAGGGACTGTTCCCCCTACATAGGTCACTTGGCAGGTATGGATTGACACCTGTCATCAGAGACCATGATACACACTGACACAGAGCAGAATAGAGACGGTTCTCCTACATAGGGTCACTTGGCAGATATGGATTGACACCTGTCCTCAGAGACCATGATACACACTGACACAGAGCAGAATAGAGACTGCTCTCCTACATAGGGTCACTTGGCAGATATGGATTGACACCTATCCTCAGAGACCCTGATACACACTGACACAGAGCAGAATAGAGACTGTTCCTACTACATAGGGTCACTTGGCAGATATGGATTGACACCTGTCCTCAGAGACCATGATACAGACTGACACAGAGCAGAATAGAGACTGTTCCCCCTACATAGGGTCACTTGGCAGATATGTATTGACACCTGTCCTAAGGATCCCTGATACACACTGACAGAGCAGAATAGAGACTGTCCTCCTACATAGGGTCACTTGGCAGATATGGATTGACACCTGTCCTCAGAGACCATGACACGGTCAGGTTTATTCACTAAAAGTTCAACTGTTAGGAATTCAAAGTGAAATAGTCAGACTGACAACTACCGACTCATTTTTCCAATTTGCCTATTGTGAATGTGAGATTCCCTTTGACAATTTACCTGACAATTCACATTTAAGTCAATAAACCTGCATATTTTGCAATTCACTCTACAATTCATCACAATCACCAGTTTGTGAATAAAACCAATTGAGTCCTAAGAGATTTAGTCATCCATAAATATACTTTAAAAAGTAAGCCAGGGATTAGATTTCTGCTCAGGTGGGTTTTTCATGTTTACGGCAGTTGGGTTTACAGCAGAATATGTTTTGATCTTTCTCTCTATACAGGAACTGCAATGGATGCAGCTGTGTTGGGATTATGGTGGAAATGATTCAAAGAGTGAAGAAGAGATAAAGAAATAATGAAACTGAAGAGATAATTGGTTTCACATATATATGTAATTAGAACTGCATTAAGAATTACACTTAATGTTTATTAGTCAAATATGTTTTGACTCCTTCATTTCCTGGTTACAGAAGAGAGCAGCCATGTGGGTTTATGGAGAAAATGTATGAGTAGACAAATGTTATGTTCAATTTCAATTTTCAATTTCATTTCATAAAGATCAGACTGCTGGTTTAAATTTCCAAACTGAGCAAAAACTCTGCGTAATGCCTTCCTACACTTGTAGTAATAGTAGGAATAAATATTAAAGAACAGTATAGCATTAATAAACACAAAACTGTATTACTAATGCTATAATGTCCCTCTGCCTCTGTGGCCCAATGCACCCCTGGTGTTGAAAGGGTTTAACACTTACCTTAATTCCAGTACCGAGGTCCCTCGGCGATGTCTCTGTCTGCTCCTCTAGCGACGTCACAGAGGACCTGTGCACAGATAAAATATCATAGGAAAATACTTCTCAGAAACTGCAATATTTTACATTGCAGAGTTAGGGGAACAAGGACACTGCACCAGACCACTTCCATGAGATGAAGTGGTCTGGGTGCCTATAATGTTCCTTCAATCTCCTCAAACATTTTAAAGCTGAACCACCATCTCCAACTCTGGTGCAAAAGGTCACATACACAAGGACAGCCAGTGTCACAACTTTGTGCTTTCATGAGCTGAGAAGGAGATTATAGATCTCAATTACCGATCCAGTACAAGCAAAAGTAATGTGAAGACTTTAGTTTGCAATTTACGAAATACAAATTAAGGAACAGCACACACAAAAATACAGTTTTACATTTTAGAAGGCTAATTAAATTCACAAAATCTCAACAAACATATGTATGAAAATTCAGTTCCACCTTATATGGCAATATTATGTTAAGCCAACCGCTACATGCATCCATCAAGTTCAGTCTTTCTCAAACCTGCTTTTGCTGTTGATCCAAAAGAAGGCAAAACACAAGTTTGAAGCACTTCCAATTTTGCTACAAACTATGACAAAATTCCTCTTGACCCCAGAGTGGGAGTCAGATTTATCCTTGGATCAAGAAGCCATTACCCCACAAATTAAAAATTATATCCCTGAATGTTATGTTTTTGCAAGTATGCAGTTGCTGTTTAAACATCTGTACAGACTCTGATAAAACTACATCTTCAGGCAGAGAATTCCACATCCTTATTGTTCTTACTGTAAAACTTTCCTTTGCCTTAGACTAAATCTCTTTTCTTCCAAACTAAACATGTGACTTTGTGTCCTATGTATAGTCTGCTTATGAATAGAGTTATAGTATCTGCTTATGAATAGATTTCCAGACAATAGTTTTTATTGGCCCCGAATATATTTGTATAATGCTATCATATCCTCTCTGAGGTGCTGTTTTTCTAAACTAAAAAGGTTTATATTTTGTTAACCTTTTTTTAAAGCTAAAACGTTCCATTCCTTTTATCGATTTTGTAGCCCACATCTGCACTTTTTTAGTGCCATATTATCCTTCTTTAGAGCAGGTGGTCAAAAATGCACAGCATATTCAAGATGTAGTCTTATCAGTGATTTATAAAGAGGCAAACTTAAATTCTCATCCCAAGAAATAATGCCCCTATTTATACATGACAATACCTTACTGGACTTGGCCACTGCTAATTGACATTACACATTGTTTCCTAGCTTGTTATCTATAATAATTTCCAAATCCTTCTCGTGTGTTGTTATCCCTAATTCACTACCATTTAGGGTGTAAGTTTTTTGTGTATTACTTACCCCAAATTGCATAACTTTGCATTTTTCTACATTAAATTTGATCAGCTGTTTAAGTGCCCAGTGCCCCAGTCTATCTAAATCCCTCTGTATTATACTAATATCTTGCTCACGTTGTATTACTTTACAGAGTTTTGTGTCATCTGCAAACACTGAAACATGACTGTCAATGCTTATTTCAATATCATTTATAAATATGTTACATAGAAGTGGTCCCCAAATAGAAACCTGAGGGACACAAATTACCCCTTTTGTCCAGCTTGAACATTTACCATAAATGACAACTCTCTGTACTCTATTTTAAACCAATGCTCTACCCAAGATCAATAATTTTCATGTAGACCAATTTCTTTTAGTTTGAACACTAACCTATTGTGTGGAACACCAATCTAAGTAAATCATATCCACTGCAACACCCTGATCTATACCTCTACTTACTTACTTCATAGAATGCAATTATGTTAGTTTGACATGACCTATGTTTCATAAAACCATGCATATTTTTGCTAAGAACAATGTTCTTCTCAATGAATTCCGGAATATCTCTTAATAACCATTCAAGTACGTTCCTAGCCACAGAAGTTAAACTCACAAGTCTATAATATCTAGGATTTTGAACCCGTTTTGAATATAGGAATCACATTTGGATTTTTCCAATCCTCCGGTACAATTCCTGAATGAATAGTATCTTGAAAAATTAAAAACAGAGGCTCACTTATTTCCACACCTAGTTACTTAAGTACTCATGGGTGAATACCATCAGAGCTTTCTTTATATTAACTTTCTTTAGTTGCTGCAGAGCCTTGTCTTGAGTCACCCAATCACATTTTTTTTGCAAGCTTTTTGCAGCAATGATTTGCATATCTCTAGTCATAGGTTCTTCCTCAATATATACTGAGAATAAAAAGTTATTTAAAATTTCTGCCTTTTTCTAGTCTTCATTAACTAACAACTGCATCAAAGTTTTCAGTGTACCTACACTTTTATTTTTTTTATTTTTTTTTAGAATGTATGTACTTAAAAATGTTTTGAGGTTGGTTTTGCTCTCTTTCTTTTTCTATCACTTCCTCATTTTGTAGTCTATTCACCTTTTTGCATGCATTATTGGCTTCCTTATATCTTTTATAGGATGCCTCTGATTTGTCAGATTTAAATGCTTTAAATGCCCTTTTCTTATTTTGAAAATCTTGATTTACTTTCCCACTAAGCCACATAGGTTTCAATTTGTTTCATTTATATTTATTACCCAATGGTATATACCTTTCTAATATCTGTTTGAAGATTTTCCATTTGTCCTCCCTTTTTTTTTTTACTAAATGTTAGTCAATATATTGTAATGCTGCCCTTATCGTATTGAAATTGGCCTTTTTGAAATGATATGTTTTGGTTTACCCCATGTGCATTTGTTTTATTTTTAATTTATTTCAAAAGACCCTATATTGGGATCACCATTTCCTAAGTGCTCCCCTACTTGAATGTTGGTCAAAAGTTCAACATTGTTTATTATAACCAGATCAAGACAAGCGTCCTTCTTAGGTGGTGTTTGTACAAATTGTATATATATATATATATAAAATATGCAGTATGTGTGTGCTAAAGGCTAATGTTCCTTACTGAATATACAGAGGAGATTTGAATATATAAAAGATATTTGTTATATAATGATAAAAAAAGAATTGTAACTAAATTTACTAGAATTCTTCAGTGTGGTGTTCTATTTTGGAAGCAATTGGTGATCATATTAAAGAGGTAACGTTCTCTTTGTTTTTACTATGTATTTTGAGCTGTTGGATACTAAGCTACTGCTGCTGTAAGCACGGTGCTTTATCTTTGTGTTTTTATATGATGTTTGTATCACACAGCTATGTTACATTGCTGCCAGCCACCCCATGTTTGTCTTATGAAGAGTTTATAAGTATGTAGGGGCAGCACCCCTTCCTGTCTCAACAGGGAAATTTGCCTTTTAGCTGATACCGGCAATGTGTTTTGTATGTTTTATAGCCCTTTTTAGGGTTAATAAGTATGGGTTTATAAAACACCCCCATTAGAGATGTTTACACTTAGTCTGATACCAGTAAAGTTTATTGTATCTGTAGAAGCCCTATAAACGGTTAAATGTGAAAGGGTTTATAAAATACCCTGTCCTGTCTCATTGGAGATTCTTGGCTGATATCAGCAAATCTAATGGCTGGAGTAGGACTCACCTTTTGGGGCTTGCCTTGACGGGGCAGGTGAGCTTATATTCAAATGGCCATTGGAATAAAACTAAAGAGCCTCCATTTTGTTTAAATGTACATAGGGATTTAGGCTGGATCGCAGGTAACGTTCTCTTTGTTTTTACTATGTATTTTGAGCTGTTGGATACTAAGCTACTGCTGCTGTAAGCGCAGTGCTTTATCTTTGTGTTCATATTAATGAGGGTAAAAAAAAAAAAAAAAATCTCAGGCACTCACTGTGATTGTGTCCAGGCAGGTTTATTTTTTATTCTTATGCATATTCCGTGTGTTTTTTTGCTGACCCATGCTCAGTAGCACCCTGGATTGTAATATTGTGGCTGAGTGCGACCCTATCTTTTTTCCATTGCATTTTAATGAGGGTGACATGCTTGAGAATGATTTTTATTTATTTGCAAAGTATTTGACCAGATGGAATACACAGGGGTCTGACAATGATCTTCAGAATATTCAATAGATTTTAAAAGTTGAATAATACCAGTGCTGAAGCTGGCCCATACAAGTGAAAGCACCATAACTAAAACACTGTCACTTTAATGGCACTTTTTATTTTTTTATTGTTTTTGCTCACATTTTGAGTGATTTATATATACAATTACATATACAATAGTGACCAATATATATATATATATAAATCACAATTTGTGGTCACAATTGTATATACTATATACATATATATACACACACACACACACAATACCATTTGTCCCGCACTCGCAGCTCCCGATCTCGTTAGCGCCTCGGTGCAATCTCCGGCCTTCGTATATACAGGTGATACTCGAAAAATTAGAATATCGTCCAAAAGTTCATTTAAGTAATGCATCGTAAAAGGGGAAACTAACATATGAGATAGACACATTACATGCAAAGCAAGATAGTTCAAGCCGTGATTTGTCATAAGTGCAATGATTATATTTTCTCATGAAAACCCCAAACCAACAATCTCAGTAAATTAGAATATTACATGCAATCAATAAAACAAGAAGTGTACATAGAACAATATTGGATCTCTGAAAAGTATAAGCATGCATATGGACTCAGTACTTGGTTGGGGCCTCTTTTGCAGCAATTATTGCCTCAATGCGGCGTGGCATGGAAGCTATCAGCCTGTGGCACTGCAGAGGTGTTATGGAAGACCAGGATGCTTCAATAGCGGCCTTCAGCCCTTCTCCATTGTTCGGTCTCATCGCACTTATGACAAAGCACAGCTTGAAATATCTTGCTTTGCATCTAATGCGTCTATCTCATATATTAGGTTACGTTGCATCACTGAAATAAATGAACTTTTGCATGATATTCTAATTTTTGGAGTATCACCTGTAGTACCTTGATGGAGAGCACTCACAGGACTCGATATGTTTCAACAAAGTGCTTTTATTTCAGCAACAGACAATCACATCCAAAGTGTCAGTGTCAACGTTTTAG
>OW240912.1:110804263-110821972 GCA_933207985.1 Pelobates cultripes | reverse complement strand
CGTCCACTGATAGGAGAGGCGGAAGGTATTAAACTGATCAGAACAATACTAAACACACCACTCCTTTTTTTTGGTGAGGCTTTACAGGACAGAGTGCTTCTCCACGGGACATGTTAACTCACGGGCAGCTGGCTCATCAAGGAACCAGAGCAGCTTTTCATGTACAGGTAAGACACGTGCAGCCGGTAAGGGTTCAGGCTCTTCTTCCTGGAGGATATGCTGCAAGCCTGTTGAACGAGGTGACCTTGCTCGGGTCCCAGGTGTACTGTTCCTAAAATGGCTGCCATATACACGTCCACTGATAGGAGACGCGGAAGGTATTAAACTGATCAGAACAATACTAAACACACACCACAAATAAGGTTTCTCTCATATGGCTCTCCTCAAATGATGCTTAAGATTAGAAGCTGGCTGAAAGCATTTCTCACACTCAGAACAAAAATATATTTTTTAACATTCTCTCCACTTTGAGCGAAATAGCGTTTGGGAAGAGATTAACATAATTAAACACAGGCAGTAAAAATACAGTTTTTAGCCATACCCTGTAACTTTAAAACTACACATCCCATCTTCATAGTACATGTTGGAATCCAGCGCTAAAACATAAACACTGTAAAATCAGCCAAATCCATCCAGGGGTTAAAAAGTTATGGAGGTCCCTTTATGACCGACCGCAAGCACATTTTCCTGCCCAAAACAGTTCCACAGATTTGGGCTGTGAGGTCGCTCTATTTCAGGCTGAAAAAACGACTAAGTCCCATCGCCGAATGGGACTTAGTCTCTGCAGCTGAAATAATTTCCCATTTACTGAACCAAGTGGGAAATAGCAAGGCAGGCACAAAGGGTTTGCACAGGTCTGGGGACACAGGGGACACCGTCTTAAAGGGGCCGTGTCCCCAACAAGTCTGGGGACACGGCCTTAAAGGGGCAGTGTCCCAATCTTCCCGATGTCCCAAAAAAGGTGTTTAAAGGGCCAGCACCAGTCACATAAAGAGTCCATAAGCCCCAATATGCCCACCGACAGTCTTAAAGGGCCATACACACCAAATAAAAGTGCATACATTTTCACAATCTCCCAGGGGCCATAGTCATGCGGGAGGAGGCTGGCAAATAGGCTTCTCCACAGCCCAGGGAAGCAGGGCAATTTGCCATTTAAAGGGCCCGTTACAAATAGCAGTTTGTAACAAGGTGTCAATCCATATCTGCCAAGTGACCCGATGTAGGGAGAACAGTCCCTATTCTGCTCTGTGTCAGTGTGTATCATGGTCTCTGAGGACAGGTGTAAATCCATATCTGCCAAGTGACCCTATGTAGGAGGAACAGTCTCTATTCTGCTCTGTGTCAGTGTGTATCAGGGGATCTGAGGACAGGTGTCAATCCATATCTGCCAAGTGACCCTATGTAGGAGGAACAGTCTCTATTCTGCTCTGTGTCAGTGTATATCATGATCTCTGAGGACAGGTCAATCCATATGTCAAGGTATCCAATATGTCATATGTCAGGTGTCAATCCATATTGTTGGTTAGGAATGTTAGGTGATTTCTGCCCTTTATGGATTAAAACCAGGCGCTCTGCTTATCAACTGTGTAATTTTCCATGGGAGTTTTGCCATGGATCCCCCTCAGAAAAGTAACACAGTCAGGTGTTAGTCCTTGAAACAACTTTTCCATCCCTATTGTGGCCAGAAAGAGTCCTGTGTGTGTTTTAAAATTAAGCCTCCCCATTGAAGTCAATGGCGTTTCGGGCGGTTCGCGAACATTTGCGGAAGTTCGCGTTCGCCGTTCGCGAACCGAAAATTTCGGGTTCGCGACATCGCTAATCATGACTGAGAGATAGGGTATGCGATGTGATCCACTGACCACAGAAAAGCGTTGGTAGACACATTGCATCAAAGTGCCTGTTAATGACCAACTACATGAGGAGAGGGACCATGCTTTGTTATAAGCATGTCCATACACGTATTACAATGCCAGGCTTTCAGTTTGTTACCACAAAGCAAAATGCAGTTGTGGATATAAACTCACGACGTATCGTAAGAAAAACTGTTTGAACACCAGACTGAGATTCGAGATCAGTGAACAGTGGACCAAAATAGATAAATGAAATCATATTAATTAATATACTTTCAATATACCTTCTTCTCTGTATTAACTATTAAATATTAAAGTTAAAACAATAACATTTAAAAGCCAACTTTTAGTGTGGATAGGAATTACAAGGCCGTTCATAATGTGAGATAAAAAACAGCTTTTTTAAAAACTGAATAGTCTGTGAACACAAAATGACCTTGCGCTGAAAATTCACTTGCAGGGAAAAAAACCCCCAAAACTTATTTATTTTTTTTAAAGTAAATTAATTAATTAAAGTAGTTAGAACCTCCCTCAAAGTCTCGATGACTTTGCAAGAAACATGTCGTCCTTAAAGGACCATTCTTTAATCATCTGTTAGCGATTTCGCGATTTCGTGATATTTTTATTCAATATATAAACATTTTTTTTTTTTCAATTTGACAATTTTTATTGTTTTGTCATATAAAAGGGTAGGGGTACAGAAAGTGAAGAGGGAAGGGGGGACAAAAGGTTTAAATCACGAAATTGCAGTTTGTACAACATTGCTTTGTGTTAAACAAGTCATTAACCTTGATATACATGAAATTGCACTTGTACTGTGATTCTTTTTATCAAACATGACTTTATGTTGCTATATTATGTGGCATCTTGCTGGATGGTTAGCGGGGAATATCTAGTATACCGAGGCAGCTTATTAGCATTTGTTCATGGGGTCTATCAAGGACCGTCTCTGCTGTCGACTATTGCTATGTTTCCTTGGGTCGGCCTCTTTGTCTTTCTCAGCAGTTCTAGGGTGTGAGGGTAAGCAGCGTTTTATATTGCTTATGTTATTTATATAGGGTTGACACAATATACGTTATAGTTTATTATGTGTGTTCACTATTCTAGGTGTCCTGTGTTTCCATTCGCTTTTGGTTTAAAGGAGGTCTGGTGATATCGATTCCTAAGGACCTGGTCCATGGGCTGTATTTGTATGCGGTAACCATCTCGCAGCTTCCTTTTGTGATATCTTGTAAAAAGTCTAGTGCGTGATTTCGTGTTTCCCTGTAGGACTCTTGGGTAAGGTTCGAGGCTGGGGGGGGGAGAGGGGTACAGGGGGTAGGAATCATAACTAGGGTAGTGTGTATAACCCTGGTGAAGTCCGTTACTGACGCGGACATCTTTGGGCAGGGAGTCGTGTCTTTAGTCTGGTTCAGTCGTGTAGTGTGTTATAGCTTCGCTTGAGTAGCTAGCAGGTTTTGCTACCCATAGTGGTATTGGTTTAGAGTGTCTTGAGTCATTTTAGCCTCTTTTCGCATTAGGCTAGGGGGGGTTTGGGAGTGGCTGCTGTGTTGACAGGTAGGTACGCCACATCTCGGCCATGGGTAGGCTCAGTTTCCCTATTTTGAGTTGATTCCACATTTGTAGTTCATAATCCACTGTTGTTGACAACAGAGTCTTAATTTCCTGTGATGAGGGTAGTGTAGAGGTCTTCCAGTTTCTAGCAATTAGGTTGGAGACAGTGCTCAATATGATATATATCATTTTTTTTGCTGGTTTGGGGATGTGGGCAGGGAATGATCTTAGGAGAATTGTTTTGGGCTCGTGGGGCAAGGTGTATCCCGTAACATCTTGAATCATATGTTCCGTCGTTGTCCAGAGTTCGTTCACAGTGGGGCAGGTCCACCACACGTGTAACATTGTGCCTCTGTGTGAATTGCAGCGCCAACATATGTCTGGTGTGTCAGGATACATGTTATGTAGTCGTGAGGGTACCATGTACCATCTATATAGCAATTTGCGTGACGTTTCAAAATGTGCCGCACATGAGGATAAACCTTCGTGTGTTGTGTATATTTTCTCCCATTCACTAGGGGAGAGCTGTTCTTGGAGGTCTTCCTGCCAGTCCTTCATGAATTTCCATGTGACTTCTGTTTTGGGGTTTTCTAGGCCGTCGTAGCAGATGGACAGCGTTTTTTTCGGAGGTGTCGCTGACATACATTGTCGTTCAAATTTCGTCGCTGAGGTCTTTAAAGTCTGGTTACTGTTGGTGATCGAATTATCTATCAGTAGAGCTTTTAATTGTAGGTACGAGAATGCGAAGTTCGGTGGGAGCGAATATTCGGTTTGAAGGTCTGGGAACTGTTTTAGGCCTTCAGCTGTGTAGAGGTGGAATAGGTGCGTGATGCCCTTTTTTTCCCATTTACGGTGTGGGAATGTGCCATTGCAGTGGTGTATTGTTTTGATCGGGGCGGTTAATTCCCACGGGTGAGCTGAGCATAGTTTTTTCCTGCAGGTGTCCCATGTGGATAGCAGGAGTTTGGTGGTGGGCAATAGGTCCTTGGAGTTTGGCCTTACGTGTTTGGGAGTCCACAGCGTGGATGAAAGGTCGTTGTTGATGCAGAGCTGGCTTTCCAACGCTACCCATTGTGGGGGCTGGTGTGTCGTGTGTGCATTGATTACATTTGAAAGTAGAGCTGCGTGGTAGTATGCTTTGAGGTTTGGGAATCCCATACCTCCTTGTTTTGTGTGTTTGAAGAGCAGGGCTTTAGGTACCCTGGGGCGTTTACCGCACCAGCAGAAGCGGAGGAGGGCTGCTTGCATCTTGTTCAAGTAGCTTTGTGGGATCTTGATTTGCAAGGACCGGAAGAGATACAGGCATTTAGGAAGTATCGTCATTTTGATAGCCGCTATCTTTCCGACCCATGATAGGAATAAATTCTTCCAACTATGTAATTGTCTTTCAATTT
Source organism: Pelobates cultripes (assembly GCA_933207985.1). Lineage (NCBI taxonomy): Eukaryota > Metazoa > Chordata > Amphibia > Anura > Pelobatidae > Pelobates > Pelobates cultripes. Next base: position 110,817,174 of record OW240912.1, on the reverse strand, counting down.
CTCGAAACAGTTTTACGTAATTTGCTGTGAAGAGGTCAGTGGTCTTGTTAGTTATCCTGATGCTTAAGAATGTTAGGAAATCTGCTCTCCAGTCATATTCGTGAGTTGCTTTAAGGGTATTTTCAGTATTCCTGGGTACATTGAAGCATATCGCTTGTGTCTTGGCGATGTTGAGTTTATAGTAGGATTGTTGACTGTATGTGTGTAGTTCTTTGTGTAAAGAAGGGAGGGAGATGAGTGGTTGGGTGAGTGTGAGTAGAATGTCGTCCGCGAATAGATTAAGTTTGTACTCCTGTTGGCCAATAGGAACCCCATGTATGCTATCATTTTTGCGGATGGCTATAGCTAGTGGCTCTAGGGCTAGGACGTATAGGAGGGGGGATAGTGGGCAGCCTTGACGGGTGCCATTGGTGATTGGGAAGGGTTGGGAGCAGAACCCCGAAGTTAGTACTGTCGCTGTGGGGTTGCTATAGAGGGCATGAATGACCGCCAAGAAGGGCGGAGGAAAGCCGTAAAAGGTCAGGGCTTCGTGTAGGAAATGCCAGTTTAGGCGATCAAACGCCTTTTCGGCATCTAACGAGAGCATGATGCTCTCCAAGTTGGTCCGTTTTAGGAGGTGATGTATGTCAAGGACCTTTCTGGTGTTGTCTGGACCCTGTCTGCCTGCCACAAAGCCTACCTGATCTGTGTGGATAAGGGAGGGTAATATTGTTTTCAGTCGATCAGCGTGAATTTTTGCGTACATTTTAGTGTCTGCATTAAGCAGCGAGATTGGTCGGAAATTTTGGCATACAGTTGGAGGCTTTCCTGGTTTGGGTATTGTGATTACGTGGGCTGACAGGAACTCAGTGGGGAAGGAGCTCTGGTTGGTCGCTGCATTAAAGAACTTGGTAAGTGGGGGGGCCAGTATGTGTTTAAATGTTTTGTAGTATGCATTGGTGTACCCGTCTGGTCCTGGTGCTTTAGCTCTGGGCATTCCCTCTATGTGGTGAAGAACTTCTTCTGTAGTGATTGGGGCACTGAGATGAGCTGCTTGGCGTGCGTTAATAGTGGGAAGTGCTAGGTTGGTGAGGTAGGACCGTATGGACGTTGGTGTGGGTCGGGGAGAGTTTAGGTCGTTTTTCAGGTTGTACAGAGAGCTATAGTAGTGGGCGAATTCGTTACAGATCTGAGCGGGCTGAATTATTTTTTGTCCGTTGGGCTTGCATAGGAATTGTATTCTCGTTTGGGCTTGTTTGTCTCTAAGTCTTTGTGCCAGTAGTTTCGTCGCTTTGTTACCCATCGAGTAGGATGTAGCTTTTAGTTTTTTCAGCGCTGTCGTTGCCTTGCGGAGATGAATGACATTGATTTCGTTTTGTGTGCTCTGTATTTGCTGTCGGAGTGACGTCGTGGGATTTGTTTGGTTCAGCCTATGTAGGTCCTGAACTTTCTTGAGGAGTGAGAGCAGTGTAGTGTGGTTGGTTCTTTTAAGATATGCCGCTCTGCCCATCAGGATACCACGGATGACTGCTTTGTGGGCTAGCCAGAGTGTGGCGGGGGACGTGTCAGAAGGACTGTTGCGCGTGAAGTATAGAGTTAGTTCGGTTTTTACTTTGTCCAGGAATGAGGGGTCGTTGAGAAGATGTTCGTTTAACCGCCATGGACTACGTTGTTTAAATTGGTATGAGTCTGCAAGGACTAGTGACACCGGGTTGTGGTCTGAGATCGAGGACGTTTCTATGTCACATGTTCTTATTTGGTGTAGGTGCGTGTTTCGTAGGAGGAACCCATCTATACGGGAGTAGGTATTGTGGACTTGGGAGTAATGGGTGTATTCCTTATCGTTCGGGTGTAGGGTTCTCCAGACATCGTATAGTCCATGTGCTGACAAAAGCTTATTTATAGAGTTGCAACATTTGTGTAGTGTCTTTTTGCGTTTTGTTGAGTGTCTAGCTGTGGAGTCTGCATTTGGGTCTAGTATGTGGTTATAGTCGCCGCATATGATCGTGGTACCTGTTTGGAGTTTGTCCACTTTTTCTAATCGGGAGGCCAAGTAAGTCGTCTGGTTGTCATTTGGGGAATAAGAGCTCACTAGTGTGTATGTTGAGTTGTTCAAGGTACATGTTAGAATGATATAACGGCCCTTCGGATCATATTCGACTGAAATTAGGTCAAAGGCTAGAGTATGACTTAGCAGTATCGACACACCTTTGCTCTTGTTAGGGGAGGTCGCATGATACTGGTGCGGGAAGTTTTTGAGTCCCAAAATGGGGTTGGAGTCATGTTTGAAGTGGGTCTCCTGTAGGCAGACAATGTCTGCACGTGAGTTAGTAAGTTCTTTGAGGAGGGTGTGCCGTTTGTTGGGTGAGTTCAGACCGCGTACGTTATGTGTGACTATTTTCATTGTCTGTGGCTAGTGTGGGTGACTGGTATTTGTGAGTCGTATGTTGCGCGTGTATGTCGTAGTGTTAGGAGGAGGGGGTGGGCTAAGCCTCGACGGAGCGAGGCGCCTGTCAGGGCGTCCGGTGTGGGTGCTCGTGTGGGTCAGTAACGGGCTTCCGTGGATTGGTCGGTGTTGTTTACCACTAGGTCTATGATAAACTTGGTTGAACACAATAAAATAAGACAATAAACAGTTATGCAATAAGCAAAGAAAGTATTGTACAAAAATAACTTGTAGGGGTATGTGCCGTAACTATGGCACTTCCTAAGTGGGGGGTGTTGTGGTCGGTTCGGGGCGAGCGGAGGTCGCTACGGGCCCAACTTGGGTCGGGTGCGCCTCGCCCAATTGTGCGGTTAATATGTGTCGGTTGGAGCGACCGGCACCGGTATGGGCAGTAAAGGGCCTGAGCTGGGGTAGTAGAGGCTGAGACCATAGAGGTCGGCAACCGATAGGGTGTATCACAAGTGAGTACAGAAGTGTTGTTTCGTAAGGCCCATTGCGCTTGACGCATTTAATGCCGCTCCCATCTCCAATGGGAGGGTCTCATAGGCATATCATAAGGGTGCTAGCAATCTGTGAACTATGCATTATCGTTACAGTATAATCTAGTCTATAACAGGTAAATAACAGTATAAACGTGGAAGGAACTTGCTGTTTCCCGATAGGCATGTTCAGTCTTCTCTTGGAGATGTGCGTCTCGTCTTCTGAGGCCGTCCGATTTCAAATGGCGGTCTGCTGGGGTTCTTGGGATTCGGCTGTGTATTCAGGGACATATCCCATTGTTGCAAGAGGTTCAGGCCTTCTGCTGGTGTGGATGCTGAGATGAGCTTCCCGCCTTTCGATATGAGCAGTTTTGCCGGGTATCCCCAGCGGTACGGCACATGGTGGTGCCTCAGTGTGTCTGCTACGGCTTTGAATGAGCGTCTGCGGCGTAGAGTCTCTGCTGAGAGGTCCATAAACATGAGGACATCTTTGAATTGAGTGGGTAAGTCCTTTTTGTTGCGGTGAGCTCGCAGTATTTGGTCTTTGATATGGAAGTAGTGGAGTCTCATGAGGACGTCCCTTGGAGTGGATGGTGCCAGGTGTTGTGGCTTAGGAAGCCTATGTATGCAGTCCAGCAGGAACATTTCTGCGGGAATGTCGGGAAGTAAAGCGTGGAAGAGCTCCACAGCGAAGGCTGTTAAGTTGTGTGGCGCAATTTCCTCAGGTACTCCCCTTAATCGAATATTATTGCGGCGTGATCTGTCTTCTGCGTCCGCTATTTTGGTCTCCTGGTTATGGAGCTGTTCCTCAATTTTGCTGAGGCGTGTATCAGATTCCTTTTGGGCTCCCATGAGGTCCCCTACAGTGTCCTCAAGATGAGAGGTCCGGGTTTCCAGTTCTTGGAAGCCTTTTCTTATATCACTGAGGGCTGCTGTGATTGTAGATTGCATTTTGGTAACTACTCCATCTAGCATGGATTGCAGGAGGCAATCGTCTGGTTTACTCACTGTGGGGTCATGCTCCGGTTCAAAGTCCGGGTCGGCGCCATCTTGGATTTGAGTGTCGGCAATTTTAGACTGCGGCGTGCGAGCCGCAAAGAAGGATGATTTATCTTTTGCCTCCGCGCTTTTTTTCCCCCGGTGCTGGGACATCGTGCCTGCGGTGTGGGACTGGGGAATCACCCGTTTTGGCTGCTTTGTGCCGCTTAGAAGAGCCCGAGTCAGCGGAGCTCACTTAGTGTGCGTCCATCGCACTCGATGTCCGGCCACGCCCCCAATATATAAACATTTTTAACCTATTCCAAGTACTTTTTTTTGGAATTCTTTATTTTCGTTATGCTCAAGGTTAAAACATTCGCCTGTGAGGTACCCCAAAGGCAATCCTCTAGCGCATGAAAACATTTAAACATATAAGTACATGGTAGACCAAGCACATTTTTGGTCATAAACATATGTAATTTAAGAGGCATACTATATAAGCAAGAGTAAAACAGTGAACTAAGATATTGGCAAGTTGGGATTGTATGGCAGGATGGGTACATGTTTTCATTGAGTGCTAGGCCAGAGTGTTTAGCCGCTTATTCTAAGGTTATTGTAGCTTTGGTAGCAGATTAGATGTAGCGGGGACCGTCATGATAGTGTGGTGATGTGAAACTAGCTAGGTGCCTGGTTAGGCAGCGGTATTCGCTTAATTATGTGCTCGTCTACGCTCTAGGCCGCAGTCAGTTAGGCCTGAGGCAAATCCTTCATGGTTCCATTTCTTTTCTAAAGATTGTAGACCGCTTGTCTCTATCTGTAAATCTCTAAGGTATATAAGGCTGAGGTCAGGTTAATTTTAGGCTCTAGTAGTAACGCGCGCGCTAAAGAAGTACTCATTCATAAGTAAAGCGTAAATCTAAACATCGGGCAGTAATTTGTAACTTTGCCCCTTTTAAGTGAATTGTTAACTAGCGTGTCGCGCTTAAATAAAATATCTATGAGCTGTTTGAGCAAGAATGGTTACTGACTGCTTTGCCTTAGGTTCCTATTAGTCGGTGGATGTCTATGCCTTTGTGTTATCTGGTGAGGCTAAGCAGTATGTCATTAAAAGCCGTATATGTTTAAAATCATGGTCACACTATGTCCCTTGCATGTTGAGTACAGACTGCTGCATCTGGATTAGAGGGACCGGTGCAGTAATAGTTTAGAGATGAAGTCTCTGGGAGAGGGTCTCTTGTGAATTGCAGGCTGTTGGTGTAGTGCACATTGTTTTTGCGTGGCTGGGGATAGGTAAGGGTGGCCTAGAGTGATATAGTCACTGTGCTGTGTCTCTGTGTTGGACCCTATAAAGTCCTTTGTGGTCCTGAGTGGAGTAAATCAGCATCCCACCGTTTTTTGGGGTCAATGTTAGCAGTCCATGTTACTATTGAGGGAAGTCGGTTGGTTGGTCGGGCAGGTAAGGGGCCCTGTGGGTGGTCACGGCTGATCTGTATTTATTACCATCACAGTGGCAGGCTTCGTGTAGCTCCTAAGAGGTGACTGCTGCATAGGAAATCGGCGTGGAGTCCCGGGGAATGAATGGTGCGGTCTTGCCCGGAGACCAGGTGTGGGTTGAAGGAGTGTTGTTGGTCGGCGTCACTTGGGTAGTGGATTCATGTGGCAGACCAAGAGTTTGCAGTATAGCCTGTGCTTCTTGTATGTCTTGGATGGTGTGTATGGTCATCCCTTGTTTCACCGTCAGTGCTCTGGAAGATCTCCAGCGGTAGTCGATGTTGTGGAGCTGGAGCACGGAGGTAAGTGGCTTGAGAGACTTGCGCCAGGCCAGGGTGGCTCCAGATAGGTCCGCGTAGAATGTCAGGTTCATGGTTTCGAAGTGGAGGGTTTTTTTTTCCCATAGGGTTGCGAGGATCTTAGCTTTTTCATGACGTTTGCGGAAAGTGATTATCACATCTCTTGTGGCTGTGGACGGAGCATTGGCATGTTTGGGGACACTGAAGATCTCATCTGGGGAAGGTGTTATGTTTTGTCTGTTTGTTAGAATTGCTAGCAGTAGGCGCCCCATGACTTTCGGAAGATCAGCCTCCGGTATTTCTTCAGGAATTCCCCTTATCTTGATATTGTTTTGCCACCTGGAGTCTTCCTGCACTGCCAGGTGACGTATGTGTTGCTGGTTCTGCTGTTGCAGCTCCTGCAGAGAGTATTGCAAAGCGTTTATGTCTTGGGCCTGGGCCTGCGAGGTTCCCTCAAGAGTGGAGATGCGGCCTGTCAGGCCTTGTATGTCCGTGCGGAGCGCTGTGACATCCTCGTGGATGTGTTTCTGCAGGTCTGCCAGCAATGTTTTAAGGACAGCTGTGGTGACTGGCTCTGAGTCCATTCAGGCTCCCCTTCCATTTGGAGGTGGGGGTCGTGTATAGTCTTCCTCCATATCGTCAGATTGCTCCTCTGAAAAATCTGAGCATCCGCCATGCAGTGCCGCCATGTTTGACTTGCTGGTGCCGCGGGCCTGTCTCCATATTTCTCCAATCGTAAGTCCTGAGGTTGGCTTGTGTGGGCTCACTTTTTTCCCCTTTTGCCCCATATGTGTTCTGGGTGGATTTCGTCGGTTCGGGTAAAGGAGGGAGGTTATTATTGTGGTTTTAATTTCGATTAGGGCACGGAGTCCCAAGCCCATTTTATCTTCATATATTGCTGAAACTGGGACTGCTAGCCTGAATTGGCACTGTGACGAAGTGCCCTTCGCCACTTGTGCCTGGAGGGGACTACTGGCTAGCCTCCTGCCTTCCGACTATGGCCCCTGTGCTAATAGCTGTATTTTCTCCTGCAGAAAGGTTTATTTGTGTATTTCTGCCAGGGCGTTCGGGACTTTCAGTGCTACCTCAGATATCTATGCCATGGAGCCTATTTGTGTAACAAAAGACTATGGAAAAGACTTTGGCTCCATGGCGATTGAACTTTGGCTCCATGGCGATTGAACTGTATGTAGGTGATCTGAGCGCCATTTGGTAATAATGTGCGCTCAGATTTAAACTACCTGGGGATATGTTGCATGTATATGTTTTATGTAGTAATTGTAACATTGTGTAATTTTATGTCTTTTTGCAACCATGTGGTTAATGGAGTCTTGCCTCTCTCCTGGGAGATAATTTGATTACTTCCCAATTATCTCCAGGATAGAGAGGTGGGAATGTGATGTCACTGTGGGAGTGTTTTGTTTGTATTTTCTGTGATTGGCTAATATCCAATATGTGTCCCATTGTTCCACCAGGTCCCCTAGAGGAGTGTCCACCTGGTGGACTCTTGCATGAATACCAGGCAGGTAGCCTTCAATAAACCAGACATACTTGCACCTTTCTTAAAGCCTTGGCTCATGCTTAGGGGAAGAGATACCTACACTCTGGGGATTGCTATAATAACTTACTCCCCAAAGTAAGCTCTTTAAGAGCTTGATATGTTCCTGCTACGCTCTCTGGATTTAGGAGAGGTTCACCCACTGGGAGCTGTATCCTGGTCATGGATCCAGGGTGAGTGAGAGATGGCGAGACCCCGGCGCAGCTGCATTGCTGGAAGTGGGGTCCACAGTGCTGATGGTGTCGGTTGGAGTGCTCGGAGTTCTCTGAAAGCGCTAGGAGCATCAATTGACGGAGGTACTCGGTCGGAGTGCCAGCGGTCCTTCACAGGCACCCCTGAGCCTGCTATACAGAGCCTGGTACGGCTCTGGGAAATGTGAGTGGAAGTCCTAAGCAACAGCATTATTTCTGTTTTTAAAAGGTTCACACAATGTTGTGTTTTATTTTATAGGTATTATCCTAATATATCTCTACTCATGGTAGTATTATTTTTGTATTATTTCACATATTTGGAGTTTGTATGTAGACTGGTATATTTTGCTTATTTTTAACCCCTTAAGGACGGAGCCAAATGTACACGTTGTGAACGAAACAAAATGTAAACAAAACCTGGCATTTGCGCTACATGTCTGTCCAACTGTAATTCACCTCTTTCATATTAAATGCACCCACCCTTATTGTATATCATTTTATTCAGGGGAAACAGGGCTTTCATTTAATATCAAATATTTAGCTATGAAACATAATTTAATATGAAAACAATGGGAGAAAATAAGATTTTTTTGATTTTTTTAGTTCTACGTGACATTTTAACAGTCAATGTCATAATACTGTTTGCTTTTACTGCAATAAAATACACATATTTGCATTCAGCAAAGTCTCACGTGTAAAACAGTACCCCCTATGTACAAGTGTTTTGGGAAGTTACAGGGTCAAATATAGCACGTTACATTTGAAATTGAAATTCGCCAGATTGGTTACGTTGCCTTTGGGACTTTATAGTAGCCCAGGAAAGAAATTTACACCCATAATGGCATATCATTTGCAATAGTAGACAACCCAAGGTATTGCAAATGGGGTATGTCCAGTCTTTTTTAGTAGCCATTTGCTGAACACAAATATTTGTGTTTGAAAACAGTAAAAAGTATTGCAGCAATAAAATCGTCCGTGTGCTGTTTGTGCGTGAAAAATGCAAACAATGTCACTTTTACTGGCGATATCATTGTTGTAATACATTTTACTGTTTTGAAACACTAATATTTGTGTTCAGCGAAGTCTCCCGAGTAGAACAGTACCCCCATGTACAGGTTTCATGGTGTCTTGGAAAGTTATAGGGTTAAATATAGTGCTAGCAAATTAAATTCCCTTTACTTTCGGCATGGGTTGTCAGGCAGGTCCCGCTAATTGTAATTAATTAAGATACCTAATTATGTAAATGTAATGTAATGGTATGACCTCCGGTCTTAAGGGGTTAAGTTAACTGGTAACATCAAAAAAATATCCTAGTAGTGGTGTAGCATAGTGTGGTATCTTGCGTCCCATCAACGAGTGGACCAGTCCTGGGTCCGCTTGGGAAACTTTGCCGGGCCTGGGGCTGATGATTCTGACAGTGGAATGCCCTAGTCCTTGAGCTGGCGCATGCCTTGTGCCGGGGTCGCTATGGAGTGGAGAGAGACCTGATGGTACACCAACAGCTTAGCCGGGTATCCCCATCTGTAGTGCAGTCCCTGTGCCCGTAAAGCTGCTGTAACCGGTGTTAATGACTTATGAAATTGCAGGGTCTCTGCTGAGAGGCCCGAAAAGATCTTAATGTAGCGGTTCCTGTCCGGCATTTCCGCGTTTCTGCTGGCATGAACAATACATTCTTTGGAGTGAAAGAAGTGTATTCTTGCTCTGACGTCCCGTGCGGAGGAGGTAGGCAGATGGCTAGGCCTTCTGATGCAATATGCCCTGTCTATGAGCAGTTGATCTGGGTGCAGTTCAGGGGTTAGCTGTTGGAACAGGTCTTAAGGGTAATTGTCCAGTTCAGTTTTGGTGACCGTGTCAGGTATGCCCTCAAATCAGTTGTTGTTTCTCCGTGACCTGTCCTCCAGGTCTGCCAGTTTCATCCTTTGGGTTTCTATAACACTGTCTTGTTCCTGTATCTTGTCAAGCAGGCTGTTATGTGCCATTGAGAAGTCGCCCATTTTGGACTCTAGATGTATTGTGCGGTTTCCAATGTCCTGCATGTCTTTCCTGGGTTCAGCTGTCAGGGTTTGCATTTGGGACTTAAAGCTCAGGTGTATATTGTCGGCGAGAGCTACTCCGACATGCGACCGTGCAGCTCGAGCGGCAGGCCACGCCCCCCATATAGCTAAAAAAATTTAACTCTTTGCTGCCATTTTGAGTTTTGTAAATATTATCTAATGATAAAAATTCTGTTTGTATGTAAAACAATACATAATTTCTAATCAAATATTAACAGCATTATATAGTATTTAAAACTTTGTAAACTCATGCTTATTTAATATCTCTTTATGATTTGTTTAAAGACCAACAAAGATAACAATACCCTCTGTGCTATTTAAATCCACGGTTCTCAGGTCAAAATTTTTCTTTTTAAAAGATATAGTAATGACACTTTACCTTCATTTTGTTCTTCATACCTACTAAACAACTGCAATTATCAGCCAATATTCAAAGTAGTAAATGCTATAACCATGGGCGTCCGCAGGAATTTTTCACGGGGGCGGGGGGCATAATTGTAATGACACCCATTTTTGGTCCCTTTTTGACAGTGTCATGAAAGGGAGGAGCATAGTCATTATTACATAAAGCCTGGGTGAATAGCGTTTTCACAACAAGGGTATCAGGAATACATGTTTGTATTCCTGACACTATAGTGTTCCTTTAAGCAAATTAAAGGAACATTCTGGTCACCATAACAACTTCATCTAAATGAAAATGCTATGATGCCATGAAGCCTGCTCTCAAATGGTCTAACCCCAAAGGCTTCCTCCAGCTCCAGATTTCCAGGTCGCTCAGTTGTATTCTGCTTCTGAAACGGAAGTGCAGATTGACGTCAGGCATGGGTGCTACAGATTGGCTAGAGTGGTCAGTTGACGCTCTAAGCCAATCGGTAGTTCCCGGTTCATAAAAATGTTTTACTTTTTTATGAATGGGGAGCTACTGATTGGCTCAGAGTGCCAGCTGACCACTCAAGCCAATCAGCGACATCCCTCCCCAGCGGCACTCGGTGCTTCCTGACACTCAGTAATAAAAGTGAACACATTAACACTGATATTTTTTTTTTACCTGGGAAGATGAGAAGGTCCAAAGTTTCCCTGCCAGGCCCAGGTACCAAAGCCTTATAATGTGGTGTCCAGAATAAAGTGGAGGGTTCACTTCACTTCTTCTTCATGCTCCAATCTCCTTTTCTTCTCCTTCATTTAACACAGTCTTCTTTTTCTTCTGACACTGTCTTCTTTCCTCCTTGGCTGCTTCTGCTCCTTCACCAGACATGTGCAATTCGTTTCGGTCCGAATGTGAATTTGGATGAATTTCGTCAATTCGGACATTAGGGTACTTCCGAATATCTGAATAGATGAATTGCCAAATTGCCGAATGTTTGAAGTCCCGAAGTTCCGAAATAACTGAATTTCCGAAGTTGCCAAAGTTCCGAAATTCCGAACCGAAAATTTCCCCCATGCACTTGCCTATCCTTTACCTTTCTGCTCCTTTCTCTTTCTGATCTTTTCCTGCTCCTTGCAGACCCTTTCTGCTCTTTCTGCTCCTTTACTTTTGTGCTCCTTTTGATTATTTCTGCTCCTTTACCTTTGTGCTCCTTCTGTACCTTTCTGCAGACTCTTCCTTCTCCTTGCAGACCCGTCCTACTCCTTGCTGCCCCTTGCAGACCCTTCCTGCTCCTTGCACACGCTTCCTGCTCATTTCTGTTCCTTCTCCTACTTCACCTTTGTGCTCCTTCTGTCTCTTCCTGCTCCTTGCTGCCATTTTCAGCTCCTTGCTGATGAGAGAAGGCGGTGGGAGGGAGGAGAAAGGAAAGGATCTAATAATACTAAACGAAAAAACAGTATAAGTCACTGGAAAAAAAGTAAAATAGAGGTATCGAAATAAGTTGGATAAAAAAAATAACTAAATATGTATTTGAGCCCAACTTCTTGAATAAACAAGAAAGTCCCACCAAAGTCCATTCAAAGTCCAAATAGAGTCCAAACTATAACAAACCAAGACTGGGGCTGTGGTGGTCTATAAGGTTGTAACAGCTAAACAGCCAAGGAGAGAATGGTTGCTGGACCCAAACTTGTTTGCTGAAATAATATTGAACTTAAAATGCAATTTAGCAGGTAAGTACAAAGAACCTGTGATCTAGTCAATTACAGAAAATGACCATGTGTAATAATATGAATATCCACTAGGTGTCCTTAGAGTACCTTCAATTTGCACTGGATGGCTGGATAACTTTCAGAAGATTGGGGGGCGGAGCCTGACTGTGAAGCTGATCAGACGTGTAAAGCTTGAGCTCCAGCTTTAATTGCTGAAAACTGCCTTTTTACACCAAATTTGAGGGCTTATTTGCTCATATTTGGACATGTACACAACAGGGGAACCCGGGTAAGTGGCAGCATACCCTTCTCGACCATCCTCATAGACGAATGCCCAATGCGCCTGTTGTGGCCTACTTGAGCCTGGACGGAGGAGAGGCGTCCGTCCTTCTCAAGATCTGGCCCCACAAGTGGACCCGCTGCACTCCTATCCCCCCCCCGCTGCAACGGTGGGGGTGATCCTGGTCCTAACAGGGCTGACAGACCAAACGTACAAATTGCTTACCACAGCAAGTGAGCGACCGGACACCCCGAGAAAAGCCACAACATGGTGGCCCTTACCACTGATACACGTGGCATGAATCCCCTACAGAAGACTCCCAGCGACGCAATCACCGAGTTCCAATGGTGGCTCAACCACCACTTTTAAAGCTTCTGAACAAGAAAGCAGAGAACGAGGAGCCAAACTCTAGCTGGAGACAAACAAGCCTACCAGCAGCGAAAGGCTCCGGAATAAATCTGTACACCCTGTACCTCTGGCTTAGCCCCGGGATGGCGGCGAGTCCAGGAGACAGTGGACAAGGCTCAAAGAAAGTCTCAGGACAGGAGGGGTGCCTCACCCGGACTGTGCTGGAAAACTTATGAAGACACCCAGGAGCAGCTGGAGTGGCTCATCAACGCTATCTCCAGGCATGTAACCATAGCCTCCAGACTGGGCATCGTCTGGCCTTATATTGACTGTCAGGGCCGCCATCAGGGCATGACAACCGTAACGGTTGTCATGGGCCCGGCGGTCCTGGGGGGCCCGGACGACCTGAGCAGTCGTCCGCATTCAGTGGGTACATACCGGGTCGCAGGGGGCCCTGCGACCCAGTATGTACCCACAGGGCCAGCCTCTTCTCCTGGGGGGCCCCCCTGAGGCTGGCCCTGCAGTCACCCGGCGGGCCAGCGCGCGAGGGAGCACTCTCTGTGTGCTTCCTCTTCAGCTCACTCGCGCACCGTACTGATGCCGGAGCCGGAAGATGACGTCATCTTCCGGCTCCGGCATCAGTACGCGGCGCGCGAGGGAGCTGAAGAGGAAGCATACAGAGAGTGCTCCCTCGCGCGCCGGCCTGCGCGCCCGCCGCCAGTGTCAGGGGGG
>OW240912.1:110745885-110804163 GCA_933207985.1 Pelobates cultripes | reverse complement strand
GGAAGGAATGAAATGGGAGGGGGGAAGGAGAAGGAATGAAATTTGAGGAGAGGGGGAGGAAGGAATGAAATTTGAGGGGGGGAAGGAATGAAATTTGAGGGGGGAGAGGAATGAAATTTGAGGGGGAGGGGAGAGAGGAAGGAAATTTGAGGGACGGGGGGAGAGGAAGGAAATGAGAAGGAAATTGGAGGGAGAGGGGGGAGAAGGAAATTGACGGGGGGAGGGGGAGAGATTGACATCCATCACACACAATGCACCCCTTGCACACAGAAAAACACACAATGCATTACACACAGATACACGTACACAAGCAATGCATCCCTTACACACAGCAACACACAATGCACCCCTTACACACACTCAATGCATCCCTTACAGACGCACACACTGCATCCCATACATACACAAACTCATCTTGCAGCCCTTACACAGATTCACACAATGCATTCCTTACACACATCAGGACATCCCCCCACACACACACTCCACTCCATGTGAACAAACTCATTGGTGGAACATGAAGGTGGACCCTGGGACCCAGACATTGAGCTGTGTAAAGGGCCCTCAAAAAAATGGAGCTGCTTCCCGTTCTCCCAGAACAGTGATTTTTGTGACCAGTTACAAACCGCCTCCAGAGAGCCTGTTGTGCACCAGACCAGTGGAGCCAGACGGCAGCTAGAGCCCATCATCATCCTCATCTGGTTGTAAGTAGGTAATCTAGTATATTATTTGTGGCACTAATCTCAATAATGTAAACACGGCAGCACTGCAGCAGTGGTGTTAGTTAACATGGCAGATCATATGGGTGGGGCATTGTGATGTCACATGGGGGGGCGGCAAACTTTACTTTTGCCTAGGGCGGCAAAAATCCTTGCACCGGCCCTGTAGACACTGCATCCCTGTGGGCGGATTCAGGGGGGGGGCAGCACTTTGGGCGGACTCGGGTGCAGGCACCGGGGGGCCCAGACCTTGAGCTGTGTCAGGGGCCCCAACATTTCTGATGGCAGCCCTGCTGACTGTACAGCTATATCACTCACAGTTCATGCCTGAGTACATAAAGTGAGAACTCTCTCCATACCTTATACTCTATAAATTATACTCACCATATGTTTACTTACTTAAATGCCAGAACATGTAACACGCTGCCATTGACATTTCCAGTAAGCGAGTTTTACTACTTCACGTAAAATAATAGTGCAGTACCATCTTAGAAATGACCTTGCCTGCATTAAAATAAGTCTAATTAGGCCTGTTCATAAACAAGCATTACATTTATACTTTGCCTAGCATGTACTATGAGCGTTGAACTATATAAGTCTGTTCATATATACACGTTACATTTTTAATTTGCCTGGCATGTACGTTGAACTTTAAAGCTACATTATCATCACAGACAGTAAGAAAAGCTTGTCTCTTATAGTATATTTTGTCTCTCCACTGTGTATCCCTCCTATTATTATAAACTAAAAAAGTGTGCTGTCTTTTCATATGCCATGTCATACTTGTAATGCCTGTTATCATTCTGCTTGCAACTGCCATTGTGGCTGAGCAAGCTTACCCATGCACAACAAAAATAAAGATTTAAATAAAAAAAGAAAACTTTCAGAAGATTGATTAAACATAGTAATAAAAGTATCCAAAAAAGTGCATTCCTTTTTGTATGATAAAACACTTTATTAAATTTTAAGATTAAAAAAATTTCACATTTCACAGTGGTTTAAAAGTCAAATAGGGAATAACACCCTGTCTCCTGATCTCTGAGATGGTTGTGTTGGATGGGGGCTGCAGTCCTCCCAGCCGTGTGTTACAGCTATTGAGCAAACAGTCAGTTTAGTGCATGGCTCCGTTCCAGGGCTGGACTGGGAAAAAAATTTGGTCTAGACATTTTTTAATCACAGAGACCCATTGAGCAATGACAAGCACACCCTATCTCAAAGTGAGCATGTTGGTTCAATGCTCTTCCAGCCAGACAACGTGCAGACCCCTGATAAACAGCCCTTGCATGAAAAAAGCCTGGTATTTGTTCTGCACAGCTCAAGCAAATTTATTAACACAAAATACTAAAAAAAAACAGGTTGCGTCAAAAGATGTAAAATGATACAATAATTTAATAGTAACAATATAAAAAGTCTAAATATTCACAGTCCAAATATTGCAAATTTCAGCCTTTTCTGAATTCTTGGGGAATGTTGGTTCCTGGTTAAGGTGTTTGCAGATATATGTAGGGAGACACAAAATGACAAATAATACTGCAGACTGTTTTGATATAAAAATAGGCCCCACAACAGTAGTATATGAGGTAGCACTCACATGTTATGGAGCTTAAACTAGCTCTAAGTAAGATTGCTTCCAGCGGTACAATCTCCACTGATATTTTTTATTATTTATTTATTAACCTGTTTTCTCAGTGTTTGCTTGTGATTTGTCCCTGGTGTCTCCATAAATAGGATGCCAGAGGAGAAAATAACCAGGAAAGCATAATGTGGAACCTGTTTTGGGGATTGCGTGTGTTTAGAGTGAGCTAATTCTGATGTGGTGTTGTTAATAGGTCAGTTTCAGTTGTGCTATGTTTGTGATGTTCTATATGTAGCTAGGGGCTGTAGAGAGTGAGGGAGTGTGTGTATAGGGGACATAGGTAGTATATGGGACATAGCGGCTGTAGTGTATGTGTGTACAGATGCAGTGTGTAGGTGATGCAGTGTGTACAGATTGTAGAGAATGGAATGGTGTGTGTGGTTAGGGAATATAGTTTGTGTTTGTTTACAAGGGATCTAGTGTGTACATATGGAATATAGAGTGTGTATGTCAGTAATGTTATGTGGGTGTAGGTGGTGCAACATGTGTTTAGAGGGGATCTTTTGTGTATCTAGGGATCTAGTGTGTATTTGTGTGTAGATGATCCAAAATTTTGTACAGGAACTAGTGTGTGTCTGTATGTAATGTGTGTAGGGGTGCACTGTGTGTGAGAGGGGTTGCAATCTGTGTTTGAGGGGTGCAATGTGTGTGAGGTGTACAGTGTGTGTGAGGGATGCAGTGTGTGTATGAGGGTACCATGTGGATGAGGGGGTGCAGTGTGTGTTTTTGTGAGAGGGCAATATGTGTGTGAGGTGTTAAATGTGTATGTAAGGGCTGCAGTGAGTTTGTGAGGGTTGCAGTGTTTGTATGTGAGTGTGTGGAGTGCAATATATGTGTGAGGGATTCAGTGTGTATGTGAGGTGTACAGTGAGAGTGTGTGTGTGAGGGGTGCAGTGTGTGTGTGTGTGTGTGTGAGAGAGAGAGAGGTGCAATGTGTGTGTGAGGGGTTAAATGTGTGTGTGAAGGGTGCAGTGAGTTTTTGAGGGGTGCAGTGTGTGTGTTTGTGAGGTGTGCAGTGTGTGTGTGTGTGTGGAGTGCAATATATGTGTGAGGGGTGCAGTGTGTGTGAGATGTGCAGTGTGTGTATGAGGGGTGTAGTGTGTGTGTGGAGGGGTGCAGTGTGGGTGTGAGGTGTGTAGTGTGTGAATATGTTTGTATGTGTTGTGTGTGTGGGGGCAGATTATTGCAAATATATTATATATGTCCTTTTTTTTATTACTTTAAATTAAAAAAAAACATTTTATCACCCCTTCCCTTCTTTCCTTTGCTCAAGGAGAATGGGCATTACAAGTCCTAGTGTTCCAATGGTGTTTGAACTCTAACCTGCAGTTCCTAAAGCTAGAGTTCACTCTTGCGAGATTGGAGCATTGCCATGGTAATAGCGGCAACACTCTGACCTTGCAAGAGGAACCCAGCAGAGATGCAAGTTAGTGAGGTTCTCTCCTTTCTTCCAAAGTTACGTGCAAGCAAGCTGGTGAAGGAGATCTTTGATCTCCCCACCGACCAGTCATGGCACACAGCTGGGCTGGTGCTTGGATAATGCGGGGCCTGCATTGGCCGGAATGGGGGATGCTCTTATCCATTGGGACTCACAGAGCCTGGTTTGCTGATTGTTAGTCTGGGCCTGCTCCATTTCCTGAAATAAAGTCGAATAAATGCGCTTTACTGTAAGCTTTAACATGTATATATAATAATGAAAAAATAAAAATAGAAAATTAAAATAATCATAGAAATATGAATACATTTATATAAGTAAATGTACAAAGTGGCACTACAAATGGGAATTATAATAATAAAAAATGGCAAATGAATAAGAAAGAAAAAAAAATATATATACTATATTCAAAGTGGATCATAACTTATAACTCATAACAATATAAATAATAAAATACGGTAAGTGCAATAAAATCTTTAATAATAGCTGGAAAACATTGGTACCAACATTGATAAAAAAAAATCAAGGGTAAAGAATTGAAATGCCCACTAGGTGGAGATAACCAACCTAAATGTCAATAAAAAAAAAACCATGATCATAATATCAAATATGAGAAATATGAAATTAATAGATATGTGCAATTAATTTCATTCCGAATGTACATTCAGACAAATTTTGTGCAATTCAGACATTCTGATGCTTACAAATGTCCGAAAGGCCGAGGTTCAGTAGTTCGGTGTTGAACCAAACCGAATGACATTGGTCTGAACTGCCGAAGTTCCGAAGTGCTTCGGATTTCTGAAAAGTGACAAAACAAGAGAGAGGGAGGGAAAATTACGTGAATGATGACAGGAATAAGCTAATTCCTGAAACTGGGAGCCCTTTAGATGTGCTGTGGTGAAGTGGCTGTGGTGGCTCCCACTGCCTGGACTTCCACCACAACCACTTACACATCTATAGGGCTCCCAGTGCCCGGACTGCCACCACAACCACACAACCACTTACACATCTATAGGGTTCCCACTGACCGGACTGCCACCACAACAACTTACACATCTATAGGGCTTCCAGGGCCCAGGCTGCCACCACAACCACTTACAAATCTAAAGGGCTCTCAGTGCCAGGACTGCCACCAGCCACTTACACATCTATTCTATAGGACTCCCAGTGCCAGGACTGCCACCACAACCACTTACTAGACATGTGTAATTAATTTCATGCAATTCGTACATTTGGAGGCTTACGAATGTCCGAAGTGCTGAAAAACTAAATTTCTGAATTACCAAAGTTCCGAATTGCAAAATTCTGAATTGCCGAAGTTCGGTAGTTCAGAAGTGCCGAACCGAACGTCTTTGGTCCGAATTGCCGAAGCAGACAATTTTTTTTGCAAAATATAAAATGGTGGTGAGAGCACTCAGATCATGCAAATACAATATTTTACCAGAACTTTGTTTGTTGAAATATCTAAAAAAACATAAAACACAGAAACATAGTATAATATTGTTTAAAATATGTGCAAATGTTTTTATGTGACTGGTTAAACTCACATATTGCTGAGTCACTTTAAAAGCTGACTCAGACTTAGGGCTTGTATGGAGATGAGAAATCTCAATTCTGGACGTCCTGTACCACACTTTATGGATCCGCGCTGGAAATATTTTCTAAAATCACTCCAGGATGCAGAATCAAATCCAAATTGATTTTATTATTAAAATACTACATAAAATTAAAAATAGTAGTAGATACAGGTAAAATGTCCTTTGTGTATACCACGACGCGTTTCGGCATTCACAGCCTTTCTCAAGTGGTCTGTTTCTCATCTCTAAATTTGTTCCTTTATATCTTCAAATTTCAGCGCCCTTTCTCCGGCGTCCCGTATGTCTTCCGTTTTCGTCATCACTCTGCGACTTCCGGTTACGTTACGTGATGACGTTTCCGTTTGCATCATCATTCCTTATCCAAACGGCTACGTCATGACGTCTTTACCCGGAAGTACTATCGGCGCCATTTTAGAAAATCTCTTAACATGAAAATTCGCCAGTCTTTTGTCCATTTACATACACTCAATATATTCATCTGTATATGAGGAAAGCCCACATTAGCAAATAATTATCAATAAAATTCATAGAATAATAATAAAAAGAGGTACTATTTACCTAAAAAAAAAAAAAAAAAAAAGAAGGGAAAAATGTATATCATTAGAAAAGAACGAGGGGAAAACATTTCTAACATATAAATTAAATTAAAATAATATACAAAATATTTTTAAATATAAAAAAGTCATTTAAAACACTTGATACTATATACATGAATTAATCTCAAAGTCTATATTTAAACCATAGGGGGACAGTGATTCCATATTAAAAATCCACTTCATCTCATTTTTACTAAGGAGGCATTCTATATCTCCTCCTCTCCAATGGGTTTTCACCGCCTCTATTCCTATAAATTCAAATCCACTGGTATTTCCTCCATGTACTTCCAAAAAATGTTTAGAAACATTGTGTAGGGTAAACTTTCTATTTATATTATAAATATGCTCCCTAATCCTTATCTTCAATGTTCTGGATGTCTTCCCGATATACTGTAAACCACAGGGACAAACTATCATGTAAATTACATTTTTTGAGTTGCATGTTACAAAGGATTTTATCTCATGTGTTTTTTTGTTCTGAAAAGAAATAAAATTGGTGACCTTTTTATGCTAATTCTTTCTTAAAATACAGCCTCTACATGTTCCACAATAATAAAAACCTTTTTCTTTCTTGAACATAGATATAGTTTGGGAGTTTTTTTCTTTATCTAAAAAACTTGAGGTTAAAACTTGCTTGATATTTTTCGCTCCTCTAAAAACCACTTTAGGTTGTACTCCCAAATATTGATGTATTTCCTGATCTTGTTCTAAGATGTGCCAATTTTTCTTCATAATTTTTTGCAACTGGTTACTGTGAGAATTGTAGTTAAAAATACTCGGTACAGTTTTATCATTTTCTTTTTGTTCTTTTGTCTTATATTTTAAAATATTAGTTCTTAATTCCTGTCCTACTTCCTTTTTTATATTAGTTAGGGAATCATAATTATACCCTTTTTCTACTAATTGATCAATTAACACTTTTGTTTGTTCTTCATATAGTTCAGGCTCTGTACAGTTACGTTTTATTCTTAAAAACTGCCCCTTTGGTATATTGGTCAACCAAGGTCTAAAATGACAACTTTTTAAATTGATAAAACTATTGACGTCTACAGTTTTAAAAAAGGTTTTACTCTTTATCGTATTATCTTCTATATAAATAGTCAAATCTAAAAAATTAATAGTCTGTGTGCTAATTTCCCAAGTCAGATTGATATTCCAATTGTTTTTATTTAAATTGTTTAAAAAACTTTTTAGGGATTCTTGCGTACCTCTCCATATTAAAAAAATATCATCTATATATCTCTTATAGAGGACCAGATTTGTCCCGAGCTCTGGCCTTGAGAGAATCTCAGATTCCTCCCAATGAGCCATAAATAAATTTGCATAGCTCGGGGCAAATCTGGTCCCCATAGCAGTCCCCTTGGTCTGTAGATAAAAATTTTATTCTCAAACCAAAAAAAGTTATTAAAAAGGATCAATTGGATACCCTCTATAATAAAATCTATTTGTTCAGGGTTCAAATCTGTATCATTCTTTAAAAAATGTCTAGCAGCCTCGCAACCTCTTCCATGATCAATAATTGTATAGAGGCTGCTGACATCACAAGTGACCATAATTAAACCTTCCTCCCAAATAAAACTATTTAAAATTTGTAAAAGTGACATAGTATCTTTAAGGTATGAAGGACATCTTTTGACAGGATCTTGTAAAAATTGGTCTAAAAACTGTGATAAGGGCGATAATAAGGAACCAATCCCTGAAACGATTGGTCTTCCGGGGGGATTTTCTGCATTTTTGTGTACCTTCGGTAAAGCATAAAAGACCGGAATTCTAGGGAATTTTACATTGAGAAAATCATATTCTTTTTTATTTAATAACCCTAGTTCTAGTCCTTGATTGATAAATTCACCCAATTTTTTCTTTATGTCCTCTAAAGGATTTTTTTGCAATAAAAGATATGTCTCCTGGTCTTGTAATTGCTCAAAAATTACTTTAAGATATTGCTCTTTTTTCCATATTACAACCCCCCCTCCCTTATCAGCTGGTTTAATAACAATAGAATAATTTTTCTTTAAGTCCTGTAATGCTTTCCTTTCACTTTTGGTTAGATTGTTTTGCTGCCCCTTGATAGGTTCGATTTTTCTCAATTCCCTAGTGCAAACCTTTTCAAAAACCTTCATAGCATCTGATTTTAAATAGCTTGGAAAAAAATTAGATTTATTTTTCAGAGTAGTATGTTTAAATTTATTTACCTCTTCTATACTCTCATTTCCCAAATCTTTAATGGGTTTTTGATCAAAGAATTTTTTTAAACATAATTTACGTAAAAATCTATTTATATCTAAAAAAGTTTCAAATTTATCTATGTCACAACTAGGTGCAAACTTAAAAGTTTTTTTACTTGCCGAATTACCGAACTGAATCAAATTTTTTGCCCATGGCCCCTAGGAATTAATAATAAAAAGATGATGATAGTAATAAACCCAAGTAAAGTAGCTAAATGATAATGGTTCCAATAAAAAAGGGTAATTAATTACAATAATATGAAACGTGGAATAAAATTATTCAAATGAACTGGAAAATAATGATATCAACATTAAAATATTTTTAGAAATGCAAGCGTATAAAGTATAATAGATTAAAATGCCCACAGACGGGGAGGGGGGACGATTCTAAATATAAAACTGGATAAAACTGGACCTTAGTATCACATATAAAGAATATGAAACTAGTGATAAAAAATGATAGAAATAAATTTCCAAAAATGGAATATAATAATAACGGTGTCAAGGATATCAAATCTAAGAAAGAGTGGTGTCAATTTTAAAACTGTGCAATTAATAATCATTAAATGTAATAAAATAAAATAAACTACCCACTAGAGGGGGGTGATGGTCCTAATAATCCCAAATAAAAAGTTAATATAGTGATGGCTCTGATATGTGAAAAAGCATAGTTATGAAATTTTTGGGGGTTATATATAAAATTATTACATTAATAAAAGTGAGAACTAGCAAGCGTAAAATGGTCACTGCGGGGAAGGCTACTGAGTGGATCTAATAGAAATTCATTCAGTTCAAAATCCACATTCAGGCCCTTTGGAACCAGAGTATAAAGGGAGGGGGGATTATTTGATTCTGAGCGCTACACCTTTGACTGGGGTTGATTTTTACACCACACAGTTAACTGCTATAATTAACTTACTTGTTTGTTTGGTATAAAAGCCATTCAACTGCATGAACAGTCTTTACGTCCTGATGAAAGTTCCAAGTTAGGAAGTGAAACGTTGACTACTTGTGACAATAAAAATAATTGCTTACAAATCCAGGAGTGCCTGCAATTTTCTATATCCTGTGAATATATATATATATATATATATATATATATATATATATTTGTGCTCGGAATTTAATACGCGAAGTTGGTTGTGGTGTGCCGAAACCAACGTACGAGTGGGCCTGTAAATAAAAGAGGGCAAAAGAGAAGCTCGAGAAAATACACACTTTATTGCCTTTTTTTTACATAACCAAGTTCCTGAAAGCTTGACGAAGCTCTTTTTCTGGTTGTAGTATATATGTATAGTATATGGAGGATTTCCAACGACCCAGTCTCTTGATGATGTGGACCGGGGTGTTTGTGCTAAAGGCTGATGAAGCGGCTCCTATGTTCTGACGTGTGCCGTAAATTTAGCCATGGTGAGCGGGTGCCCTTGTAGTGTTAAGAGGGGAGAGTCTGGTAAGTGCACGTGATGGGTTGACCGTAGGTGGTCTAGCACCTTGACTGGACACCAGGCATTATCGGTAGGAAAGAGGGGAATTATGGTGGGGTGTTGTGAGTGATTAGTTTTAGTTGACGGGATCGTAAGTAGGTAGTGATCCTCCACCTTTGTGAGGTGTGATGTTTTTAGGCTGTGCGTGATATCTCCTTGACAAACAAAGGTGAACTGAGAAAACCGTAGAAAGCAAGATAAAACACCAGGTGTGTGTTGGGGTCGAACGGGAATTCGTCAAGGAGATTGCTAAGTGATCTAAAGATAGGCCCATCTATAGGTAGTCTTGTGGTGGTGAGTGGAGCCGAAACCTTTAATGTACCTTTCAAGACCTTTTTAATGGGATATGATGACAAGAAGGGGATGTTGTTGGGAAAATTGGTGAGGCTATGGTGCTGAACCCCGGTGAGGTAAAGTTTAATGGTGTTGTGAGAAAGTTTAAGATGTAAGTGGCAGAAAGAGGCAAAAGCCACCACGGTTTGTGTAGAAAAGTCGCCTTGTAAACCGAATTCTGCAGTGAATTTGTTAAAAATGGTAAGTGCCCTATTGTATGAGATAGCTGTGCTTGGTGAGTGAGAGTCCTAGCGTGGTGCATTAGTGTGCTCAATCCAGGATAAGTTAGTAAAATTGTGGTGTCCTGGATGGCTGCTGGTGAGCTGTAGGGAGTGCCTGGAAGAATACCTGGAATTGAGAGCAAGAAAGAGCATCAGCGGCCGTGTTTTGGATATCCGGGATGGGAAAACAAACTAAGTGAAACTGGATGGTTGTTGCCAGCCAGGTCAGCTTGCGAATCAGCCGCATGATGGTAAGGGACGATGAGCGTCCCTTATTTATGATTTTGCAAGCCACCAAGTTATCAGAATAGCATTTTACTGGCTTGCTGGACCAGAGATGACCCCAGGTGTGTGCGGCCGCCACAATAGGATACATTTCGAATAGGGCTGAGGTCTCCCTGAATCCTGGCAAGGCATCCATCTCAGCGGGCCAGTGACCCCTGAACCAGTGGTTCCTGAAGGTATAGTATAATAGTAGTATAGTATAGTATTGCTGCGAAACCAGTGTAGGCTGCAGCATCTGTGTGAATGATGGGTGAAGAAATGGAGAGAGGGGGGATAAACATGAAGATACCGTTCCAATCTGCCAAAAACTTCCCCCACATAGCTAAGTCAGCCTTGGCGTGGGGGTCCAATGAAACTGTGCAAGAGTCCCAGTGGAGCAGGCAAAGAAATATGAAAGGACCTTCCCTGCGGGATGATGCGCAAGTTAAGGGATCCGAGAAGGGACTGAAGTTCCCTTCTGGTGCAAACTTCATTCTGCAGGAACATGTCTATCTCCCCTCTCAAGCGGATCAGTTTGTCATGGGGAAGGCTAGCTCGGAGGGTAACCGAGTCTAGCTCTATCCCCAAAAAGGTTAATTTAGTTGTGGGGCCGATTGATTTTGATGGAGATAATGGTAAACCAAGTGTGGAAAAAAGTGCTGTAGTACTGCTGATAGCGGTGGGTGTTTGTGCCCCTGGCTCTATCAGTAAGAAGTCGTCTAAGTAATGGATAACAGAGTGACACCTGAGGACGTTCAGAAGCAGCCAGGATAGCATCTCAGCAAATATATCGAACAGTTTTGGGCTGCTTTGAGAGTCGTGTGGAGAAGTAGTACTTTTCTCGCCATTTGACACCGTGCAAGTGACAGAGTGAGGGGTGCATGGGTAGTAATTCAAAAGCATTTGTGATGTCCATTTTGCTGAGCCAGGGGCGACTACAAGATGAGAAAATGGATTGTATGGCGTTGTCAATTGTTACATACTGAAGTGAGAATTTTTCTGCGGGTATGAGTGCGTTTATGCTGGGAACAAAAGAGGAGTGCGGTGCCGATAAATCAATAATTAGACATTATTTATTAGAATATTTGTGTACTGCGACACCAATGGGTATAGTGCACCAAGAGGAAAACGTTGAGGAGGTGAAGGGGCCGATCATGAAACCGTTGGAAATTTCAGAGGAAAGGAGAGTGTCTGTGGAAACTGGATCTTGGCATGCTGACAATAGATTTGGGCATTCCAGTGTGCCCGTGGGGATGGCTACAATACCCGTGAAAAAACCCTGTGTGAACCCAGTGGTCAGATATTCCACCAAATGCCTGCTAGGGTGTGTCCTTAGGTAAAAAACCAGGTTGTTGACATTGATGTCGGTTTTATCACTGGCAGGGCACATGGTCTTGGTATGTGCCCTAAAGCAGATGGAGCAGATGTGCAACAATCTGCAGGCGCTGAAACTGCAGAAGCCTACGTTGAAATTATTGCATACCTGAGCCTTACCTAGAAAGGAGATGGGCCTACCCAGCTTATCACGTAGACCACCTGCTGATTTGCTGTTAGGGGTGAAAGTGGGATGAGGGGTGGGAGTAGAGGTGGTAGGATAGGCTTCGGAAGGACATAAGTCTGCTGTATGAGATGTATAGTTACATACGGCGCAAGACGGGGGCCTGAGACCAGCGAAGTGGCGACAGAATAGTTCTGTGTCCATCTGACACCAGTTAATTCTGACATTGAACTGTTTCAGATGGGTCGCCGCCTTCGCTGATACCGACTTATGATAGTCGTAAAAAGAGGAGCCCCCGTACTTGATGCCTAAATCCACCACCTTGTGGAGGTAGAGGTCTAGCTCTTCTCTTCTGTGGGGATACACCGTGCAGATGACACGATCAAGGCAATCACGAACTGAGGTAACTGAGTCTGGGGTCTCTAGTCTTAAGCACCACTGATATGTCCCCGTAATTGTATGCCCTGTTCTCCAGTATGTCTTGGGATGCTATAAGCAGAGACACCAGACACACATCCTTCCCGTCTAGGATTTCTTTCCTGATGGAGTCTGGGACAGAGTGAGATGGTGACTCGAAAAGGAGATATAGCTGTGGCTGGTGCTGGAGAGTGGAGTATGGGGGGGGCATGGTGGTACAGCGGGGACTGTGAGGCCCGGGGTATTACCTGGGGAGGCGATGGCGCTCTCCACCTTAGATAGCCTGTTATTCAAAGTCTGTAAGTTGGCCAAGATTGCTGCTAGGGTATCCTGGGTGGCCGTGCCAGCGCTTGGTGGCTGTCCTTGAGAGCTAGTGCCTGGCCTAGGCTCAGGGGCTTGGTAGGTGAGCAGGATTCCCCTGAGCCTAAGTTCGGCAGTAATTTTAGGAATAGTCCATGCTCTCAAGGACGTGGGGCTTGAGGGGGTGAGAGATTCGCATGGAGACTCTGGTCTGATGGGCGTAACCGGGATCTCTTCGGGCAACTCTCCGATGGGGGCTGGTTCTTGCGACATTCTAAAAGTTATTTAGTGAATGAGATATTAGAAGGGGAGTAGGGGAACCGGGAGGGATATGAGGGGGGTCTTTTAGATGAACTGGACTGTAATGCTAGTGCCAAAGTGAAAAACTTAACTGTGAATTGGTGATAGGTGAGGCCCTGCTAATGCCAAGTGGCGGTGAGAGGCTCTACCTATGATTTGGCTTAGGGAAAATGTAGCCACAGATGTGGTGGCGGGGTGTTGGCCTCTCGGTGACTGTAAAGAGATTCAAAACGTGTGGCCATGACAGGTGAGGCCCTGACTACAGCCCTGTAGTAGGGCGGGTGAGGCATATAACTATGATTTGGGCGTGGGGCCGTACCTCCGTGTTGAGGTGGGAGATGGCCTCGCGGGACCGGATTTTTTACTAGGGTGAGCTAGGGCGGTAGTCTAGACCCTGTAAGCCAGTTCACATGTATACTTAAGGTTGAATGGTAATTCTGGTGTAATGTGTGGATACTAACCTTGAAGGGGTTATAATCGAGAACTGGAACCTTCAAGTGTTTTAATGTAGCGAGTATTGGCTGCTGCTGTCCTCGTAGAAGAAGCTTAAGGATTAAGACAGATGATGTGTTTATGCGTAACGTGATGGCGTATGATTTGTAGTAAGGGTTGGCTGGTAGGAGCGCAACGTGAGATCCTGAAGTGAGCGATCTGAATGGTTAGTCTAAGACTGGGATGAGTTTGCTTTATAGAGAGAGGCTGATTGAGGCCTTGGGGTAGTGAATGCCGTAAACGAGTAAGGACGTAAGTACCTGGTAGTGTGGCTGAGTACCAGGTTAGGTAGGTTGGGTAGTTTCTTGCCTGATGGCAGTATGACCGTATGCCTGAGTAGAAAAATGTAGAGAATTTAACACACCAAGGGCGTAGGACCGTGAGTTAGTCATAATGAATCGAGACCGCGTAAGGTCTTGTATGAAAAGGTCCTGTAATGAGTAGAGAACTATACCTTGATTTGTTACACAGGTACTTAGATGAGCGTAACTGTTATTTTGTGTAGAAACCGGTGGAGGGCGAGAATAATTCTGGAGCTAAGGATTAAACCCATTAAATATTTAATAATTAGCCGAGGCTGTAACAGTATGTTATAAATAACCAATTTATACTGTGACAAGTTTAGCGTGCATGTAGAATAGAGGCAAAGACATGGTTGAAAGCATGGGGAGTAAAATACTATACCTGGGTTTGTAAATACAAGAACTTGAATTTGCTAACTTTAAGCAGAAATACAAGAAACCGAGGCAATCTGTGGAGCCAAAGAAATGTAACAGAGGCAGGATTAATGACTGCGTAACTTTAAGGAGAAAACGTAGTAAATTAAAATAAAAAATGTGGGGTTTCACCAATATTACCCTAGGAGTTAATAATTAATATATGTATGTAGTGTTTGTACAGGGTTGGCGTGGGGTTAAAGAATTCTGCCCTTTTAGTTTGGTGTCAGGAGCAATTTAATTTAATTGATTAATGAACATTAAACATAGTTTACTAACCACTTAGGTGTCGGAAAAAGAACCGCTTACTAAGATACAGTGGCTGGGGTTTTAATATTATGAACATAGTTAACCGGAAAACACAGTTTTGATGGTAAATGGTTGTAGTTTTAAACGGATTTACTAATTCCTACTGACAGGTTAGTACAAACAGTTAAATAACCTAACAGAAAGTACGTGTTATTATATGAATTTGTGTGAAATGCTTGTATGATTTTGAACGGAGATCGGTAGTTTTAGCCGAACAAGGGGCCTGCTTAGGTTAAGTATATTGTTCGTTCATTTAATTCCGCACGAATGGCAATAGCATGAATCAGGTAAGTATGCGAGGGGTGAACAGGATTTTACACGGATCACTTAAAATTCCCGAACGGGTAAGTAAATAAGTATGTGGTTCGTGTGTGTGACCGAACGGTAAAACAAAATTGTAATGAATTAGCACCAGAATTGTACCCATACGTAGTTTGGTAGTTTAGATCGTACGAAGGCCCCCATGGTACGTAGGTATAGCGGGCATTCTTCTAATTTAGTGGCACAAATGTGGAAATGCACGAACAGGTAAGTATATGTGAACTGGTAATGTGAGAGAAAAAGGCAGCCTACCCCTACGTTTTTAGGCCCGAACGGAGGGAAATAGCTGAACGCTATTTCCCTCACTAGCTTACATGAGCGTGCCGGTCTCATGACCGGAAGCCAGGTACCGCGACCGGGAAGAAGATGGCTGGCAGGGCTGCAGAACGGATGGAGGATTCCACTGGACACCTCTTACTGCAGGAGACTGGATCTGTTTGGCGAGAAACTTGGACCGGAAGTGCTGGTTGCTATGGAGATAGACAATCAACTGGAACAGCAGAGGTGAGTAGGGGCTGGGCTGGGAGTTTAAGTAGGGGACTTACTCCTCCCACAAATTCAGGCCTAATGGCCTTTCTACATATATATATATATATATATATATATATTAGAGAGGAATTTTAAACAAATTATATCAAGGCCAAAACCCATGAAAACCTCAATCTGTCCTGCCTGCTGTATCATATGAATATAAATTTGATTGCTTATATTTTATCACTTAACAAGAAACACAAAAAAAAGTAAAATATGTGTAAAAAGAATGTGAATTATACAAAAAGACCATACATATATATATATCAAAACAAAAGCAGCACCTATACAGTGTAATTATCATATAAAATACACTCCTAAGAATAAAAAAAAACAGAAAAAAGGTTCGCTATACTTTTAAAAACATATTACAAACAAATATGTTACTAAAGTGCAGCAAGTATAAAGTGCAAAAAAAGTGCGTGAACACAGTGATATTTGTTTATTGTGCAAAAATTTGTAAACAATATATTGTGCAAAATATAGGCAAAAATGTGTGCAATCAGCCACAAAGTGCTCCAAATAAAGGAAGCACTTACTTTGAATATGTCTAAGTGAATTTGATGGAGATCCACAGTATATACACAAGCAAAGACCAGTATATAGTTTGCTCAAACTTTCAGTGCTCCACACTGTCATACTGTAGATGGTGATGATGGACTCAGGTAAGCAGTAATCCAAGAAAAGTAGATTTCAAGCTTTATTTTAATACAAGTTAAAATAAAAATACCCTTAGCAAAAATGTTTTCTGTTTGTTTATATTTTATCAGTGGCTATACTATCACCTTAGCCATAGAACAATTAGGTTGAGTAATATGTTATATGTGGTAAAGGTGTTATAGTTATCATTATTTCCATTTGAAAGGGTCAACATTTTCATCAGCACTTTACGGTTATATGATGGGGATATATCACAACAATTATTTGGCATACAAAAGTAGATGTGAAGATTTGTTTTGGTCTGATCAGCAATTAGTCCAAATTAGTCTGATCAAGTGATCGGTTGAATTCCTGAACTCCAAGTTGAATACAAATCAAATGAGCTGCACAATGGCTGAACATGTTCATTTTGATTTGTGGTTATGATTCCACAAGTGGCGCCAAAAAAAAGAGGTGATTGATGAGAAAAAAGATCACTGATGGCTATGGGACAGACACTAAATGTTGTTTTTATTCACAGACTAAATGAGACAGTAAAATACAGGGAAAAATGTAGTAGTAAAATTATATACCCGCTCTGACCCCACACTTCTTGCTTTCCCTCCCCTTTCCTCTTTCCTTTTTTCTCATGCATACTTTTTTCACTTTGCCTTCATACTCTAGGGCAGGCATAGACAACCTTCGGCACTGCAGATGTTTTGGACTACACCTCCCATGATGCTTTGCCAGCATTATCGGTGTAAGAGCATTGTGGGGGATATAGTCCACAACATCTGGAGTGCCGAAGGTTGCCTACCCCTGCTCTAGGGCGTGGGATATGGCCTAATCGGAAACCGCAATTTGGTATACCTGCCTACTCAACAGAAAACACACCTGACACATGCCCCATCAGGCGCTGAATGGAGGGGTCACACCATTTATCCTTATCTAATGTTTTTTATCGTATTTGTTAGCGTACAATGGGTGAACACACTTAAACATATATGTGTAATGGGACCTACGTTTCCATTGTTGTGTCACTGAGGGACCTACGAGTCCGATACTATTTTTTAACTGCAAAAATCTGAATAAAAAGAAATTTACAAACACAAATGTTTTTTATATATTATATATATTATATTTAATAAATGTGTAATATATAAAAATAGATATTTTTTTTACTGCTCCTCCTGTTTTTCTTTGTATTGATTACTTGTTCTTACTTGATCTGTAAACCAAATGGTGTAAAAAATGCACTTATCAATTTATATTTAGGTAGTTCCCAAATTTACAAACTAATTGGTTCCAAAGCCTAGTTCATAAAGTGAGAGTTCATAAAGTGAGAACTAATTTCCTATAGACCGCAATGTAATAAGCATATGTTCCGTTCATGACCAAGAAATTTTACTATAGAAAACCTAAATTATTAAGTACAAATACAAAATATAGGCATAACAAATACATATATGTTGTAGGAACAGAAATACATAACATATTGAATTCTTCATCAAATCATCCTCAATCATCATCGTCCTCAATGAAGAGACATGTTGCACTTGATGAATGGGGCACCGCACAGTCCACTCTCAGTTGTTTGGTACTTTGGTTGAAGTCTGCACCTCACTTATTTCTGGTTCATTTGAGACAGAACTAGTCACATCAGCTTTGTGTAGACAAGCTGTGATAGTGGTTTGCTTCCAACACATTCTTTTTGTTGTAAATTTCCTTATAGCAGGCATAGGCATTTCTTAAATCTCTAGCAACTTTTCTACTTCTCTCAAAGTTAGAATCTTTTTCAGAGAAGGCCCACATTTAAATGATACCCTAGGCCTAGGGCATCCAAAACCATTACTTGAGGTGCAAGACATACAGAATCATCCACAGAGAACAGAAGAACCACAAGAAATACAAAAACCACTGGAAACTCCACTCTGCAGAGGATATGACGGTGGTATTCAACTTATCCAACAGGATTTTGACTCCAGACATGATTCTCTTTTGAAAAAAGAACTAACGTTTGTCCCAGTAATGAAACCAGATCAATTTTACACAGATATCGAGATGTATATTTTACGCTTTATATAGTAATGAATTGAGGAAGGATTGGACAGTGACATACTCGAACCCATTCCCTATGTGGGATAAAAAGAACATCAAGGCATCACGTTTGTCTATTCTACAGATCTTCATACAAGCAGTTAAAGTTCATGTAGGCAAGGTAGCAAAGAACCCTCCAAGACACTGACATAATCTCACAAAAGGGGAGAGAACAGCTTTATTTGATTTGATGCATGAACCATTTATTATCATACAGCCTGCAAATAAGGGAGGGGACATAGTGATTCAATCATACTCTCAATACAAACAGGAGATAGTTTGACAACTGGATGACAGTTCTGCATATTGCAGACTCAGTTTTGATCGAAGTAAATTCCAAAAATCAATCAGTACCTATATTGACATCGTTCTCCAGTTGGGATACTTGGATGATAACTTCCCCACATTTTTGTACATACCTCATCCAAAACATCTGGTTATGTACACACCCCCTAAATTACATAAAGATGCTGTGAACCCATTTGAACGACCAATTGTATCAGCAAGGGAGGCTGAGTTGAGCCTATAGCTATATTTGTTGACCTTCACTTTAAATAGAGTGTGCAGGCCCTTCCCACATGTTTGAAAGACTCACAGGATTTTATTTGTCATATTTGGACTGTGACAGAGGAAATAATATTAGTTACTTTGGATACTTAAACCCTGTGCACCACCATACTCCATGAGCAAGGTATACAGGCTTTGAAAGATGTATTATGTTCCTCTGCTTCTGACACTGTCGCCAATAGAAACATAGAATGTGACAGCAGATAAGAACCATTCAGGCCATCTAATCTCCAAAATTTTCTAAATATTTTAATTAGGCCTTGGCCAAATCATATAGCTAGGATAGCTTTATGTCTGTCTCACATATACTTAAACTCCCTCACTGTGTTAACCTCTACCACTTCAGCTGGAAGGCTATTCCATGCATTCACTATCCTCTCAGTAAAGTAATTGTAACGGATCACCTGGCACCCCGACTGGGTACCTCCGTTGAAGGATGCTCCTAGCGCTTCCTGAGGACTCCAAGCACTGCAGCAGACACCACAACCACCGAACCGGAGAAGCATATGAATCCTCTCAAGCATATGAATGCTGTAGACAGCTGAATAGGAACCATACGAATAGGTTTACTCTCCTAGCAGTCAAACTGGAACAGCATACAATAAATCCTTCCCCCAATAATGAGACGACACTTCACTTTGAGGGTTAAAACAGGAACTCAGGTGCTGGCACACCCAGCCTGGTTTTTATTACAGTCTTGTAAATACAGGACCGCCCACAGGGAGGTATAAAACAACCAATCACATCACAGTTACATCCCACATATTCCCTCCCCTTATCCTGAGAGGAAACTCAATTATACATACAGTTAAAACATACCTTCTACCCAACTTTCATAACTCCAAAACCATACATCACATTCACATAAAATTACATATTCACAATCAATCCATTCAGGGGAACAACATATTCAAAAATGGCACAAATCAGACAAGGGGTTCAAAAGTTAGTAAAAAGTCCTTTGTGACTAAATGAAGCATGGCTTTATGGCCCAAACCAGTTTCAGAGTCTTCTATCCTGGAGATAAGTAATTCAATTATCTCCCAGGACAGACACAAGACTCCATTAAGCACATGGTTGCAAAAGACACAAAACACTTTAAAATACATAAAGTCACTTTTTACACATAACACACAGACATTTCACATATCCCCAGATAGCTGGGATCTGAGCGCACAAAACTACCGAATAGTGCTCAGATCCTATTCACACAGTTCAATTGCCATGGAGCCAAAGTCTTTAACTACACGAATGGGCTCCATGGCATAGCTATCTGGGTTAACACATTCACATAAAGTCTGGTCCATAGTCCAAAGGCAAGAGGCGGGCAAGCAGCCCCCTCCAAGGACACGTGGCGAGGCCGGTTTTGCCACAGTAATACTTCCTGATATTATATTTAAACCTTTGCCCTTGTAATTTAAGACCAGGGCCGTCTTTAGCGCGGGGCAAACGGGGCAGCTGCCCCGGGCCCAGTTGCTCCTGAGGGGGCCCCAGAGCAGCTGCCCCGTGGGCCCCGCGATTTCAGCAGCCCCCATGTACCCGGCGGCCGGCGGTGCAGCCGCACCGGCCCGCCAACTAAGGAGGCCCCCGGGTGGCCCATGCACTAAGGGCCACCCTGTGGGCATGTGGCAGAAGGGGGCCGGTCGGGTGCTGTGACGCTTAAACAGCGCGACCGGGCCCCTTCCTGTACCGGCTGGGAGGAAGTGAGTACCGCGTGTCACTTCCTCCCACCGGAGATAGCCGCGCGGGAGGAGGAAGGCAGGGAGGAGGGGAGTTCCAGAGAAGAACTCCCATCTGCCTCAGCCTGCCACTGGACCCCAGGGAAACCACCCTCCATAAAAAGGTAAGAACCTGGAGGGTGGTTAAATGTATGTCTGTATGTGTGTGTGTTAGTATGTCTGTATGTGTGTGTGTGTGTGTTAGTATGTCTGTGTTTGTGTGTTTGTTAGTATGTGTGTGTGTTAGTATGTCTGTGTGTGTGTGTTAGTATGTCTGTGTGTTAGTATGTCTGTGTGTGTGTGTTAGTATGCCTGTGTGTGTTAGTATGTCTGTGTGTGTTAGTATGTCTGTGTGTTAGTATGTCTGTATGTGTGTGTGTTAGTATGTCGGTATGTGTGTGTGTGTTAGTATGTGTGTGTTAGTATGTGTGTGTGTGTTTTAGTATGTCTGTGTGTGTGTTAGTGTGTTAGTATGTGTTTGTGTGTTAGTATGTCTGTGTCAGTATGTCTGTTTGTGTATGTATGTCAGTATGTCTGTGTGTGTCTATGACAGACATACTGACATACACACACAGACATACTGACACACACACACACACACATACTGACATACACACATACTGACATACACACACACAGACATATACACACACAAACATACTGACATACACACACAGACATACTAGCACACACAGACATACTGACATACACACAGACATACTAACACACCACACAGTGACTGTGTGTATGTCTGTGTGTGTATGTCAGTATGTCTCACTGTGTTCCAGTGTGTGTGTGTGTGTATGTCAGTATGTCTGTGTATGTCAGGGTATGTGTCTGTGTGTGTCTGTGTCAATATATCTGTCAGTGTATGTGTCTGTGAGTATGTATGTGTCTGTGTGTGTATCAGTATGTCTGAATGTGTGTCAATGTTTGCCAGTATATATTTTTGTGTCAGTGTATGTGTGTGTCAGTATGTATCTGCAAATGTTTTAATGTGTCTGTCTGTGTGTGTGTCAGTATGTCCGTCAGTGTGATTGCGGGTTGGGCGTAATGGGGAGGGAGGGTGCAGTGACAGGGCCCAGGGGATTATTTTTGCCTAGATTAGGTGTTTTTAAAAAAACTAATAAAATCTGTCAACATTGAAGTTGCTGTTTAGTGAATAGGTGAGTGCGCTGGATCTTGTGTATTGTATACTTTGGCCTCCAGCAGCACCCCATTTATGCATGTTCAGGTGAGTGCAGCCTCCCCCCCCCCCCGTATATATCTGTATATATATATATATATATATATATATATATACTATATGCAATATATGCGTGTATAGGAACCATTTTACTGTTCTACTTTCTCTTTCTCTTACTTTCTGGGAATTTGTTTATGTGCTTTGCCAACAATTAAAATGGCAGCCGGATATCCCTGGGCTAAAAGTTTATATCAGTGACGGCGAACCTTTTTGAGCCCGAGTGCCCAAACCGTAATACATGCCAAATTTTTTTTCCCTCAAAGTGCCAAAACGCCAATTAAACCTGAATACTGAGTTTTAAGTTTAGAAAAAACAACTCAGACAGTTGTCCAAGCTAATTAACATCTCTGTGTGTGTATTAAGCAGTTTGTGTGTGTGCTCGGCAGTCTGTCTGTATGTGTATTTAGCAGTCTGTCTGTGTACTTAGCAGTCTGTCTGTATTTAGCAGACTGCTGAATACACACACAGACTGCTGAGTGTACACACACAGACAGATTGCTGAGTGTACACACACTGCATTGAGGGGTACAGTGTATGTGTTTGTGTCTGGGGTGATGTGTTTGTGTGTAGGGTGATGTGTGTGTGTATGTGTGGGGTGATGTGTGTGTGTGTGGGGGGTGATGTGGGGTGGTGTGTGTGGGGTGATGTGGGGTGGTGTGTGTGGGGGGGGTGGTGTGTGTGTGTGTGAGGGGTGATGTGTGTGTGTCTTTGTGTGGGGTGATATGTGTAGGGCAGGGGTGCAGTGTGTATGTTGTCCCCCCTCTCCCCCCCACTGTTTTCTTTCCCCCCATCCCTCCCTCAGTTTTCTCCCCCATCTCTCCCTCAGTTCCCCCCATCTCTCCCTCAGTTTCCCCCCATCTCTCCCTCAGTCCCCACATCTCTCCCTCAGTTCCCCCCTATCTCTCCTCAGTTTCATCTCCCTCGTTTTTCCTCCCCATTCCTCCTCAGTTTTCTTTCCACCCCCATACCTCCTCAGTTTTCTCCCCGTTTTCTTTCCCCATACCTTTCTTTTCCCACATACCTCCTCAGTTTTCTCTCCCCCATACTCCCACAGTTTTCTCTCCCCCTATACTCCCACAGTTTTCCCCCTATACCTCCCTAGTTTCATACTCTCAGTTTTCTCCCCCATACTCCCTCAGTTCCCCCTCCATCAGTTTTCCCCCTCCATCCCTCCTTTAGTTTTAATTCCCCCCCCACTTGTCCTTGCTCTCCTACCTGCGTGGCCGAGCGCACCGCGGAGCTCAGTTTCCTGTACCCAGCCGGACAGGAAGTGCTCTCTCTGTGAGCACTTCATTTCCGTCCGCCGGGTACAGGAAACATAAGTTCCTGTACCTCAGCGCTTAGACAGAGTGCCTGGCAGGAGGGAGCGCTATGCGCTCACCTCCTGCCAGTCACTCCGGTTTTGCGCCCGCTGGGTCGGTGCGCCCTAAGGCAGCCACTTGTGCCATCTTATGGATGCGCCAGCGGAGCGCACCCTCCCTCCGGCGACCTATGGCCGCGTGCCCACAGAGGGGGCTCGGCGTGCCACCTGTGGCACGCGTGCCGTCGGTTCACCATCACTGGTTTATATGGACTGTCATGAGGATCTCGGATGCATGCGAGGATGTGACATAATGCCAGTTAGTGAAATTATAACATGGCCGGCGACGGACTTCCTGTGTGGAGGAGTAACATGGCCCTTGGAACAGATATATCGTCTCACCAAGCACCAGATGTGATTCACCGACCGGTGAGTGTCAGGGGGGCAGTGTTACAAAAACAGATGGCGCCAAATATTTGTGTTCAGCAAAGTCTCCCGAGTACAACAGTACCCCTCATGTACAGGTTTGATGGTGTTTTCAAAAGTTACAGCGTCAAATATAAGGCTTGTGTTTCATTTTTTTCACATTAAAATTCGCCAGATTGGTTACGTTGCCTTTGAGACCCTAAGGTAGCCCAAGAATGAAAATTACCCCTATGATGGCATACCATTTGCAATAGTAGACAACCCAAGGTATTGCAAACGGGGTATGTCCAGTCTTTTTTAGTATCCACTTAGTCACAAACACTGGCCAAAATTAGCGTTTTTTGCATTTTTCACACATAAACAAATACTAACGCTAACTTTAGCCAGTGTTTGTGACCAAATGGCTACTAAAAAAGACTGGACATACCCCATTTGCAATACCTTGGGTTGTCTACTATTGCAAATGGTATGCCATTATGGGTGTAAATTTAATTCCTGGGCTACTATAAAGTCCCAAAGGGAACGTAACCAATCTGGCAAATTTCAATTTCAAATGTAACGTGCTATATTTGACCCTGTAACTTCCCAAAACGCCATAAAACCTGTACATAGGGGGTACCTCGCTGAATACAAATATGTGTATTTTATTGTAGTAAAAGCAAACAGTATTATGACATTGACAGTTAAAATGTCATGTAAAACTAAAAAATTTTTAAAAAAATCTAATCTTCTCCCATTTTTTTCATATTAAATTATGTTTCATAGCTAATTATTTGATATTAAATGAAAGCCCTGTTTCCCCTGAATAAAATGATCTATAATAAGGGTGGGTGCATTTACTATGAAAGAGGTGAATTACGGTTGGACAGACATGTAGCGCAAATGCCAGGTTTTGTATAACTTTTGTTTTGTTCACAACGTGTACATTTGGCTCCGTTCTTAAGGGGTTAAGCTGCCTTTTGATCAGATTTATATTTACATTTTTGCTTTCATATTTTTATATATTTATTTTTATATCCATTCCATTCTTTTCCCTTCTATTTTCTTTGTTTAATGGCTGTATCATAGTATACGGGTTTCAGCAACATGGTGTTTATATTGATTTTTTTTATGTTTATACTGACATAAGTTTTTTATAGGCAAGAATCTATTTTGTAGCTTATTTCCACTTCAATTTTTAAGACAAAATGTTTATGAATAAGGCATCTTGTTTTTGAGCATGTCTCTTCTAGTTAATATCCATTATTCATTATTTTTTGTGTTTTTTAAAATATTTTATTATTTTCTGCATTGATTGTATTTTTCTTATCAATTTTTTACTAATTCTGATTTTTAGAAAACAAATTGATCCAATTGAAATGTTTCCATTCCAGGATTATCTATAAGTATAAATACCGATATAATATAATACAGTTGTCCGATTGGGCATTTTTTCTGTTGGATTCTGTTTCTTGCTCTGTTTCCTCTCTTTCTAAATTTATTCTTGTCCCATTATTGATTTGCACTGGTGAGTTTTACTCACCAATTTCACCTGTACTTTTTTATTTATATTTACATTCCAGTATTTTTTCAGAAGTATAAATACCAATATATTTTTATATTATAAACATATTGCACTATCTAGACATGGACGGAAGATGTGACCAGTGATCGGTGTGTATAATTCTACTTTGGATATTCTACTTGCAATTAATACGTTTAAGCTTACTATGCTTATATAGGTGCGAGTATGCAAATATGGGAGCTGACTAACAGAGCCTACTTGTGTATTTCACCTTGTTTCATCGTAGCTTGTAATGCATTTGGATTCTCCCCTTAGCATCGGTAACTGCGGTAATACATGGATACAAATAAACCCAAAATGTTACAAATATGTGTCAAACAGTTTCCAGCCTCTTATTCTCTTGGACACGATTCGTTCCAGAATAATGACAGCTAAGTATAGCTAATCTAAACGCCCCTTTCTTTGGGCATACTCTTGAACAATCTGTTTGTTTTTATACTATTGATTTGTAATAAGCGTATAAGTGTAATAGGATTAATTTTGTACAGAGACGCTTTCTATATGGAGCTGTTTCAATAAGCAGCTTCTTCAACCATTTAATTGTTTTATACTGCCAAAAGTGAGGTTAATTTATATTGAATCATCCCTATGTGATCATTCACAACTCCCTGAAGAAGTGAGAACAACCCACGAAACATGTAGGAGTGGACAGTGAACAATCGCAGTTGTACCCCCCGGACTCTCTTTGACCCTTATGAGGCATCAAACCAGACTCCCATACAGCGAGGTGCACAGCCAATGATATTACCGGATATAGCCTTCAGCATTCAAATGGAGCACCTAATCTTGTATGACGGTCTCTGTAATATGCAATAAACCTCTCCATTGTATTTGAGTAGACTACATTGTGGGAACTAGATATTTGTATGTTTTATGTGTTTTTATTAATGGAATTAAAGAGTACTGCACCACACAGCCTCTTTTTGTGCTTTCTAAGGTTTATCTACTAAACTCCTAATGGGGATGCAGAGGACACCTGCTGCTATAAGCCACTGCGCAACTGTCTGTGTCCCTCCAAGTCAATGGCGCTACCATCATCCGCTCTACCTCTAAGGCTCGTTGCCTAGGTGTTCTCTTTAACTTCGACCTCTCTTTCACCCCTCATGTCCAATAAATCATCAAATCCTGCGGAATCCATCTCAAAAACAATGCGTGCATCCGACTCTATTTAACACCTGATACGGCAAAGGTGCTTATCCATGCTGCTGTCCTCTCTCGCCTTGACTACTGTAATCCTCTTCTCAGAGGTCTTACGTGTTCCCAACTTGCCCCGTTACAGTCTATAATGAATACGTCAGCGAGGCTCATCTTCCTGTCCGCCCGCACCTCTCATGCCTGCCCCCCTTTGTTAGTCCTTTCATTGGCTTTCCGTAGAATATAGGGCTCAATTTCAGATCCTGACACTTGCATACAAATCTCTACACAATGCTGCTCCGACCTATTTATTCTCACTAATACACAACTATGTCCGACTAGGCACCTATGCTCTGCCAGATATTTACATCTAACCTCTGTTCGTACTCCTACCTCTGATGCTCACCTTAAAGACTTCTCTAGGGCTGCACCCTTCCTATGGAACATCCTTCCCCTCTCTGTTAGACTCTCACCCAATCTCCACTCCTTCAAAAATTCTTTGAAAACTTCTTCTTTAGGAAAGCATATAAATTAAACTGTGAACAGTTTTCCCTCCCCGCACCCTTATTCCTCTCCTGAAACTGTCATCAAAACAAAACACTAAGCCCTCAATGAATACTATCCTAACAACCTACTTTTCTACCCTACCCTTACCTTTTGTGTCACTATATCCCACTCTAGCATGTATGCTCATTGAGCAGGGCCCTCAACCCCTCTGTTCCTGTGTGTCAAACTTGTCTGGTTACAAATACGTGTCTGTTAGTCTACCCATTGTACAGCGCTACGGAACTTGTTGGCGCTTTATAAATAATAATAATAACTTTTTTATACGATTCAAGATACTGAATCCTACCCTTTATACGATTCAGGATATTGATAACAGGATTTTTTGTTTCCCAGAATAGTAATTTATTCAGTAAGGTCTCATATTGAAATAAGGACATAATATATAATACTGGAAGAAGGACATATTTGTAAACTGGACATATAAAGGATTTTAATAAGTATTTATGTTTGGGTTTTAGAGTATATTTTAGCAGGGTGTCATGTTCTGTTCCTCGCTGAGGATCATTTTGGCAATGGCTTCTGGTATCCAGTACTCTTTTTGCCGTCCTTGCTTGGTTTTTCTGGTTTTCTGGTCTATGTCTGGTTTTCTTTGTTGCTGGGTTTCTGAGTTAATTCTTATATTCCGTCTCTGGATTTACTAGTCTCTTGGATTCACTTAAATGTTTGTTTTATGTTGCCACACCTGCTTGTTTCCTCTTTCCTTTTGTTTCAGCTTGGACCTGCAGCAGTGTTTCTAGCCTCTGCCCTTTCTTGCAGGTAAGTGCTATATTGTGGTTTAGTATGGCTGTTTTAGCGAACATTAGGCAGTGTAGGACCTGCCAGATATTGGGTACATTGGCGTTGTTGGCAGGCTTATGCAATGTATGATCATATAATGTGACTAAATCCCCATACTTTTCATAATTATTGCTTAGCTATGTTTCCTCTTGTTTTACCTTGTATCTCTTGTCATGTTTTACTTTGTTTTGTAATCCCAGAGGCCTTGCTCTCCTAGTCTTGTCTTGCTTCAGTACTGGATACACTTCTGCTGCAGAGCCTCCCTATTCAGCTCCTGGGAGGTCTGCTTAATTATCTGCTCCTAGTTCCTGGGATCCGCATAAGCTGCATCAGGGTTCTGGTATGTGGCTGCACAAACACTGGTGCTCAACACCAGGGGGCGTGCGGTTACCCTGCACCGGACCCTGCTAATCCACCTCCACACTGTGACTCCTACTCTGAACATCAGGCATACTGGGTCCCGGTCCACGCACCGCCGCCCGGACAGTGTCTGGGTCCCGGGCAACGGACCGCCACCCTGACACAGGGTTAGCTACTTCTTGATTATTCCTGTTTTTATGGTGTTTCATATCTACTTTTAAGTAGGAATTATTATTTATTGTGAGTTTTAAAATTCCCTCTCTGATAGCGCAGTAAGGTATAATCAACTGTGGATTTTTTTTGCTCTTAATTTGAGAATAGTAGTGTCTGTATTTTACATGTAGAAAAAACACAGAAATTAAATAGTTCAGTAACTTGTAATATTGTTTAAGGCGACCACTGTGAATGAGTAACCAGTTAATGTGAGATTGAACAGCTAAAACGTGTATTAATTAATATATTTTTTTACATTTAAAAGACTAATCAACAGTTTGATCTATGGTGCCTAGATTTATATAAAATATAATAATTATTATTATATTTTATATGAAGAAAATAGATTTGGAAAAAATACAGAAAACACATGGTCACATTAGAGTATAAACCTAAAATATTTTAATTTTCATCATTATAAGCATGTTTTGATTGCTACTAAGCTAAAACAATTGGAATTACTTCATTAAAAAGTACAACAACGTTGGATGAGTCTTTTTCCACGCACATCTCTCTCATCTATTTTTTTTTTAAATCCAATAGTTCCTAGTTAACAGTTCACATCTTCGTCACTAAGAAAAAAAGAAAGTCAGAAGTTAGCAAACTGCATATCGAATAGACCAAACACTGAAAAAGTTAGGCACTGACAGATGATGTTTTTGTTGTTGGGGCACAGCTTGACTCTACTCTCTGACTTTTCGTTCTTTCCTCATTTAAGCCCCTGTTCTCAAAACCAGCTCAATGAGAAGATAAACCCTGTCCAAAGCAATATACCTGTAGGTTTGAAAACAATAACCATTTTAAAGAGGACTGATTCCAGCTCCTGATAGAAATGCCCCTTATATCAGCCAGCACAGTGTATCCCCCCAATGCCAGCACTGTTTGTGTCTGTTGAAGCACGCTGCCAGGCTCTCCTAGGTTTCAGAGTACAGTTCCATTATTGTATTGTACTCAGTGGTGTATCCTGGTTTTGTGCTGCCCTAGGCAGGACAAAACTCAGGCGCCTACCCTAACCCCCTTCCCCTCCCCCCCTCCGTGTGCGCGACCCCAACCCATCCCTTCCCCCCGCCCCGCCTTCTAAATACACACACACACACTGACAGATACGCATACACTAGCTAACAGAAACACAAACTCACTGACACACACAGACACACACTCACTCACTAGCAGACACACACACACTCACTAACAGACACACACACACTCACACACACTCACTCACATTAACACATGTATTTTTTTTAACCCCCCCCCCCATCCAGCCTCCTTACATATGGGAATGCTGGGGGGGGGGTTCCCTTTCTCCCTGGGGGTCCAGTGGCTGCTGGGCGGGCGGCTGGCGAGGGAGCTCTTCCTCTGAGCTGTCTGCTCAGCTCCCTCGCGCTCTGCAGAGTGAGGCTGGGAGCCGGGTTGATGACGTCATATTCCAGTTCCCAGCCTCACTCTGCGGCGCGCGAGGGAACTGAGCAGACAGCTCAGAGGAAGTGCTCCCTCGCCAGCCACCCGCCCAGCGCCCAGCGCCGCCCGCCAGCCCAGCATGTCCGTTAGCCGCAAGGCCTTATGCCTATCCCACGCATGCTTAAACTCCTTTACTGTGTTAACCTCTACCACTTCAGCTGGAAGGCTATTCCATGCATCCACTACCCTCTCAGTAAAGTAATACTTCCTGATATTATTTTTAAACCTTTGTCCCTCTAATTTAAGACTATGTCCTCTTGTTGTGGTAGTTTTTCTTCTTTTAAATATAGTCTCCTCCTTTACTGTGTTGATTCCCTTTATATATTTAAATGTTTCTATCATATCCCCCCTGTCTCGTCTTTCCTCCAAGCTATACATGTTAAGATCCTTTAACCTTTCCTGGTAAGTTTTATCCCGCAATCCATGAACCAGTTTAGTAGCCCTTCTCTGAACCCTCTCTAAGGTATCAATATCCTTCTGAAGATACGGTCTCCAGTACTGTGTACAATACTCCAAGTGAGGTCTCACCAGTGTTCTGTACAATGGCATGAGCACTTCCCTCTTTCTACTGCTAATACCTCTCCCTATACAACCAAGCATTCTGCTAGCATTTCCTGCTGCTCTATTACATTGTCTAAAAAGATAAAAAGGATTAGGTTAGCGCTAATAATACAGTGAATAGGCAGCAACCTTACAGAGGGCAGCCCTCTCACACTCTCTGTTTAGAACGTGCAACAAGGAGAAAAAAGGCTGTGCCAAGATGAAATAATGCTAAAAATTATTTTTTAAATAAAAAATAAAAAGATAAAAATGTGTCTTCCATATCACGAGACGATTTGGACTACTAGAAACGTAGAAGACACTCTACTAGCAAATACAGTGATCAAGTCTATTCAACCTTAGACTTTTTTATTGGACACTGATTTTTATCTTTTATTGTATTTTTAGCATTATTTCATCTTGGCGCAGCCTTTTTTCTCCCTATTACATTGTCTGCCTTCCTTTAAGTCATCAGAAATAATCACCCCTAAATCATTTTCCTCAGATGTTGAGGTTAGGACTCTATCAAATATTCTGCACTCTGCCCTTGGGTTTTTACGTCCAAGATGCATTATCTTGCATTTATCCACATTAAATGTCAGTTGCCACAATTCTGACAATAGTGATTTATCTGTGTATCATATATGACGTGACAAATACAATAGTGATTTACTTGTTGTTAATGAATTGATTTAGACAACCAGTGTATAATAAATTAATTTCACTTTTTTTGCATATTGAATAGAGACTCTCTTTTTTATGCAAATGTTATGCATTGTGCGGTATTTAATTTATGTTTTTTTTTTTTTAGTGTAACTCATTACCCTAAAGCAGTTTTCTGCATACTAAGTAATTTAAAATGTTTCAACCCTTTCAGTGTCAGAGGTGCTTGTATTATCTCTGGAACTCAAAGGATTAAACCAATGAAATTTAAAAAAAAAAACATTTTTCCAGCTATTATAATATTTTACATAAGTCAATTAGATCAGGAGGTGGGGAAGTGATATTCCAAAAAAGGAGTGGAGTAAAATCCGTG
Organism: Pelobates cultripes; assembly: GCA_933207985.1. Taxonomy (NCBI): domain Eukaryota; kingdom Metazoa; phylum Chordata; class Amphibia; order Anura; family Pelobatidae; genus Pelobates; species Pelobates cultripes. The sequence goes on along the minus strand of OW240912.1, from coordinate 110,773,123 downwards.
GGTGGACCACCAACCACCACTGGTTAGCCTCTTAAAAAGGGACATTTCGGGCAGCAATACAGATTAATGGAAGTGAATGCAAGTATTTGGCAATAATAATATGCTATAATTTTGCATGCTTAAATATTTATAGTTTCTACACAAAAATGACATGTTTTGCAGAATGCTGCACCATAAGCCTTTTTAGTAGGGATCGACTGATATTGATTTTTTTTAGAGCCGATACCGATAATCTGTGAAGTTTCAGGCCGATAGCCGATAACTTGCAATATTTTGTACATTTACCATTTTGAAAAAATAAATTATTTCTAAAGGTAAATGCACAAAATATACATGCAACGTGTAGTGGATGCAGTGTGTTTAGACAGGGGAGCTGTGTGTGTTTGTGTAGTGTATAGTGAATGTAGTGTGTGGTGTGTAGTGTATAGTGAATGCAGTGTGTGTGTAAAGTGAATGCAGTGTGTGTATAGTGAATGCAGTGTGTAGTGTGTGTTTCTGAATGGATGTAATTTGTGTAAAATGGGGGAGGAGGGGGGCATTTTTCATTTTAATTTTTAATATTTTTAATATTTATGTTTGTTTTTTTGTTTTGTTTTTTTTGTTCTCCCTCCCTGCTTGTTACCTGGCCAGGGAGGGGGGCTATAGCAAACCCTGGTGGTCCAGTGGCATGGGCTGAGCAGTGGAGGGGCTACAGCAAGCTGTTACATACCTTTCCTGCAGCTCCTCCAGCTCCCAGTGTAATATCTCGCGGCCTGCGTGCCTCGCGGAGCATTGCCATAGTAACCCGTGGCAACGCTCTGACGACCACGGGTCTCGCTAGATTTACACAGGGAGCTGGAGGAGCTGCTGGGAAGGTAAGTAACAGCTTGTTGCGGACCCCTCCAGGACCGCAGGGCTTGTAATGGGCCCAGGGGTCCTGGGAGATACTATCAGCAATATCGGTATCTATATTGGCCGATACCGATATTCCCCAAAATACTGAATATCGGCCGATAATATCGGTAAAACCGATAATCGATCGATCCCTACTTCTTAGCCAATCCATAAAAAGACTTCCTTATTAATGTATATGCGCATACAGCCCGACCGTTGACAGCATTGAGTTTTTTAAACTACAAAGCAACCTGGATTAGAACGAGAGGACACCCAGGGAGAGATTTAGTATGGATATCACTACCTGTATGTCTATTGCTTTTCTGAATGTGTGCTTGAATTAGGGTTAAATAAGTAGCTTTATTGTAGAAGCATCTTGCTCTAACCTGTACGCCATTCTAACTCTACTTCAGAACCTAACCTTAATCTACAAGCCTAACCTTAACTCTGTAATCCAAAGCCTACAATTTACTCTAACGCTAACTCTAATTTTAGGCAAATAATTCAGATAAAGCAGTAATTGTGTATTGGCATATACCAGAGTATTGGATGCCTTAATCCCTTAAGGACACACGACATGTGTGACATGTCATGATTCCCTTTTATTCCAGAGGTTTGGTTCTTAAGGGGTGCTGCTTCTGATTAAAGTGCTGCCCAGGCCATCCCTTTCCTGGGGAATTGCACCATAGTGGTCATGGATATAATTTGAATTTTTATCAGAAAGGCCAGCTAGGTTTAAAACACTCTCTACTCACATTATTCCACTGCTCATAGGCCGAGATTAGACACAAGTTCCCCCAACAATCTCTTTTTCTTTGTATTTTCCTCCTCTTCACCCCTAAAAAAGAAAACAAGGGGATAGAATATACAAAATAACTATTTTTTATAATTTCCAAAATGTTAATGTATATATCAGTTACATTTTAAAGTTTGAAAACCCAAATAAAATAAATTGTATTCCAATAATCCACCTATTATATAAGCCTTTCAGGGTTATTTCCTAAAGTGAGAATTCTAAGTGAATTTAAAATTCTAGAACAAAATAGACAAACTGAAAGCATGCCTTACTTAGTGAATTTTTCCAAATCAGCTATTTTTTGCCTTAAATTTGAAATTTACTTTGAATTCACACTTTAGTGATTAACCCATTTTGTCAAAAATGTGAAGACCAACCAATACTTTAAACATCTACTAGTCACGTTTTAACTCTTTTCAAACATTTTTCAGAACATGTTATTCTGTTCAACAACAAAAACATAAGACACCAATATCATATCACAGGCAAACCATGTTAATAATTGTGTTAGTGAAAAATAGCTAAACTATCAAAAACGTAGTTTGTATAGAAAATTTCAGGAAATTATCTTACAATACTATAATTATTCTTGTGCATCATATGCAAGGGCTGGCTGGCAACTTTTGGAAAGGAAATTAAATAAATCATATTTTAATCACATTCTAACAGTGAAAAAATGGTACCAAGACTAATTCATTGAGATGTAGTATAATGGGTGCCTTTAGTTTCCCATTTTTTCACCAACTATAGAACAGTAATTTAAATGTTAGTCCTTTAGTCCTTTCTACAATAAATTTCCACCTTCTTTTTGTTTAACCCCTTAAGGACGCAGCTTCAAAACTGGACTTACCCTTAAGGACACAAGCAATTTTTATATATTTTGCTGTTTGTGTTCAACCTCAGTTTGCATTTTTCTTATTTATTGCACCAACACATATTATATACCATTTTTTTAAAGGACGAAAAGGGATTTAATCTGATGTGACATATACATATATAAATTCTTATTTATTATTTTTTTAAATTGGAAAAAGAAATTCTTTTTATTCACAGGTTAGGCAAAAATAACGTGTGTATAATAAGTGCAGCTTAAGGAAAGTAATTAAAAAATATTCAATTAGTTGTTCTGATTTTCAGAGTACATAATATGTCTAGGATTTCAGCTTATTTTGAAAGTTACAGGTCACAAAATACAAGGAGTAAAATAAAATTTTAATGTGGAGCTATTTTAGAATTTGGTAGGTTTGTCTTGTAAGCTTAATAGCCATCACAGAAAGCAAAATTGCTGCACAAAAGTATATATTTATATAAAACACACATCACAGGCTATTTACCTAAGGGAATTCTGACACTTTTTACATTTCACCGCCAATCTCTGCTAAATAGTGTAGTAAAATTTAGTTTCAACGTAGTTGTGTGTAGTGTATGTGTTTAAATGCAGGGGTGTATTTATGTGCAGTGCACACACTTACATATATATGCAGACATATTCAGATACACACAGGTATTCATACACACTGACCACACAGGCACATAATGACACACATACACGCTGACACAAATACACACATATAAAAGTAATGATTTACAAATTTTAGCCATCCTCTTGTTACCTTACCTTTTGGGTGCGCTAGTGTGCATTACCTGGGGACGGGTGGGAGCTGGATAGCTAGGGATTATGTGAGTCTGAGGGTCCATGTTTCCTTAGGCCCTCTACCTCTCTTCTCTGTGATTCCTCTTGACATGCCTCTCTGCAAGCTGGAAGGAAGTATCCTTCCTCCCAACAGGCCACAGGGGAACTAATTATGTGTACGGGGTTTGATGTGCTATTAAAGGGCCATGGATCCCAATTTGGCACCTGATCTTAGATGCTCATTGTGTGTTTATAGGGTTACTTCAAGCCTTTTTTTGGTTGGGGGAGGCCCCTTTCTATATAAAAGGCGCTATTGTGCACAATTAATTAGTTTACGTTAAACTCTTGTGCGGGCCAATCGCAGGCTTCTCAAAGGCAAGCCTGTGATTGGACTGTTTTGCAGCCTCAGAGCGAATGCACACACTCTGAGCAAATGAGGAGTGGGAGTCAGAAGGGAGAAAAATTTGTTTGAAAAAGAAAACAACAAGCACTGCTGATTTTACTGGGAGGCACAAGGGTTTAACTCAGGTACAGAAGGGAGAAAACTACTTACCCTTCCAGGTACTGCCTGTAAGGGATAAGCCCAATATGTCCATTACTAGTGTGCTGTGCGTATGGTAGTATTTTATGCACAGAATTGACCTTTGGTAGTGTGAAAGAGAGTTCTAGGTGTAACTAGCCCATTGCACTCAAGTTTAGATTTATCTGTAAGTGCAGCGTTTCAAGCAGAAACACTGCACATACAGACTCCTACCACCATGACAACTTCAAATCACTTAAGGGGTAATGGTGGTTTAAGTAACCCTTTAAGTATGAGGGCCACCCAATGGGCATCCACCACTAACCTCAGTCCTTCCTGATTCTTGGAGAAGTTTTAAAACCGCCTGCAGACCATGCACCTTTAAAGTTAATAGCAGCATGGTTTAGCACTAATGTATTACATTTATAGGAGACTGGATTATAGGTGATTAGCATAGCTTGATGGGAATAGGTAAAACTGTGCATTTATTCAGTAACCTATTTCTACGTCTGTGGCGTGATTCTCCCTGCCATAGTATATTGTGCAGGAACATGTGTGTGATTTGGTGGGGGAGGCTCTGCCGTTCTATGGCACCCAGGCCCCGTCCACTCTTGAATTTATGATCATTTCTCATAAAGTTTGAGAAGCTGATATCAGAAATAATGTATATTCTTTTTTTTAATCAACTTTTTTTAGGCTTTGAGAAAATATTTTACTCTTGACTCTACCCTCCTAACTCCTCTTCCATTTTACTGGACATGATTAAAGATATTTATCAGTTTTCTTGCAGTGTTACTCAGCAAGATGTCTTGGTTAGTCATGTGAAATTATGTCACTTTTTGCCTACAATGTTTTGATAAAAAATAAAAAAGCTAAAAAAAATATCACACTGACCTGTCGTTTTCATTTTCTTCTTCTTCCGCCTCTTCCTCCTCATCTTCATCACTAAAAAATGAAAGCATTGATATTAGATAATAAACAAAATAGGTTTCTAATTCCCAAACATATTACATGTTTTTATATAATACATTTTAAGATAATATTTACTCACTCCCTACTCATTTTTCATACACTTTTCTCTGGTGAATATATACAGTAATCACCATCTTTCTTCATGTTCCTCATCAAATGATATGCTAATTTTTTTCAATTAACAAAAATTTTCTGAGGTGAAAAATTTAATCAACTCCATGTAAATGACTCAGGGGATGTAATGGACCTTTTGGCAAGTTTTGTTCACCTACTAACCCTGTTTCTCTTGGGTTATGTAAAAAGTTTACACAGGCTGATCTGCAGAGACGCTAAAGAAATTAAAAGGTCAATTAAAACACCAAACAAAACTCATAATTTATTTTCTAATTAGTCAGTGATTTGGTATAAGTACTAGTGTCACTTTATATGTGATTAGACGCATATTTTAAACTTTTAGTTGTAATTTTTGGCATTATATATATATATATCATCATTTGCAATAAATGTATATTTATTGTTCCATTAATCATGTCTATTTCATGTGTACCCCGTCATCTATTTTAGGACCAACAAACTTAGGAGCACTCTCTACATCAGAGTTAGGCATATAATGGCACTCCAGATGTTGGGCACTACATCTCCCATAATGCTCTTACAACCGTAATGTTGGCAAAACATCAAGGGTGATGTAGCCCACAACATCTGGAGTGATGAACCCCTGTACTACACCTGTCACTACAATGCCAATCCTTTTATTTTGCTTATTAGACAATGAACAAAGTAAATGTATCATTAATACTACATATGATCTTATTAATCTCACATATCATTATAATATATCAAATTTTAGAGGATCTGTGAAGGGAGGGGGAGAGGGGATCTGTGAAGGGAGGCGGACTGTGCAAGGAGGGAGAGGGTATGACAAGAGTGAGGGGGACTGTGTAGGGAGAGAGGGGGTCTGAAGTGAGAGGGGGACTGTGCAGGGAGAGAGGGGGTCTGTAAGGGTGTAGGGGAGGGAGATGGACTAACAGGGTGCAAGGGATGGGGGTTGTGCAAGGAGGGAGATGGACAGTCAGAGTTCTGGGGCCAAAAATGTGTGTTCACTGAGTGCTCACGGTTCCTCTTCGTTTTCCTCATCAGTGCCACTAAAAAAGAAGAATAAACTAGGTTTATTATTCTGCGTTATCGCAAATAGATTTTTAAATAAATTGTAGAAAACTGATTTTCAAATACTGTTATTGATTTTATATATCATATGATTATTTATAATGAATTTCAAGAATATGTAGTAAGAAAAGTGTCTACTCCTTTTTTATCCACTTTTTATGGAGATTGACATCTTTAAAAAAAAAAAAAAGTGGAGTGCTCACCGTTCCTCTTCTTTTTCCTCATCAGCATCACTAAAAAAGAAGAATAAACTAGGTTTATTATTCTGTGTTATCGCAAATAGGTTTTTAAATTAATTGTAGAAAACTGATTTTCAAATACTGTTACTGATTTTATATACCATGTGATTATTTATAATGAATTTCAAGAATATGAAGTAAAAAACAGTGTCTACTCCTTTGTTATCCACTTTTCTATGAAGACTGACATATTTTTTTTTTTTAAATGTAAAATCCTTTTCTTTTAATTGTACTTTTTAGGCATTGTTTCTTTTGTTATTTAAAAGCACTGGAGGTGTCTAGGTTCCAATTGGCAATGCTCCGGTAGTGAAACTGCAGGCATTAACTGTTTGCTGGCTTTCCTTTGCCCATCCTGTATGGGTATGTGTTTAGGCTAGTTGCTCTTAATCTGACCTGGCCATATCTCAGCCTGATATGTACTTTAAGGGTCTGGAGAATGGCCATCTCTTGGCCTTATTTATTGAGGGGTTAGCCCCTTGAGCATGAGACTTGGCATTTCCTGAATATATATATAGTAATTAAAGAAATACCCCTTTCTGTGCTAGGAGCCTGAGAATTACCTAACCTGTTTGAATATATTTGGCCATTCCATGGCCCTTTTAACACTTCAGCAACAGAGAATGGCCAATTCCAGGTCTTGTAAACTACTCCAGGACCAGGGAATTGGGTGACCTGATCCAATTAACCTGGCTCCTTTCAGCCAACAACCCACTGGGTAGAAGAAGGAGGACTCTTTGGGCCTCTACACAGTTTTAATCATTAATTGTTTTTTTGTTTTTTTATAAAGATTATCTCTCCTACTACATGCTATCACAGACCACACACTGTATTCATGTATTAATTGTAATTTCTGTTTCAGTGGCACAGGGAAAAGCACTATAAAAACAGGAAAATTGATTTTTATTCCCAGTTTTACTTAGAAGAATGTTTACACAGCTAGCGCAGTTTAAGAATAATATGTCAAATTAGACAGATATATTTATTTTAGTCTTTTTTTTAGTTTAGGTTATAAATGTGCCTCTTAAATGTACTTATAGGTTGCTTATAGGTTGCTTTAAGAGCTAAAATATGTTAATACCAAAACCGGTTTTCACAAAAACTCAGTTTACATAGAAAAGCATAAAACGTTTATTAATTTCTAACAAATATTATAATTGACCTTATGATACATATGACTCTTTGTAATAGCTATATATTTATTATTCTGTTGATTACACATATTTCATATGACGTCTTATCAAAGATATTAAGACAAAAAGTCATAAACAAACTCTACTGACTTTTTCAAAACATTTTTATGGAGCTAATAGTTTTTAGAACATTCAGTACTCACCCTGGCTCTTCATTTGCCTCTTCCCTTACATATCGCTCTTCATATCTACTAAGAAAAAATATTGGGGTAAAAAAAATTGAGATTTTAAATAAATTTATGCTAATAATTGTAATATTTTAAAGAGAACAAACTTGAATGACTACTGGTACCAAAAAAAAACATGTAAATGAATTAGTATGCTTGGTAGAATATACCTTTCTTCAATTTTTTTATCTATTGAAATAATTTTGAGGTGTAGGTTTTAATTTCATGCAACTGTTTCTGTTACCAAGAATTGTGCATAAATATGTTTCAGCTGGTACAAATGTATTTTAATCGGCACCCAAATGAATCAATCTGCCCAGGATTCACGTGTGGAGTCTTGTTCATTCTTTTGTGCACAAGTCTTATATTAAAGGACCACTAAAGTCACCCAGATTATTTCATTTCAATTAGGTGGTTTGGGTGCATTGTTCATGTACTTTAAACTCTTTAACATAAAACATTGCTGTTTTGTAAAATTAATGGATTGAGCAAGCCTCTAGCGCAAGGGTTAGAAACCAACGGTAATCAGATGTTGAGGACTCAATTTCCCATAATACTCTTAAAGCCATGATACTGACAAAGCATCAGGCTAGATGCATCTGCTGAGTGCTGAAGGTTGCCTACCCATGCTCTAGTGGCTGTCTTCCTGGCAGCCACTAGAGGTGCTTACTCTTTACTTTTATTTACTTTGAAAAATGAAATGTGGTCTGTAATGTCTCATTTACCCTAATTTATAGTCTAGACAAGCTTGCCAGTCTGTAGAGGAAGGAATTTCTCTGCCATGGACCACTGGTCACTCATTTAATTAACAGAAGTATGCAGAATAAAACAACTACCATCTCTTTGTAAAGAGCAAAGGTAGTTCTAATGAGTCATACTATTCCTACAGTAAGGAAAAGGGAAGAGGGAATGGGCTCTCTCTTTACTCTGTTAGAATTACATAAAGCATTTCAGAGCAGAGGCATAGCTAGGCTACTTGACAGCTGAGGGAAACTGTATTTTGGCACCCTCCAGAAATTGTGATTTTTAAAAAAAAAAAATATTTTTTTTGTGTGTATTGCACAGCGTACTTATTCACACATTTGTATATCTTAAACCTCCTTGTGTGCCTCTTCTAATCCCCTCTCAGACCTTTGCACATTCTTGTGTGTCCCACTTTTGCCCCTCTTACCAATTATTCTGTCCATTTGTGTATCTTACACACCTTTGTGTCTCTTTTCTCCCTTTTGCATATCATATAGCCCGTTTCTTGGTCTTCTCCCCACTTTTGCATGTTGTGACTTTGTATGTAAAACAATATTAAATCATTTCTAACCAAATATTTACAGCATTATATATTATTTAAGCCTTTGTAAACTCTGTATGTTTTATTTGACACTTTGTCATTTGTTTTGAGACCAACAAAGATAGCAATACCTTCTGTGCTATTTACATCCATTTTTCTCAGGTCAATATTTTTTTTCAAAACATCCAGTAATCACACACTTTCCCTTCAATTTTGCTCATCATAACTATTAAAAAAACTGCACCAATCCGCTTATGTTCAAAGTAGTAAATGCTGTAATGGTAATTGGGGTTTTACAGGGAATCATTTATAAGTGTGTGTAGCCACATAATCATGTTTAATTTGTATTGTATGAAACATCACTTTTACTTTTAATTGTGTTTTTTGTACTAATGAGAAAAACAGGTTTAGAATTCTTAATAAATATGATTATATATAATCAATATTTTGGGCACCCCTGTTCTATTGTATTCATTTGTATTGCTAAAGTTGCTACCCTGCAGAATATAGCATTTGCAAGCTTCAATTAATTTTTGATTAATTAATTTATTTTCTACCCACATCATTTAAATTTGGAGGTGGATATGGCCACACTAAATGTACTTAAAATCATAACCTTTGTATAACAACTGCTCTCTCTATACCATCTGCAACTGTAATGCATCCTTCAACATGTTACATAAAACTGTTATCACTATGTGAAATTATATCTATATAGTGCAAAATATACATGGCCATGAAGTAGCTAAAATATTTTCCATTTATTTTCAAGTACCTTCAACTATTAATTAGTTTTAGGTAGCATCAGCAAGAAATGGCATTCTATATATAGTTCTACAGGCAAAAATGTTTTATAAATGTAAATTTTTTGGATACTTACTTGTCTGGTCTGCAAATTGATAGAGAAATCATTCCAAAGAAAACGAACACCAAAAGAGATTGTTTAAAAATCATATTGGCGAATCTGCTAACAAAATATGATTATCAGTAGCTGGATTTAAGACCTAGGGTATATTCATTACTTATTATGTAGTACATAGCATTACATTTTACAACTGAGTTATTCACTAAAATGAAAATTGTCATTCGCTAAAGCAGTGGTAGTTAACATTCGGCACTCCAAATGTTGTGGACTACATTGGATCATGGGATAAGTAGTCTACAATATCTGGAGTGTCCAAGGTTGCTTACCATTGCACTAAAGTGAAAATTAAAAGTTAATACAAAGTGAATAACATATTTAAGGCTAAAGTAGCTGAACCGAAAGCTTAGCTGATTGAGCATTTTTCCAGTTTGACTCTTTTGACCTTAAATGTAAAAATCAATTTAAATGTACTTAGAATTTTGAGATTTTTTTTTCAAATCAACAATTTCAGACTATATGTTGTCATTATGATTTTAATTTGTTACAATTCTAAGTTTAGTGAATATGCCCCACAGTGTTGTTCACTAAATTGGGGGTTGTGGAGAAATTGCAATAGAATTGCATGTTTGTAAAAATTAGAAAATTTAAAAAAAATTAAGATTAGAGAAATAATCAAATTAGGCTATTTTTCCAGCTCAGCTATTTTGAGATGAAAAATTTGAAATGTCATTCTCAATTCTTGTTGTCCTCTGAAAACTGTATGAAAAAGAGAAAATCATATTGTAAAGAATAATTGAGATAATAATTCTACTTACTGTTTCAGTCAGAAATATGATATTCAGACAGAGAATGAGTACGGCTTTCTTGGTCTGTATGTGGCCCTAAAATGTAGAGACTATATATAGGGCTGGATAAATAATAATTAATAATAATTCCAGGATGTTAAATAAAAGCATTGCACATCATACTTCATGACCAAAATTAAATGTTTGATTTTTTTCATCCTGTGTATTTAGCATCACATTCCCAGCCCTGCTAACTGTTTTTTTAACCCCTTAAGGACAGAAGCAAATGTACAAGTTCTAACCAAAACCTAGAATTTGAGCTCCATGTATATTCAGTCTCAATTTACCTCTTTCATATTAAGTGCACCCACACTTATTATATATAATATAAACATATAAACAAAAAATTGATATATAAAAAATAATTTAATATGAATAAAATCTAAAAAGTGTGAGAAATTAAGAAATTTTATTTTCTTAATTCTGCATGGCATTGTAACTGTGAATGTTATAATATTGTTTGCTTTTACTGCAATAAAACACACATATTTGTATGCTATGATGTCCATTGAGTACAACAATGTCCAGTGCCCCCATGATGTTTTGGAAAGTAACAGGATCAAATAAATAGCTTGCCCATTTCAGTTTTTGTACATTAAAATTTTCCATATTGGTTTGCAGGGTCTATGTGAATAAGGCCCTGTAAACCAATCTGAAAAATGTAAAACCATATGGCATCCCAGGAATGAGCATTGCCTCCATCTTGATATAGCACTTGTAAAAGTAGACAACCCACAGTATTCAAAATAGGCTGTCTCCAGTCTTTTTTAGTAGCCACTTAGTAACAAATCCTGGCCAAACTTAGTGCTCATGTTTTTGTTGTTGTTGTTGCAGTTTCCACACAAAAACGCATGGGAAAAAGAAAGTGTAAATTCTATGGTTTTACATGTTAGGACATATTAACAATCATCCGTTCATTAGCAGGTCTTATAACTACGTAATGTGATGAACTCACTCCTAAAAGACTATTGTGAAGAAATTCCCTATTTCGCTTTGCCCGTTTAACCGAATACAGTATGTTTCCCCTTGGTTCTGTATTTTCATGCGACCAAACATTGACCAACCCCTGGCTCGTTAACTTCAAAAAAACTATTAATTTAAGTGCTCCCTTTGGGTGGCTGCCATTTGTATAGCCGAACACACAAGCTCTAGTAAATGGTGGCCATTATGTCTCCCGAACTCTGGTAGCGGTACTTGGTTGTCGATTTCGTGGATACAAGTGTTACAGAAAGGAAAAGATTTGCAGAGTGCAGGTTAGATTAAACACAGGTTTGTTAACTTTACAAAAGTATTCTGCGAGAACGACATAGGTTACATAAAGGAAATTGTACATGGTAAGGCAATCACATGTCAATGCACATCGGTCCTCTTATAGGATAGCAAATCAGTTACATACATTGACTACATTTCCCCACATGCTAGCATCACACACAACATAAACTTTTACATATTATCTGTGTTCAGATATGTGTGTGCCTGGGAGGGAGTTGCAGATCGGCATGGGGTGTGAAGGCCCGACCTCTTGTCGTTCATTATACGAAAAGCAATCTAACCAGAAGCAGACGGTCTAACTAAAAATAACTATATACAAAAAGATGTGTGAGTAGCCTGTGGGCTCTATCCGTCAGCGCTGTGCGATCTATCCCCCTTAAGTAGTTGCTAATTGTGGTAGTGTCATTTATCCCCAAATTATGGAGCTCCCCAGTTCCATAGAGTGTGGTTCAATTGTAATTTTTTTTTTCCTTTCTACTGTTTCATTTTTCCCAATTACATGTAAGGATACCTCCCTTCCCCTCATGTATTTAGTTAGTATTCATGGGTGTCACGCTCTTCTCCCATTTGTCACGAACCTCCGCTATCTTCGAGTATGCTCTAGTATTTTTCCTTGCCATGCATTCATAGTCTAGGTTAGTGGTGGTTTGGAGAATTAGAGCCACTCTGGCCGGTGTGTCCCTGGACTTCTAGGCCCTAGCCAACAGGGTTTTGGCAGCAACTAGTATGTGAAGGAGAAGTATGGAGTCCTTTTTGCTGAAGTTATCCAGGTCCATGAATAGGTGGCTGGTTTCGGGCATGAGGGAAATATTCATGTGTAGGGCTGTGTATACTATGTCTCCCACCATATTCCAAAATGGCTTGACTCTCGGGCATGTCCACCAAATGTGGAACTTGGTAGCCCTTGCGTCTTGGCATTGCTAACATGTGTTTGTGGAAGCCAGATATATTTTAGCCAACCTATTGGGCACCATGTACCATCTGTATTGTAATTTACGGACTGTCTCAAGGTGCGATGTGCACATCGACCTCCCTTTGTGGGCTGTGTACGCTTTCTTCCACTGTTGTGCAGTAAGGTGAGAACCCACATCCCCCTGCCAAGCGTTAACATGTGCAGTCGTGTTGGTGTGTTCAGTCGAGAGTGTGCTATAACTCAAAGACAGCACCTTCTTAGGAGTTTTGGGGGCAAGAGACAAACACTAAGTTGCTGGGAAGAGTAAAAGACACAATGGGGCTAGGAGGGAAGGAGACACACAAAAGGGCTGGGGGGAGTAAGACACTTCATGTGGGAGGATGTAAGAGTCATACAAAGAGGGGGGATAAAAGACACACAAGGGGGCTTGTAAGAGATACACAAGGAAGGTGTAAGACACACAATGGGAAAAATAGGGGATACGGTACACTAAAGAGGGTAAGACATTCAAAAGAGGGGATAAGAAACATAAAAGGAGGGTTAAGAGACACACAGATGAAGGTGATTTTTGGGGGGGGTCGGCAGAGTGGCAAAATGCATCTTCATCTGTGTACCTAAAAATCTTTGCACTGGCTCTGGATATCATCCTTACTTGGCGTGGCACTGTGAATGAATTATGTCAGATGATTGATGAAGTGCAGCAATCTTCACTTCCAGTCAAACTGGTATCAACTTGGAACCAGTGATCCATCCAATTTTTGGATTTAATGGTGTATAAAACACTTAGAAAACTGGGATAATCATTACATTGTTCTCCTTCTCCCTCTGGCCTCCAGTTTCCATCCGCAACATTTGAATCATTCACTTCCTATATCACAATTTCTGAGGGTCATGAGATATAATAGTGAATCTGATACTAGAGATCTACAATTACAAGACATGTGGAACTAATTGTTGGCTTGTGGATATCATCCTCAGGTATTTGCGACGGCAAAAAGTAAAGACACACAATTTTGCTCCTTTGAGACCCACAAGAGAGAACAAGAAACACATAATGTTCCAAAAATGTTTAAACCATTAACCATCCATACCGGTACGATGAAGATCAGAAAATAGATCCATAAACACTGGAACATTTTGTGTTCTGATAAAAATGTACCCCTTTTATTCTAACACTACCCCAGTGTAAGTTACCAAAGAAACAACATTCTCCGGGACATGTTGGTACGGAGTGATACAGTTATTTGTTATATAAAAACGTTAAAAGTGGTGAAGCACGGATGCTTCAACTGCAGCGGCAGTGTCAAGTGCAGCCACATTATCAGTGGGACCACTTTTACACATCCACATAGTGGCAAACGGATCCCTATACAACATTACATCACATGCACCGCTGGCCATGATACTTAAATGATTACATGTCCGTGTGAACTTTTATAAATGGGAAAGACTGATCTCACACTTAGAGACCAACATCGTTCAACATTTAGGGATCAACTCTCATACAAAACTGTGGCTATATATTTTATTGCCACCCAACCTCTCCACCCTGCGTTTTATGGCCATTGATCATATCCCCCCACTGTCATGTGGAGGTTAGAGGTCACAAATATTATTATAACAGGAAGCATGTTGGATCGATCATTTGGACACAGTTCCCCCTAAGGGGCTAAATGAGAATATAATTTATTCTATGTTCCTCTTGTATTTAGATGTTATGATTTTTTCCCTTTTTTGTAATTGATTAAAGAATACTTTAATAGATTAGTTTATTTATAATTTAACATGCATTTTAATTCCTTACAGTGAATGTACTTCATTATGCCTTCTTGCTCAGTATAGATGATCGTTTAACAGATTAATATATTTAGTATGAGGGAATGTATTTTCACTCCTAACAGTGAATGGACTTCATTTTGCTCCTGTCTCATATTATTCATTATTATTATTATTAATAATATGTGTAGGATACAGCTGTAGAATCTGTGTACAGGATCTTGCTTTTTTGTTTATACTATGAGGTGTACCAGCAGAGTACCATTGGTATTGTGCTGAATTTTATTTTAATTCACATGTACAGTATCTGTTAATCTTGAGAAAGACCTGAAACAAATTTGAAAAATCTTGCTGTGCACAAGTCTAAACAAACTTAATATGGACAGATACAAAATGTGAAGATGACTATGTTCAATCTTGAAGAACGGGTAAATTAACTTTGAGAAGAACAGCATCAACATAACAAGAGGAGGCGATAAATATGATGACTGTGTCTCGGTAAGCTGGTAAATGTGGTGTATAGAAGAACCAAAAAAATGGAAGGATATGGAGTGAAAAGGGACTGTGGAAACAAGTAAATTATAGTGGAAACAGAAGGCTATTGCAATGGAAGAAGATGAATACCTAATACCAGTTTCTTAAAGGACTAGAGGCTAGAAGAAAGTTTAATAGGATTAGATAAGGAATTACAAAGGATTGAGAAATCTGAGAAATCTTTAAAATGAGAGTTAGCAATATGTGGACAACATAGCTAATACAACAGGATCTGTAGTCAGGAGTGGAATTTCTGTCATCAGTTTGAATTGGATGCTGAAGGATATTGGAAGCCAATGTAAGGAATGGCAAAAGGGTGAGGTGTGAGAGTAGCATGCTGATGATAGCATTCTTTACAGAAAAATGTGAGGCAATGCAGATATTTGGAAAGCCGATGAGAGGCAAGTTACAACAAACAAGGTGGGAAATGATAAGTGCATGGACAAATGCTTTAGTTAATTTTGTGTAAAATAAGGGCATATGCAAGCAATATTTGGAAGGTTGTTATTATATAATTTGGAGACAGTCTGGATGTGGGGGGAAAAGGTGAGACCTGAATCAAAAGTAACTACAAGGCAGTGAGCTTGAGGTGAGAAATTTGATGAGGGAATGATGAGAATTATAGAGTATAGTAATGTTGTGTACCTATAAACTTAATTTTAGTAATGACAGGAGGCAAATATTTTGCATTAAACTCTTTACTAAACTGCAGCAGCAAATATATCTTACACTAAAACAAACAACAAATCAGAAAAAATGTAAGCAGAAGATAGAAGGACCTGACAACATAAGCATGTCCTCTTTCTTTAAAGCAAAACAAACGGGGCGCAAGTAGTTGGGCACTTGGGAAATAGTGATCACAAAATAGTGTCCTTTGAAATAAACTCACAAAAACAAAAGCACATGGGGTATACTAAAACATATAATTTTTAAAAAGGCCCTGTAATGATATTGATGTTACAAAGTTTTGGAGTCCAGTAGCCAGATCAGCAATGTTTTCTGCCAGAGGGAGCCACTCGTTACCCAGGTGGTTGAGCCCCTGAGCCTTGAGTGGCCTTCTGGTCTTAAGCAGAGATGGGAGACTGGAACAGAAAGATGATAATCGTAGTCAGGCAAGCCGAGGTCAGTGGGAAGGAGAAGCAGCAAAGTCAAAACAGTCCAAATTCAGCAACAGGAAGGAGAAACAGGAACACGCTGGATTAGAGAGTACAGGAACCACAATAATCTGGCAAAGGTACAGAGACAGGAAGTGGCTTTTATAGGCCAAGGACCAGACACCTGACCAGACACAGCTGAAGTGAGTTGTCACTGATAACCTTGACTCTACAAACAATAGTATCAGATCTCAGGTAAATTTGCAAAAGGCAGGCTGGTGTACTGGTAAGGAAAAGGTTTAGCACCATGTAAACCAGGGTTCGAAACCCAGCAGAGTCAGTTCCTCACATTACCTCCACCTCTACAGGCGCAGCCTCTGGATGCCCTATTTCCTGGTTTAGCAGGGTACTGTGCATGGAAAGACTGAAGAAGATCAGGAGCATGAATATTGTCCACTGGTTCCCACGATCTATCCTCCTCACCATAGCCTTTCCAATGAACCAAGTATTGAAGCTTGTTGCGGAAGATCCTGGAGTCAAGAATTTTTTCCACCTCGTATTCATCTTCACCATCCACGAGGACTGGTGGTGGGGCAGGCAAGGCTCGACCAGGGAAAGTATTTTCATGAAAAGGTTTAAGCAGTGCCACGTGAAACACCGGATGTATTTTCATGGAATCCGGAAGTTGCAGACGGAAGGTGACTGCATTGATCTGAGCGATTATCTTAAAAGGTCCCATGAACTTTTGACCCAATTTATGAGAAGGAATCCTAAGCTTAAGATTCTTTGTTGACAGCCAAACCTTGTCACCAACATGATAAACTGGGGCCTCCTTTCTGTGCCTATCAGCAGCTCTTTTGTAACATTCCTGAGCCTCCGAAAGAGTCTCCTTCAACAGTTCTTGGGAATCTCGTAAGGCGGTTAGCCGGTCAGTGACTGCAGGAATGGGAGTAGTAATTGGGAGACTCACTAGAAAGGTTGGATGGTAACCATAATTGGCAAAAAATGGGCTCAGAGAAGTGGAGCAGTGTTGGGCATTGTTATAGGCAAACTCCGCCGTGGGTAGAAAATCCAGCCAGTCATCCTGCAGGTAACTAATATAGCACCGCAAATATTGTTCTAAAGTCTGGTTGGTTCGCTCAGTCTGTCCATTACTTTGTGGATGAAAAGCTGAAGACAGATTTACATTAATACCTAGAATAGAACAAAAATATTTCCAAAAATGAGATGTAAACTGCACTCCCCTGTCAGAAATTACTTCATCAGGCACTCCATGCAAGCGAAATATTTCCCGAATAACTAGGTCAGCAGTCTGTTTAGCTGAAGGGAGACCACGAGCTGGTATGAAATGACTCATCTTGGTTAACCGGTCCACAACAACAAGAATGGTAGTGTGTTCCTTAGAGGGAGGTAGTTCCACAATAAAGTCCATGGATATAGATCCCCAGGGACGATGAGGAATCGGAAGAGGCTGAAGCAAGCCAACAGGGGATGAGCGAGGAGTCTTATGTCTGGCACATACATCACAAGAGGACACATACTTCTTAACATCCTCATAATATTTAGGCCACCAAAAGGATCGGGTAAGTAGTTCTTGTGTCTTTCGGATTCCTGGATGACCTGCTGGTTTAGAGTCATGGTAGAGGCGTAAAACGTCCAGTCGCACTGATTCTGGAACAAACAGACGTTGTTGAAAAATCCAAAACCCATTAAGCATGGTCATATGAAGATCACGAGGAGGATCACGAAAAACTGGATCTTTAGAGTAGCCCTTTTTAATGCGAGACATTAGATCAGAAGGAAAGGTAACTCCTAAAAATCTGCTCTCCGGCAAGATGGTGGCCTTGGTTACTGTAGTATGGAGGGGGTCAGCTATCCTAGACAAGGCATCCGCCTTGCCATTTCTGGAACCAGGGCGGTATGAAATAAAAAAATTAAACCTTGAGAAAAATAGGGACCAGCGTGCTTGTCTGGCTGACAGTCTCTTAGCGGATTGGATACATTCCAGATTTTTGTGATCTGTGAGGACAGTAATTGGATGGGTGGCTCCCTCCAAGAGATGTCTCCATTCGGTGAAGGCAGCTTTTATAGCCAAAAGTTCTTTATTCCCTATGTCATAATTTCTTTCTGCTGGTAACATCTGGCGGGAATAGAAGGCACATGGATGTAACAACATCTTAGGTCCAGTCCTTTGAGATAGTATAGCCCCAACAGCTGAATCAGAAGCATCTACCTCTACAGTAAATGGCAATTCTGGCTGAGGATGTACCAAGATAGGGGCAGATGTAAACAGAGTCTTTAATCTGGAAAATGCAGTGTCAGCCTTATTGGACCACTGAAAAGGAGTCCCTTTACGTGTAAGTTCAGTGATTGGTGTAATAACGGCAGAGAAATTCTTAATGAAACGCCTGTAAAAATTGGCAAACCCCACAAATCTCTGTATATCTTTTTCATTCTTGGGGATGGGCCAGTCCAGCACAGCTTTAATTTTACTTGCGTCCATACTTAAACCTTTAGGAGTTATTACATACCCCAGGAACTGAATTTCTGTTTGTTCAAACTCACATTTTTCCAGTTTAATGTATAGGTGGTGGGTACGAAGGCGCTCAAGAACAATGCAGACCTGTTTTCTGTGATTTTCAAGATTATCAGAAAATATCAGGATATCATCCAAATATGCCACAACAAACTGATCCAGGAGATCCTGTAGTACATCATTGATTAGATGCTGAAAAGTTGCAGGGGCATTACAAAGCCCAAATGGCATTACTAGATATTCGTAATGTCCGTACCTGGTTCTGAAAGCTGTTTTCCATTCATCATTTGGTCTTATGCGAACCAGATTATATGCCCCCCGTAGATCAAGCTTCGTAAATATTTTAGCTGAACGAAGTCTTTCTAGAAGTTCAGGAATGAGAGGCAAGGGATAACGGTTTTTAACAGTGATTTTATTAATGTCCCTGTAATCGACACATGGCCGTAGACTGCCATCTTTCTTTTCTACAAAGAATATAGGAGCTCCTGCTGGAGAAGTGGATGGTCGAATAAAGCCTTTGGCAAGATTTTCTTGTATGTATTCACGAAGTGCTTTCAATTCAGGCTCAGAAAGGGAGTATATACGGCCAAATGGGATAGCAGCTCCAGGTAGCAGCTCTATGGGGCAATCATAAGGCCTATGAGGTGGAAGCTGATCAGCATTCTTCTTATCACAGACATCTGCAAAATCCCGATATTGTAGCGGAAGCTTAGTTAAGTTTGTAGCAACCATTTCATTAATTGTTGTGGTAACAGGTGTCGCCTTAGAGGGTTGACAATTCATTAAGCAGTGTTCTGAAGGAAAGGACAAAGTTCTAGTCTTCCAATCAATCTGTGGGTTATGCAGAGCAAGCCAGGGTATACCCAAAATCACTGGAAACTGTGTTGAGGAAATTAGGTGGAAAGATATAGACTCATGGTGATTCACTTCCAGAATCAATTTTAAGGGCACAGTCTCATGTGTAACCGGGCCTGACGTAAGTGGAGAACCGTCTACTGTTTCCATTAACACAGGTGAAGATTTAGGGATAGACTGAATTTTATTTTCTGCTGCAAATTTAATGTCCATAAAGTTTCCGCCTGCTCCGGAATCTATCATTTTATTATTACCATATTGCAAAGTGATAGGCACCACCAAATGAGGATGTTGAGTCATCATACCTTCTTCACCCTGAGCCAGAGAAAACAAGGGTTGTGTGACAGAATCCAGTTGGTCTGAAATCTGGGATTGGTGTTGAATCTGTGCACCCTCAGCAGTCATAGCTATTGTTCTTTTAGACTTGTTAGGGCAATTGATGGCATAATGCCCTGCACTACCACAATACAGGCATAAGTTGTGAGTGCGTCGCCACTGTTTTTCTTCATTGGATAATGGCCCTCTTATTAGATCTACCTGCATAGCCTCAGGTTCAGAGTCTGTAGGTGTTTGTGGGGTCGGAGTAGAAATTCTTGAATAGAAAGTAGGAGTAGCACTTGGTTTAAAAGAGCCCTGTCTTTCCAATCTTCTTTCTGAAAGTCTCCGATCAATACGGATAGCCAACCGCACAAATGCATCAAACTCAACAGGAAGATCAACACGAGCTAGCTCATCTTTTATAGCTTCTGAGAGACCCCTTCTGAAGTGGAACCTCTGGGCTGATTGGTTCCAAGTAGTATCAGTAACCCACTGTCTGAATTCAGCAGCATATTCAGCCACAGAGCGCCTCCCTTGATGTAAATGAAGGAGAGTGGCTTCTGCTGTAGCACAGCGATTGGGATCATCAAAAACTAGGCACATGGCCTCAAGAAAGTCTTTTAAATTTCCCAAGATTGGACTGTCCTGTTCCAGAAAAGGGGAGCCCCAGGCCAGGGCTTCATCTTTGAAGAGGGAAAAAATAAATCCCACCTTCTCTCTTTCAGATGGAAAACGGTTAGGTAACATCATGAAATGCAAACGGCATTGATTTAGGAAACCCCTGAATTTTTTGCGGTCTCCTCCAAATTTTTCTGGTAGAGGCAAGCGGGCATCTTGTGCAGGTGTAACAGTAGTAGTAGCAGCAGCCGCAACATCATGTGCCCTGTAGCTGGTAAGCTCACTATGCATTGATCGAACTTCATTTTGCAGTTCAGCTACCTGATCCTGCAGCACTTGAATGGTCTGTGCCTGGGTCTGCATAGTTCTTGCATTAAAAGCAACCTGCTGGGCCAATGCAGAATCTGATCCGACGGTCTCCATGAAAAGGCCAGATTATTCTGTAATGATATTGATGTTACAAAGTTTTGGAGTCCAGTAGCCAGATCAGCAATGTTTTCTGCCAGAGGGAGCCACTCGTTAACCAGGTGGTTGAGCCCCTGAGCCTTGAGTGGCCTTCTGGTCTTAAGCAGAGATGGGAGACTGGAACAGAAAGATGATAATCGTAGTCAGGCAAGCCGAGGTCAGTGGGAAGGAGAAGCAGCAAAGTCAAAAACAGTCCAAATTCAGCAACAGGAAGGAGAAACAGGAACACGCTGGATTAGAGAGTACAGGAACCACAATAATCTGGCAAAGGTACAGAGACAGGAAGTGGCTTTTATAGGCCAAGGACCAGACACCTGACCAGACACAGCTGAAGTGAGTTGTCACTGATAACCTTGACTCTACAAACAATAGTATCAGATCTCAGGTAAATTTGCAAAAGGCAGGCTGGTGTACTGGTAAGGAAAAGGTTTAGCACCATGTAAACCAGGGTTCGAAACCCAGCAGAGTCAGTTCCTCACAACATGTTTGTGTCCCTGATCCTATAGTGTTCCTTTAAGGAAAGAGGACACTTTTTATAGGGGATAATTTAATTCAGGAATAACAGGCAGTCATGTAACACTTTTTATCACTGACTATTTGGAAGAAAGAATCACAATACCTACCAGTAGTAAATGAAACCAAACGCTTCTCCTGGGAGTCTTCAGACTAAGATGTTGCAGGATCTTCTGAAGTTATTTGATGGCCAGTTATTTGATGACAGTCTCCTGTTCCGCAGAAATTGACCAAAACGCAAACACATTTGACATGGTAAAAAGATAATAGGACATAAATAAGTACTGAATTGCTAAGCTGTTTTTTTTGGTCATGGGATGCCAGTGCTTACTCTTGCCTCTGCCACTTACTGGCTGCTAACCCCAACTCTTGTCCCCTCCGTGACTTTCCTCTCGATATGAAATTACATTTAGGTTTTCTTTTAAGGTGTTCTTTTGTCTGGACTGTATCTTGCTGCAGGAAATGTAATTAATTTGATGGGTTTGCAGCCTTTTGCACTTTACGGTAATATGATGAGTTTAGACATTGATATATTGTAACTAGCTGTCAATCTGTTTTGTAATTGCATTTAAAGGAACACTCTGGACATCATAACAATGGAATCTTGATGACAGAGGTCCTGAGCGCTATCTTACCGTCACACCAACCTTTCTCCTATTGTTTCCTCTTCTCTTCCTCTCTCAGAATCTGTTCTTCTTTTCTTTAATTCTGATCTAGTTTTCTTTAAAACATAAGACAAGGTAGGGACTACTTCGTCTTTTGTATTTTTCCTACTTTATTTTTCTTCAGAGAATGTCGGGATTAGGAGAAATATTTTCCTGTGTCAAAGTAAGTCTTCCCACAATACTCACTGTCCTCCTTGACACAGGATATGGAGCTACTTAAAGGACCACTATAGGCACCCAGACCAGTTTAGCTTAATGAAGTGGTCTGGGTGCCAGGTCCATCTAGGCAAACTGTTTAGGGTTAATCTCATTGACAGCCAGTAGAAGCGCTTCCGCGATTCTCAATGTGGTTTTCACAGTGAGAAGACTCCAGCGTCCATAGGAAAGCATTGAGAATGCTATCCTATGAGAATGGCTGAATGCGCGCGCAGCTCTTGCTGCGGATGCGCATTCAGCCAGGGACGTCAGAAGAGGGAGGAGAGTCCCAGCGCCGAGGGAGCCCGGTGCTGGAAAAAAGGTAAGGGATTAACCCCTTCCTCCCCCTTCAGTGCTGCGGGAATGGGACCCTGAGGGTGAGGGCACCCACAGGGCACTATAGTGCCAGGAAAACGAGTATGTTTTCCTGGAACTATAGTGGTCCTTTAGCTTCTCCTTGTGTCAGAGAATGTCAGGAGTAGGAAAAATACATAAGACAAAATAGTCCCTACTTTGTCCTATGTTTTAAAGAAAACTAAATCAGAAAAAAAGAAAAAAAGAACAGATTATGAGAGATGAAGGGAAAAGGAAACAGTCGGAGAAAGGTAAGTTTGGCATGACAGTGCATCTTTATGGTGTTAAACTGTTTATAAATGGTGGCGAACATGACACCCATTGTAAGGAAACCTAGTATATCCAATCCTCCTTCGGTAGTTTCCTCCCGAACCACCAGAACATCAGTGAGTATAGCTCTCTGTTCGGTAGATGGAATAAACGAAATCCATATGAATACAATAGCTTTACAAGATGATTCCCTTAATAAAGCATACGAATCCCCAAACATCAGCCAATGTCAAGAAGAAGGGTACAACAGAACTGGCTTTTAATGAACACACACAGGCTTTGATGCAAGTACCCATGCAAGGGGACATCCCACAGGGAGGGACACAGTACAACCAATCAGTTACAGTAAAACCGTAAAACACACCCAGCACAAACATACAATTCCCTCCCCTAGTCCTGGAGATAATCAATTCTGATAAAGTAATAACTTGATTATCTCCAGGCAGAAAAATCTCAATTTTCCCCAATATTCAGAACACCCCTTTAGGCATGGAGTATCCCCACAAACAATATGTCCCCTGAGAGCCACGTTCTGGGTGACCAACATATTCAAATTTCACCCAGATCAGTTCAGGGGTTCTCAAAAAGTATGGAAGTCTTTTGTGACCGGCTAACCGCGAGGTGGCTGCCCAAAATAGTTCCAGGAGTTTGGGTGGTTTTGCCGGTCTATTCAGTTAAGTGGCAAAAAACGAATAATTCCACGAATGGTTCTTAGCAGCGATTGTTCCCCTCATTTGCGTGCACAAAAGTACCAAATAGCGCTCTTTTAGCTATTCAGGAAATAGAGATCCAGCGTTCGCTTGTTGAGACCGGTGTTCGGGAAGTTGAGTGTCCGATTTTAGTTCCAGGCACTCAACGATCAAGTCCCGCTGCCTTTGTTTGCCTGAAAAAAGATGGCCACCGTTTTCTCAGCCACGTGGCATTCGGTAGTACGAACGCTGGCCGCACAGATAGAGGGGTCAATTGAAGCAGTCTTTGAAGTTTAACGAGCCAGGGGGTAGTCTTTGTTCGGTAGATATATCTACCGAATGAATAGGGAAGAAATATTACACATAAAAGAGGGATTTCTTCACACCTATCAGCTGCATAATTCAAGAGCCTCTTAAAACTGTTCCAAACTCAGTAACATTTTTATCAAGACTCCCATATCACTGACCTTGATCATGATAATGGCACGCTTATTGTGAATACTGCAAGCAGCTGAACCACTTGGGTATCAATCGACTAGTGATTTTCTTGTAAGTGAAGTTGTAAATTGCATGCAATTTGTATTTAAGCTAAACAAGTTCAGAATATTTTACAGCATTTATATTTTTCAGTTTAGTTCCATTATATATAATGATACAATTCCAAACTATCTTAATACGTTTTCTGGTGGCTGAGAGTTCCTTCCACTCTTTCAATGGTAACATAATCAGAAATTACTTTTGTTTCTATTTTGAAATATACAATACCTCAATCAATGATTCACAGTTTAGTGGTCCTTTCCCAACACCATTAAGTCACTTTATAAAGCCAAACGCGGAGAAGCGAAATGTGTTGTGCGTGACATCATATTAATAGAGCTGAATGTTACGAGCAAAACGTCAACACCAGACAGACTAAGACAATAAACCTCTAGCTGAGTACTTGCTGATTATACTAGTTATTAAATATGAACAAGTAAAGTTTAGCTGTTTACGTCTGAATAAAGTTTGCGAAGACCTGACGTTCCTGTCTTCTATTAGTTTAATTTGATTTGAGCAACATTATTGTTTCCACCAGTCCCCTGAATCCAATCCCACCAAAAAATATAAATAGCAATGACTAGTGCTTACTTGCTACTTATTGTATGTGAGTGCTAATTCAGAAAGGGGGAATGCTTTTTAATGTATCGAAGGTGAAACACCGAGTTTTTCAACTTGGTGTACATATTTATTTGTATATTGAGATGTTATTGCGTATTGTGAATGTTGTAGTGAACCGTCTATTTTGAGATTTAAATGTGGATGTTTAAAAATGTGGTTTAGATTTGTTTCAATTTGAAACACAAACTTCTTTTCAGTTTTAATGGACTTTTATGCCCATTTGAGCAAAACATATTCACAGGACAACATGATAAATAACTTCCCTGGCTTAATCATCTCGTAATTTGCATAACAGCTTGTGTCTTGGCTACAGCGTACAAAGAAAGTAATGCGTACAGCTTCAACCAGTATGCACATTTATTTAAAATCTTAGCTTTTTGCAAGTTTTCCAAGTTTTTCTTTGGAAATTGAATTTGAAGTAATCGCTACAATTGCTACAAGAATAGACTACAGTACAAAGATATAACACCTTATAAAAGAAGCCACTTGGCTTTAGAGTCAGTGTCGTACATATAGGGGTCGCAGGGATTGCAGCTGCGACCGGGCCCGTCACTCCAGAGGGCCCGGCCACCCTGTGGACCCCTGCGACCGGTTACCAGCAGCCAGGGCCGCAAGTGAAGGGGCACATCGCGTGGCCTATGCCACAATTTCTTCCCCGTCTTCCCAACCTCCCATGTCTTCCTATTGAACCAATAGCCTCACTTTACATGATTTCATAACATAAAGCTGACGTGTTAGCTTTTTACAATAACAAGTTGAGAATTAAAGGAACACTTTAGGCATCATAACCACTATAGCCAACTGTAGTGTATATGGTGCCAAGTGTGCCCAGACAACCTCACAGAATAAGTACTCAAACCATTTGAGAACAGTTTGACAACTTACTTGGGGTCTAAAGCCTGCTTTCCTGACGGAAACTCCAGCACTGAGCTAAAATTGATACCATTGAGAAAACGCATTGTGGTTACACTGTTTAAAAAACTGTTTTACCTATAAGGTAAGATGACTCCAGGACCTAACCTAACAACTTAATTGAGCTGGGATTGCTATGAGCCCAAAGTGGACTTTTAAGGTACAACTACTAGAAAACCTAATGTTAAGACAGAACGTTAAGCGAACATTTTGATTGGCTAAGCTACTTCTATTGAGATCTCATTGCAGATACAACGTGGCCTAGGGATTTTCTGCAAATGTATTACATAGAAAGGCAATATCTTTTTTATTATTTCTTATTTTTAGTTTTTTTAATTTGTATAACTTTCCATACATTTTGAATGCATCCGTGTAACATGTCTGCAGTTTTCCTTAAACAAACTTAAAATGTTATATTAATAAAATGTTTTCATCTGTAGGTTCTAAATAATTCTCAGAGACTCTTTTCCTGGGCTTGTGACATGGCTTTAGCCAATTGTACTTCTTAGTTAGTACATCAGCTGTCACGGTGTGCAAGGGTGGGCAGGGCTAGATAAATTATAAGGATTCAACATTGACCGATTAGTAATCATGGCTTAGACAGCACCTACTTATTTACTTCCCTGATAAGTGTTTTTCAGTTATTAGAATGATGAGGTTCATTACCACAAACAAGAACATTAGGAGGTCTCACAATGATGTGGTCTCATTCACTGTGCTACTGTTCAGAGCCATTACCGATTGTGGCTCCAAGCAGACAGGCATGGCTAGACCCAGACTGCAAAGGATCTTCTGTCTCAAAGAATGTATTGCAAAGAAGATCCAATTATACTCTTTGTATCATTGCTCTCTACCAGGTAACACTGGCCTGTCTTCTGCTGCCACCGACCTGCGCTGTTCATCTGTCTGCCTGAATATTTTCATCTCTTGACTCTATTTGATTTTCTTAATGCCCCTAATATATTTACATTGGAGTATATTATGAGTTTTTGGTATTTTTGGTATTGAGTAAAATTAAGTGCCTAGGCATATTGCATAAATGAATACCCGGTAGCAGAGTTTGTCCATGTAACCCTAGTGCTATTGACCATACCAAGTAACTCCTGACCCCTTACATCACCTAACACTTAAATTATTAACATTTAAATGAATTATTGTGCTCCTGCCTAACCAGTGTGCCCGTGTGATATTTACTTGTGTGTCCATTTCCCATGATTACTCCTTTGTCACTGCCACATTTTCTTTGACCCTTACCCTACTATATACTCAGGTCCTACGTGCATCCCCATTACCTGTAAATTTTAGTTTAAAACCTGTGTCTGACCTCATACCTGATCAAACTTCATGCTAATGTATGTACAGTATTGCACATTCTAAGAAACTTTTTAAATTAAAAAAACATATATAAAATTAATAGCTATCATAAAATTTAACTATATTCAACTTCTGGGGGAGTCTCTTTAGAGTACCCACTCAGCCTTTTCTGAGGTCTTCGGGATTGATGACCTTTGTCCAATCTAGTTCTAATGATGTGGAAAACCACTGAGAG
>OW240912.1:110685319-110741593 GCA_933207985.1 Pelobates cultripes | reverse complement strand
CCCAAATAAAAAGTTACTATAGTGATGGCTCTGATATGTGAAAAAGCATAGTTATGAAATTTTTGGGGGTTATATATAAGATTATTACATTAAAAAAAGTGAGAACTAGCAAGCGTAAAATTGTCACTGCGGGGAAGGCTACTGAGTGGATCTTATAGAAATTCATTCAGTTCAAAATCCACATTCAGGCCTTTTGGAACCAGAGTATAAAGGGGGAGGGGGATTATTTGATTCTGAATGCTACACCTTTGACTGGGGTTGATTTTACACCACACAGTTTTAACTGCTATAATTAACTTACTTGTTTGTTTGGTATAAAAGCCATTCAACTGCATGATCAGTCTTTATGTCCTGATGAAAGTTCCAATTTAGGAAGTGAAACGTTGACTACTTGTGACAATAAAAATAATTGCTTACAAATCCAGGAGTGCCTGCAATTTTCTATATCCTGCACACATTATATATATATATATATATATATATATATATATCCTGCACACATTATATATATATATATATATATATATATATATATATATATATATATATATATATATATATATATATATTTCTAATAGAGTGGAATTTTAAACAAATTATATCAAGGCCAAAACCCATGAAAACATCAATCTGTCCTGCCTGCTGTATCATATGAATATGAATTTGATTGCTTAACAAAAATCACATAAAAAAAAACAAGTAAAAAGGAACTAAAATATGTGTAAAAAACTGTGAATTATACAAAAAGACCATACATACATACATATATATATATATATATATCTCAAAACAAAAGCAGCACTTATACAGTGTAATTATCATAAAAAATACACTCCTAAAAAAAACAAACAGAAAAAAGGTTCGCTATACTTTTAAAAACATATTACAAACAAATATGTTACTAAAGTGCAGCAAGTATAAAGTGCAAAAAAAGTGCGTGAACACAGTGATATTTGTTTATTGTGCAAACAGTTGTAAACAAATATCGTGCAAAATATGGGCAAAAATGTGTGCAATCAGCCACAAAGCGCTCCAAATAAAGGAAGCACTTACTTTGAATATGTCTATGTGAATTTGATGGAGATCCACAGTATATACACAAGAAAAGAGCAGTATATAGTTTGCTCAAACTTTCACTTTTAAGGGTTAATAAGTATATAGGGGTATATAAAAAATACCCCACCCTGTCTCATTAGAGATATCTTTGCCAGAAACTCAAGGAAGCAGGCTGAAGGGTCAGTGTTAGGACCCGCTTAGGGGGGTCTGCCTTGACGTTGGCAGGCGGGCAATCCCTCCAATGGCCATTGGAGCAACTAAATGACCTCCATTTGTCTAAATATACACAGGGATTAAGGAGAGAGTGCAGGTAACTTTTTCTTTTCTTTGGTTTTTACAATATATTGGGGCTGATGTGTACTGTAGTCCTTGTTGCCGGCCCAGTAGTGATGGGAGTGAGTGCAGGACTTCTCGTTTTGTATTTACTTTGTATCACACAGCCTGGTTACAATGCTGCCGCCCATCCCATGTGTTCCCTATTAAGGTATAATAAGTATATAGGGGTGTATATAAAAAATACCCCTCTCTGTCTCATTAGAGATATCTATGCCAGAAACTCAAGGAAGCAGGCTGAAGGGTCAGTGCAGGACCCGCTTAGGGGGGTCTGCCTTGACATTGGCAGGCGGGCATTCCCTCCAATGGCCATTGGAGCAACTAAATGACCTCCATTTGTCTAAATATACATAGGGATTAAGGAGAGAGCGCAGGTAACTTTTTCTTTTCTTTGGTTTTTACTATATATTGGGGCTGATGTGTTCTGTAGTCTATACTATCACCTTAGCCATAGAACAATTAGGTTGAGTAATATGTCATATGTGGTAAAGGTATTATAGTTATCATTATTTCCATTTGAAAGGGTCAACATTTTCATCAGCACTTTACAGTTATATGATGGGGATATATAACAACAATTATTTAGCATACAAATTAGATGTGAAAAATGTTTTTCTTCTGATCAGCAATTAGTCCAAATTAGTCTGATCAAGTGATCGGTTGAATTCATGAACTCCAAGTTGAATACAAATCAAATGAGCTGAACATGTTCATTTTGATTTGTGGTTCTGATTCCACAAGTGGCGCCAAAAAAAAAGAGATGATTGATGAGAAAAAAGATCACTGATGCCTATGGGACAGACACTAAATGTTCCCTCCCCTTTCCTCTTTTCTCATGCATACTTTTTTCACTTTGCCTTCATACTCTAAGGTAGGCATAGGCAACCTTCGGCACTGCAGATGTTTTGGACTACACCTCCCATGATGCTTTGCCAGCATTATCGGTGTAAAAGCATTATGGGGGATGTAGTCCACTACATCTGGAGTGCCAAAGGTTGCCTACCCCTGCTCTAGAGCTTGGGATATGGCCTAATCGGAAACCACAATTTGGCATACTTGCCTACTCAACAAAAAACACAACTGACACATGCCCTATCAGGCGCTGAATGGAGGGGTCACACCATTTATCTTTATCTAATGGTTTTTTACCATATTTGTTGGCGTACAATGGGTGAACGCACTTGAACATATATGTGTAATGGGACCTACGTTTCCATTGTCGTGTCACTGAGGGACCTACGAGTCCGATACTATTTTTTAACTGCAAAAATCTGAATAAAAAGAAATTTACAAACACAAATGTTTTTTATATATAATATATTTAATAAATGTGTAATATATAAAAACAGATATTTTTTTTACTGCTCCTCCTGTTTTTCTTTGTATTGCTTACTTGTTCTTACTTGATCTGTAAACCAAATGGTGTAAAAAATGCACCTATCAATTTATATTTAGGTAGTTCCCGAATAAAGTGAGAGTTCATAAAGTGAGAACTAATTTCCCATAGACCGCAATGTAATAAGCATATGTTCCGTTCGTGACCAAGAAATTTTACTATAGAAAACCTAAATTATTAAGTACAAATACAAAATACAGGCATAACAAATACATATATGTTGTAGGAACAGAAATACATAACATATTGAATTCTTCATCAAATCATCCTCAATCATCATCGTCCTCAATGAAGAGGCATGTTGCACTTAATGAATGGGGCACCGCACAGTCCACTCTCAGTTGTTTGGTACTTTGGTTGAAGTCTGCACCTCACTTATTTCTGGTTCGTTTGAGACAGAACTAGTCACATCAGCTTTGTGTAGACAAGCTGTGATAGTGGTATGCTTCCAACACATTCTTTTCGTTGTAAATTTCCTTATAGGAGGCATAGGCATTTCTTAAATCTCTAGCAACTTTGGTACTTCTCTCAAAGTTAGAATCTTTTTCAGAGAAGGCCCACATTTAAATGATACCCTAGGCCTAGGGCATCCAAAACCATTACTTGAGGTGCAAGACGTACAGAATCATCCACAGAGAACAGAAGAACCACAAGAAATACAAAAACCACTGGAAACTCCACTCTGCAGAGGAGATGACGGTGGTATTCAACTTATCCAACAGGATTTTGACTCCAGACATGATTCTCTTTTGAAAAAAGAACGAACGTTTGTCCCAGTAATGAAACCATATCAATTTTACGCAGATATCGAGATGTATATTTTACAACGCGCTTTATATAGTAATGAATTGAGGAAGGATTGGACAGTGACATACTCAAACCCATTCCCTATTTGCGATAAAAAGAACATCAAGGCATCACGTGTCTATTCTACAGATCTTCATACAAGCTGTTAAAGTTCATGTAGGCAAGGTAGCAAAGAACCCTCCAAGACACTGACATAATCTCACAAAAGGGGAGAGAACAGCTTTATTTTTTTTTTATTTTTTTTTGGTTTCAAAGTCTTTATTGTCATAAACGCATATTACAGAATTAGATAATAGCCATATATGAGAAGTACATGGTGTTTAAATGATACAGGAAGGGTTACACGGGTTAGGTATAGGTCTATTCTGTACCGTCATGAGTGGTTGAGAACTGTGACTACTCAGAATAAACGTGGTGGGGGAGAAAGGGGATGTTCGTCTAGTCCCGTTGAGTCTTGTCATAGTTTGTGTGTCTATCACTTATCACTTTGCAGAGTGTATTTCCAGTCATCATAAAGCCAGTACGTCGTTCCCACAGTGCGGGTTGTGAGCGTCTCATTGTGGAGGTGGGCAAACTCTTACTTAGGCCGAGTGTTTTTGGCGTAGCGTGAGGCCCGTCTCGTTGGCTCGTGGTTTTAGTGTTGTACACTTTCGTCACCCCTATTTGTCGGTGTGTGTGATGACTTTCCGGATCCGTGTGTGGACAGGCCTCTCATCCTGTGAACATGGGAAGTGTAGGCTACTTGGTACTCTGTATGTGTTCAGTTAGAGTTGTGATACGTGAAGGTGGCAGCTGATGGCCCGCTTGGACCGTAGGCGTGCTTCTCTTGAGCATCTCATCCTAGTATCGTCATCTAATGCGGTTGATGCCTAGGGTGGGGGCTAAAAAGAAGGGGGGAGACTAGAACTGGGGGGGGGGGGGGGGGGGGTCTCGGACAGACCGGTGCTGAATCTAGACCTTATCGTTGTATGTGAGGCGGTGGACAGTCTCTAGTGTGGGAGAACAGCTTTATTTGATTTGATGCATGAACCATTTATTTTCATACAGCCTGCAAATAAGGGAGGGGACATAGTGATTCAATCATACTCTCAATACAAACAGGAGATAGTTTGACAACTGGATGACAGTTCTGCATATTGCAGACTCACTTTTAATCAAAGTAAATTCCAAAAATCAATCAGTACCTATATTGACATCGCTCTCTCTAGTTGGGATACTTGGATGATAACTTCCCCACATTTTTGTACATACCTCATCCAAAACATCTGGTTATGTACACACACCCTAAATTACATAAAGATGCTGTAAACCCATTTGAACGACCAATTGTATCAGCAAGGGAGGCTTAGTTGAGCCTATAGCTATATTTGTCGACCTTCACTTTAAATAGTGTGCAGGCCCTTCCCACATGTTTGAAAGACTCACAGGATTTTATTTGTCATATTTGGACTGTAACAGAGGAAATAATACTTACTTTGGATACTTAAAGCCTGTGCACCACCATACTCCATGAGCAAGGTATACAGGCTTTGAAAGATGTATTATGTTCCTCTGCTTCTGACAATGTTGAATATAGAAACATAGAATGTGACAGCAGATAAGAACCATTCAGGCCATCTAATCTGCAAACTTTTCGAAATACTTTAATTAGGCCTTGGCCTTATCATATAGCTAGGATAGCTTTATGTCTATCTCACATATGCTCAGGGTCGGTGCAAGGATTTTTGCCGCCCTAGGCAAAAGTAAAGTTTGCTGCCCCCCCATGGGACATCACAATGCCCCACCCATATGATCTGCCATGTTAACTAACGCCAGTGCTGCAGTGCCGCCGTGTTAATGTTAAAAGGCATGCAGGGACAGGCTATGGACACCAGAACCACTACATTAAGCCGAAGTGGTTCTGGGGACTAGAGATTAGGGCCACGAATAATATACTAGATTGCCTACTTACAACCAGATGAGGATGATGATGGGCTCTAGCTGCAGTCTGGCTCCACTGGTCTGGTGTAGAACAGGCTCTCTGGAGGCTGTTTGTAACTGTGGTCACAAAAATCAATGTTCTGGGAGAATGGGAAGCAGCTCCATTTTTTTTAAGGCCCTTTACACAGCTCAAGGTCTGGGTCCCAGGGTCCACTGTCATGTTCCACCAATGAGTTTGTTCACAGGGGGTGGAGTAGGGGGGTGTCCGGATATGTGTGTAAGGAATGCATTGTGTGAATCTGTGTTTGTATGTGTAAGGGCTGCAAGGTGTGTTTCTGTGTATGTACGGGATGCATTGAGTGTGTGCATCTGTAAGGGGTGCATTGAGTGTGTGTAAGGAATGCATTGTGTGTTTCTGTGTGTGTAAGGGGATGCATTGTGTGTAAGGGTTGCATTGCTTGTGTGTGTGTGTCTGTGTGTGTAATGCATTGTGTGTTTTTCTGTGTGCAAGGGGTGCATTGTCTTTGTGTGTAAGGGGTGCATTGTGTGTGTGTGTGATGGATGTCAATCTCTTCTCCCCCCTCTCCCTCCCGTGTCCCTCTCTTCTCCCCCCCTTGTCCCTCTCTTCTCCCCTCCTCCCTTGTCACTCTCTTCTCCCCTGCTTGTCCCTCTCTTCTCCCCCTCCCTTGTCACTCTCTTCTCCCCATTGTCATTCTCTTCTCCCCTCCCCACTCTCATTCCCCCATCAATTCCCCTCCCTGTCAATTTCTTCCCCCCTCTCAATTTCCCCCTCCCCTGTCAATTCACCCCCTCCCTGTCAATTCCCCCCTCCCGTCAATTCCCCTCCTGTCAATTTCCCCCCCTCCATGTAAAATTCACCCCCCTCCTGTCAGTTACCCCACACAATCACTTTTCCCCCCACCTGTCCATTTTCCCCACTCCCTGTCCATTTCCCCTGTCCATTCACCTGTCCAGTTTTACTCCCTGTCCATTTCCCCTGTCCCGTTTCCCCCCTCCCTGTCCATTTCCCCCACCTGTCCATTTCCCCCTCCCTGTCCATTCCCCCCACCTGCATTTCACCCCACCTGTCCATTTTACCCCTCCTGTCCAAGTTCCCCCTGTCCATTCCCCTGTCCATTCCCAGATCCATTTCCCCTGTCCATTTCCACCCCCTCCTGTCCATTTCCCCCACCTGTCCATTTCCCCCCACCTGTCATTTTCCCCCCCCACTGTCCATTTTCCCCATGTCAATTTCTCCCCCCCACCCCCATGTCAATTTCTCCCCCTACCTCCCTGTAGCGAGGCCGAGCCCTCTATGGTATGGTCTGCGGGTATAGGGAGCTTTTGTTTCCTGTACCCGGCCGGACTAACAGGAAGTGCACACTCAGGAGAATACAACCATAGGAGGCCATCTAACATCAGCTTTACAACTACTATGCTGATTTACCTGAGCCAGTGAATCACAGGCTCAGTAAAATGTGAGTTGGAAATATTTGCATTTGCACTTATATATCAGTCAAACCGTACTACCCTATATTAGTAATTGTCTCTTTCAGCAACATATGAAAAGAACTTATATAGGGTATTTACTGTGTATACTGTGTGAGTGTCATTCACAGTGTGTGCCACCCACTATATACATTTTTTTTGTCTGTTGTTTTCCTTGTGCAATTAGGTGATTGATTACACAGTGGGGTTTGGACACATTTATCGTTTAGCACCAATTTATATTTTTGCACTTTATATTTTATAATATTTTAGCACCAATTTATATTTTAGCACATACTAACTCAAGGATCCACACTAATCTCATACCGATCTATTGTTCCTCTAAATCCTCCTTCAATACTGCCCTCTGGAACGCACGCTCTGTTTGCAATATAACTAAATCCACTGCTGTCCATGACTACTTCATCTCTCATTCAATAGATTTACTAGCCTTAACAGAAACCTGGCTCTCCCCCTCTGACACTGCCACCCCAGCATCTTTGTCCTTCGGTGGTCTCCAACTTACCCACACCCCAAGAAACTCTGAATGTAAAGGTGGTGGTGTTGGGTTTCTCCTCTCCCCTCACTGCTCTTTTAAACCTCTTCCCACCCCCCCTTCCCTCTCTTTCCCATAATTTGAAATCCACTCAATTCGCCTTTTCAAACCCATCGCTGCTAACATTGCTGTTATTTACCGTCCCCCTGGTTCCCCTCTTCTCTTCCTTGACCATTTTGCTGCCTGGCTACCCTATTTCCTCTCTTCTAACATCCCATCCCTAATTCTCGGGGACTTCAATATTCCTATAAACCC
Source organism: Pelobates cultripes (assembly GCA_933207985.1). Taxonomy (NCBI): domain Eukaryota; kingdom Metazoa; phylum Chordata; class Amphibia; order Anura; family Pelobatidae; genus Pelobates; species Pelobates cultripes. The sequence goes on along the minus strand of OW240912.1, from coordinate 110,733,782 downwards.
ACCTTTGACCTCTGCAGCCAATAAACTACTTTCAATTACTTCCTCCCTCGGGCTATCACAGTGGGCAAATTCTCCCACCCATGTAGCTGGCAATACCCTTGACCTAATCTTCACTTATGCATGTACGGTATCTAATATCTGCAACACTCCTTATCCTCTCTCTGATCACCACCTCTTATCGTTTGCTCTCACGTACCCCCTCACCCAACAACCTCCGCCTAACCAGCCTCAACTCAGGAGGGACCTTAATTCTCTTGATCTCCAACAGTTGTCAGCTGACATTGATTCACAACTGCTGTCCATCCCTTCCCTATCCTGTCCTTCACTGGCCATCTCCATATATAACTCTACTCTTACATCTGCCTTGAACACTGCAGCGCCACTCCAAACAAGCACCTCAAGGAGGACCCGCCCCCAACCATGGCATACTAAATCAACGCGCTACCTGCAAAGATGCTCCCGGTGTGCTGAACGCTCCTGGAGGAAGTCTCACACCCAGTCAGACTTTCTCCATTATAGATTCATACTGTGTTCATACAGTGCAGCCCTTGCCCTTGCCAAACAGTCCTATTTTTCCTCTCTCATTAGTTCATGTTCCCGCAACCCCAGGCGTCTCTTTGACACCTTTAATTCTCTTCTTCGCCCCGCTGTGGCCACCCCCCAAACCAACCTTACTGCTGATAACTTTGCATGTTACTTCACTGACAAAATTGAACAGCTAAGGAAAGAATTCTCCCCTCCTTGCCTTTCTGTTTCTCAATCACACATTGATCATGCCTTTCCTACCCTTCAGACATTCTCCCCAGCCACTGACCAAGAGGTGGCTGCTCTTCTTTGCTCCTCTCGCCCCACCACTTGCCCGCTCGATCCTGTCCCATCTCACCTTATCAGATCTCTCTCCACTTGTCTCGTGCCTTCTCTAACACACATCTTCAACTGCTCGCTCTCTTCTGGCATCGTCCCTGCTGACCTTAAACATGCCACTGTAGTACCTATACTAAAAAAACATCCCTTGACCCATCCACCCCCTCTAACTACCGTCCCATATCCCTGCTCCCTTTTTCCTCAAAGCTTCTGGAAAGACTTGTCTTTACCCGTGTGTCTCATTTCCTCAATTCCAACTCTCTCCTTGACCCCCTTCAATCTGGCTTCCGCCCTCTCCACTCTACAGAGACTGCCCTTATCAAAGTTACTAACGACCTAATCGCAGCTAAATCCAAAGGCCACTACTCCATACTAATTCTTCTTGACCTCTCAGCGGCCTTTGACACCGTTGATCATGCTCTCCTTCTTCAAACTCTGCAATCGCTTGGTCTCTGTGACTCTGTCCTCTCGTGGTTTTCCTCTTATCTCTCCCAACGCTCATTCAGTGTCTCTTTTTCTAATGATACCTCCTCCCCTCGCCCTGTCTCGGTTGGAGTCCCCCAAGGCTCCGTCCTTGGTCCCCTTCTATTTTCTCTTTATACTGCCTCTCTTGGCAAACTTATTACCTCATTTGGTTTCCACTACCACCTGTACGCTGATGACACCCAGCTATATCTCTCCTCCCCGGACCTCTCCCCTGCTGTCCTGCAACGTGTCACTGCTTGCCTTTCTTCCATCTCTGACTGGATGTCCTCCCGCTTTCTGAAACTCAATCTCTCAAAAACTGAGCTCCTTGTCTTTCCTCCTCCTAATACTGATCCTCCTCTTTCGCTCTCCCTTCAAGTTTGTGGTACCAACATCAGCCCATCCTTGCAAGCGCGCTGTCTTGGCGTCATACTTGACTCTGGTCTCACCTTTGAGCCTCACATCCAGCATGTTGCCAAATCCTGTAGATTCCATCTTAAAAACATAGCCCGCATCCGCCCCTTTCTTGCACCAGATACTACCAAGGAGCTTGTCCATGCTCTAATAATTTCACGCATGGATTATTGTAACCCTCTCCTGCTTGGTCTTCCCAAAAGCCGTACTGCACCCCTACAGTCTGTAATGAATGCTGCTGCTAGACTGATTTTCCTCTCTAGTCGGTTCTCTCACACCTCACCCCTCTGCCAGTCCTTACATTGGCTTCCTGTGTGCTATAGGAGTCAATTCAAGGCACTAACTCACACCTATAAAGCACTGAACAACTCTAGCCCCTCTTATATCTCCTCACTGATCCACAGGTATGTCCCTTCTCGGTCTCTCCGCTCTGCCCGTGACCACCTCCTGTCCGTTGTCCGCACCCGTACGGCCAACTCGCGGGCTTCTCGCGGGCGGCTCCCTTCCTATGGAATAGCCTGGCTACTGCCATCCGACTATCCCCTAGTCTTGCATCTTTTAAGAAGTGCCTTAAAACCCATCTCTTTAGGAAAGCTTATGGCCTCCAAGACTAACCCCTACCTCACATACCCGTCTCTTGCCCTCTCCTAAAGGGCAGCCCACCTTATTTGATTGCACATTCCTGTCCTAATATGTTTTACACCCCACCTCCTATAGAATGTAAGCTCGATTGAGCAGGGTCCTCTTCAACCTATTGTTCCTGTAAGTTTATTTGTAATTGTCCTATTTATAGTTAAATCCCCTTTCATAATATTGTAAAGCGCTACGGAATCTGTTGGCGCTATATAAATGGCAATAATAATAATAATAATAATAATTGTTTTGAAATTTGGATAAATAAGGAGAGATTACTCCTCTCTTTTATAACTACTGATAACATTGCAGTGATTGAAATAAAATATATTACTTATAAACACTGGCCATTAAAACGCATCATGCATTCCAGCCCCCAATGCCCAGACGCACAGGGAGCCCCAGGGAGTAGGGAAGCCTGCACAGCTCCAGAACACACAGTGAGAACAGAAAAGGTACCAGACTTTAAACACCCATATTAGTATGGATTCAAATTACTGCCATCAAGGTATGGGGGGGATATATGACCCCAATTAATAGGGGCAGGCTGAAAACAAGGGGAATTTTTAAGGCTAACCAACCCCACAAATAAACAGAAACAGTGTCTCCCTCAAACAGTGTCTTCCCACGCTGCAGTTCAGTACTTACACTGAACCTGACCCAGTTAGTCCTGCTCATGCAGGCTGTTTACTGGGTCCTTCAAATGAAGAGAGGCTGAACTTCATTTGGAATAAACCCACGACAAACGCAGGAAGATGGCCATAAAACAAATGCAAAAAGTCCTGTAGAACTTGCCAAGGACAGGAAAAAAGACTGAGGTGTAGGAGGAGGAGGGACTCTTTATACCTATCAGTCTGATTAATTAATCTAATTCCTGTCCTGTGACTGCTAAGGGAGGAGCTACCATAAGTGATGCTGCCATGATTAGCCAGGAATATATTTTTTTACATTTAAAAGACTAATCGACAGTTTGATCTATGGTGCCTAGATTTATATAAAATATAATTATTATTATTATATTTTATATAAAGAAAATAGATTTGGAAAAAAAATACAGAAAACACATGGTTACATTTGAGTATAAACCTCAAATATTTTAATTTTCATCACTATAAGCATGTTTTGGTTGCTACAAAGCTAAAACACTTGGATGAGTCTTTTTCCACGCACTTCTCTCTCAGTTTTCAAATCCAATAGTTCCTAGTTAACAGTTCATCACTTCATTACTAAGAAAAAAAGAAAGTCAGAAGTTAGCAAACTGCATAGTGAATAGACCAAACACTGAAAGAGAGTTAGGCAGTGACATGATGTTCTAGTTGTTGGGGCACAGCTTGACTCTACTCTCTGACTTTTTGTTCTCTCCTCATTTAAGCCCCTGTTCTCAAAACCAGCTCAATGAGAAGATAAACCCTGTCCAAAGCAATATACCTGTAGGTTTGAAAACAATAACCATTTTAAAGAGGACTGATTCCAGCTCCTGATAGAAATGCCCCTTATATCAGCCAGCACAGTGTATCCCCCCAATGCCAGCACTGTTTGTGTCTGTTGAAGCATGCTGCCAGGCTCTCCTAGGTTTCAGTGTACGGTTCCATTATTGTATTGTACTGTATCCTCAAGTCTTCTTTTTTAATTGTATGTCTCAATGCTGTCAATTGTAATAACTTCATATCTCAGCAAGTTGTATTGTACCAGACCAGGAATAGTGTAACTCATTACAAAATTATTGATTGTGTTGGCACTCAGTTACTGGGTGGTGCAGGTATTAGAGGTATTCCCCATGAAGACCTCAATAATATATACAAAAAAGCATAAATTAAATACCGCACCCATATGCATAACCAAAAGAGTCTCTATTCAATATGCAAAAAAAGTGAAATTGATTTATTATACACTGGTTGTCTAAATCAATTCATTAACAACAAGTAAATCACTATTGTATTTGTCACTTCATATATGATACACAGATAAATCACTATTGTGTTCTGATGATCTCCTTCACAGTTCTCTGGTTGTCTAAACCAATTCATCAAAAATAAGTAAATCACTATTGTATTTGTCACTTCATAAATGGTACACAGGTAAATCACTATTGAGTTCTGATAAACTCCTTAACAATTCATCTATGGTACATTAAACAAAACTCATAAATATATATATATATATATATATATATATATATATATATACATGCCAGACTATGTACAGTTATATACAGTAATTAAATACAACGTGTATGCTGTGTATGGGTTGATAAATGTTCAGATAGATCCATTCCTTAGTACCTCTCTTTAGGAAAAATGTTTATACAAGATTGACAAAATTGGAAATTGAAAAATCTAAAGATGCAAACATTAGAAAACAAGAAAAAAAGAAAAAGAAAATGGAAAAAATTGATTTAGACAACCAGTGTATAATAAATCAATTTCACTTTTCCACAGGGAGTTGGAGGAGCTGCTGGGAAGGTAAGTAACAGCTTGCTGCGGACCCCTCCAGGACCGCAGGGCTTGTTATGGGCCCAGGGGTCCTAGGAGGTATTATCAGCAATATCGCTATCCATATTGGCCAATACCGATATTCACAAAAATACTGAATATCAGCCGATAATATTGGTAAAACCGATAATCGATCGATCCCTACTTCTTAGCCAATCATAAAAAGACTTCCTTATTAATGTATGTACGCATAGAGCCCGACCGTTGACAGCATTGAGTTTTATAAACTACAAAGCAACCTGAATTAGAAGGAGAGGACACCCAGGGAGAGATTTAGTATGGATATCACTACCTGTATATCTATTGCTTTTCTGACTGTGTGCTTGAATTAGGGTTAAATAAGTAGCTTTATTGAAGAAGCATCTTGTTCTAACCTGTACGCCATTCTAACTATACTTCAGACCCTAACCTTATTCTACAAGCCTAACCTTAACTCTGTAATCCAAAGCCTACAATTTACTCAAACGCTAACTGAATCTTTATCAGAAAGGCCAGCCAGGTTTGAAACACTCTCTACTTACACCAGGACCAGCTCCTTTTCTTTGTATTTTCCTCCTCATCGCCCCTAAAAAAGAAAACAAGGGGATAGAATATACAAAATAACTATTTTTATAATTCCTGAAATGTTAATGTATATATCAGTTACATTTTAAAGTTTGAAAATCCAAATAAAATAAAATGTATTCCAATAATCCACCTATTATATAAGCCTTTCGTGGTTATTCACTAAAGTGAGAATTCAAAGTGAATTTAAAATTCTAGAACAAAATAGACAAACTGAAAGCATGCCTTGCTTATTGAATTTTTCCAAATCAGTTATTTTTTGCCTTAAATTTGAAATTTACTTTGAATTCACACTTTAGTGATTAACCCTTTTTCTAAAAAATGTGAAGACCAACCAATACTTTAAACATCTACTAGTCATGTTTTAACTCTTTTCAAACATTTTTCAGAAGATGTTATTCTGTTCAACAACAAAAAATAAGACACCAATATCATATCACAGGCAAACCATGTTAATAATTGTGTTAGTGAAAAATAGCTAAACTATCAAAACTGGGTTATTACAAAAACTTAGCTAGTATAGAAAATGTCAGGAAATTAATTTTCAATACTATAATTATTCTTGTGTATCATATGCAGGGGCTGGCTGGCAACTTTTGGAAAGGAAATTAAATAAATCATATTTTAATCACATTCTAACAGTGAAAAAATGGTACCAAGACTACTTCATTGAGATGTAGCATAATGGGTGCCTTTAGTTTCCCCTTTTTTCACCAACTATAGAACAGTAATTTAAATTTAGTTTAGTCCTTTCTACTATAAAATTCCACCATATTTTTGTTTAACCCCTTAAGGATGCATTTTCAAAAACTGGACTTACCCTTAAGAACACAAGCAATTTTTACATACCGTATATACTCGAGTATAAGCCGACCTGAATATAAGCCGAGGCCCCTAATTTTACCCCAAAAAACTGGGAAAACGTATTGACTCGAGTATAAGACTAGGGTGGGAAATGCAGCAGCTACTGGTAAATTTCTAAATAAAATTAGATCCTAAAAAAATTATATTAACTGAATATTTATTTACAGTGTGTGTATATGATGAATGTAGTGTGTGTGTATGAGTGCGCAGTGTGTGTATGAGTGCGCAGTGTGTGTATGAGTGCAGTGTGTGTGTATCAGTGCAGTGTGTGTATGAGTGCAGTGTGTGTATGAATGCAGTGTATGTGTATGAGTGCAGTGTGTGTGCATAAATGCAGTGTGTATGAGTGCGCAGTGTGTGTATGAGTGCGCAGTGTGTGTGTATGACTGCAGTGTGTGTATGAGTACAGTGTGTGTGTATGAGTGCAGTGTGTGTGTATGAATGCAGTGTGTGTATAAATGCAGTGTGTGTATGAGTGTGCAGTGTGTGTGTATGAATGCAGTGTGTGTATGAGTGCAGTGTGTGTGTGTGTATGAATGCAGTGTGTGTGTGTGTGTGATGCAGTGTGTGTGTGTGTTGCAGAGCCTTGGTGGGGGGGTGGGCATTTTTATAAAAAAAATTTTTTATTTTATTTAAAAAATTTTTGTTATATTATTATTTTTTTAAATTATTTTTTTATTATTATTTTTATTATTATTTATATTTATATATTATTAATTTATTTATTTTTTGTCCCCCCTCCCTGCTTGATACATGGCAGGGAGGGGGGCTCTCCTTCCCTGGTGGTCCAGTGGCATTGGCAGTTCAGTGGGGGGAGGAGGGGGGCTGGCAGAGCTGTTACTTACCTCTCCTGCAGCTCCTGTCAGCTCTCTCCTCCTCCGCGCCGGTCCGTGCAGCTCTTCTGTCAGCTCACACTGTAAGTCTCGCGAGAGCCGCACTATGACCCCGCGGCTCTCGCGAGACTTACACTGGGAGCTGACCGAGGTGCTGACCGGACCGGCGCGGAGGAGGAGAGAGCTGACAGGAGCTGCAGGAGAGGTAAGTAACAGCTCTGCCAGCCCCCAGTCTGTATTATGGCAATGTAAATTGCCATAATACAGACAGTGACTCGAGTATAAGCCGAGTTGGGGTTTTTCAGCACAAAAAATGTGCTGAAAAACTCGGCTTATACTCGAGTATATACAGTATTTTGCTGTTTGTGTTCAACCTCAGTTTGCATTTTTCTTATTTATTGCACCAACACATATAATTTACCATTTTTTTTAAAGGATGAAAAGGGATTTAATCTGATGTGACATACACATATATAAATTCTTATTTATTATTTTTTTAAATTGCAAAAAAAAATTAAAACATATTCAATTAGTTGTTCTGATTTTCAGAGTACATAATGTGTCTAGGATTTCAGCTTATTTTGAAAGTTACAGGTCACAAAATACAAGGAGTAAAATAAAATTTTAATGTGGAGCTATTTTAGAATTTGGTAGGTTTGTCTTATAAGCTTAATAGCCATCACAAAAAGCAAAATTACTGCACAAAAGTATATATTTATATAAAACACACATCACAGACTATTTATCTAAGGGAATTCTGACACTTTTTACATTTCACCGCCAATCTCTGCTAAATAGTGTAGTAAATTTGAGGTTTATTTTCCAGATTTCTAACATACACACATAAAACAAGGTTTTTAAATGTGTATTTCATAAAGCTGATGTATTGTAGAAAACCCCATATTGTATTCAGCCATATCTACTGAGTAAAACGAAACCCCCAATCTATGCCTTTGCCACTATCCTGTGAAGTTACAGTGCCATAAAAACAACCTGACCATTTCAGTTTTCACTGTGATAATTTTGATAAATGAATTTGATGGGTGCAAGTCTCATTTTGGGGCATTGTAGCAGTTTGACTGTTGACTTCCAGCACTGCATGTAGTTCATCAAAAAGGCTGGGGTCACGAGAAAAATGTTCCCAGCTGATAGAGGGGAGCCCCAGGTTTCCATTGATACCTGGAACTCCCTGGTGTGAGCAGGGATTCAAACCTGATCACACCAAATTGTAACAGTGGGGATTTAAATCCTTATTTAAATATGTCCATTACTAGTGTGCTGTGTGTATGGTAGTATTTTATGCACAAAACTGACCTTTGGAAGTGTGAAAGAGAGTTCTAGGTGTAACTAGCCCATTGCAATCAAGTTTAGATTTATCTGTAGGTGCAGCGTTTCAAGCAGAAACACTGCACATACAGACCCCTACCACCATGACAACTTCAAATCACTTAAGGGGTAATGGTGGTTTAAGTAACCCTTTAAGTATGAGGGCCACCCAATGGGCATCCACCACTACCCTCAGTCCTTACTGATTCTTGGAGAAGTTTTAAAACCTCCTGCAGACCATGCACCTTTAAAGTTAATAGCAGCATGGTTTAGCACTAATGTATTACATTTATAGGAGACTGGATTATAGGTGATTAGCATGGCTCGATGGGAATAGGTAAAACTGTGCATTTATTCAGTAACCTATTTCTACATCTGTGGCGTGATTCTCCCTGCCATATTATATTGTGCAGGAACATGTGTGTGATTTGGTGGGGGAGGCTCTGCCGTTCTATGGCACCCAGGCCCCGTCCACTCTTGAATTTATGATCATTTCTTATAAAGTTTGAGAAGCTGATATCAGAAATAATGTATATTCTTTTTTTTTATCAACTTTTTTTAGGCTTTGAGAAAATATTTTACTGTTGACTCTACCCTCCTAACTACTCTTCCATTTTACTGGACATGATTAAAGATATTTATCAGCTTTCTTGCAGTGTTACTCAGCAAGACGTCTTGGTTAGTCATGTGAAATTATGTAACTTTTTGCCTACAATGTTTTGATAAAAAATAAAAAAGCTAAAAAAAAGATAACACTGACCCGTTGTTTTCATTTTCTTCTTCTTCTGCCTCTTCCTCCTCATCTTCATTACTAAAAAATGAAAGCTTTGATATTAGATAATAAACAAAATAGGTTTCTAATTCCCAAACATATTACATGTTTTTATATAATACATTTTAAGATAATATTTACTCACTCCCTACTCATTTTTCATACACTTTTCTCTGGTGAATATATACAGTAATCACAATCTTTCTTCATGTTCCTCATCAAATGATTTGCTAATTTTTTAAAAATATATATTTAAAAAAAAAAAAAAATGTAATCAACTCCATGTAAATGACTCAGGGGATGTAATGGACCTTTTGGCAAGTTTTGTTCACCTACTAACCCTGATTCTCTTGGGTTATGTAAAAAGTTTACACAGGCTGATCTGCAGAGACGCTAAAGAAATTAAAAGGTCAATTAAAACACCAAACAAAACTCATAATTTATTTTCTAATTAGTCTGTGATTTGGTATAAGTACCAGTGTCACTTTATATGTGATTAGACGCATATTTTAAACTTTTAGTTGTCATTTTTGGCATTTTATATATCTATATATATCACCATTTGCAATAAATGTATATTTATTGTTCCATTAATCATGTCTATTTCATGTGTACCGCATCATCTATTTTAGGACCAACAAACTTAGGAGCACTCTCTACATCAGAGTTAGGCATATAATGGCACTCCAGATGTTGGGCACTACATCTCCCATAATGCTCTTACAACCGTAATGTTGGCAAAACATCAAGGGTGATGTAGCCCACAACATCTGGAGTGATGAACCCCTGTACTACAATATTAACTCTTTTCTCAGGTCAACATTTTTTTTTAAATATCCATTACTCACCTGTCACTACAATGCCACTCCTTTTATTTTGCTTATTAGACAATGAACAAAGTAAATTTATAATTCATTCTACATATGATCTTATTAATCTCTCATATCATTATAATATATCAAATTTTAGAGGGTCTGTGAAGGGAGGGAGAGGGGACTGTGAAGGGAGGGGGAGAGGGGATCTGTGAAGGGAGGAGGAGAGGGGATCTGTGAAGGGAGGCAGACTGTGCAAGGAGGGAGAGGGTATGACAAGGGTGAGGGGGACTGTGTAGGGAGAGAGGGAGTCTGAAGCGAGAGGGGGAACTGTGCAGGGAGAGAGGGGGTCTGTAAGGGTGTAGGGGAGGGAGATGGACTAACAGGGTGCAAGGGAGGGGGGTTGTGCAAGGAGGGAGATGGACAGTCAGGGTTCTGGGGCCAAAACGTTGTGTTCACTAAGTGCTCACCGTTCCTCTTCATTTTCCTCATCAGTGCCACTAAAAAAGAAGAATAAACAAGGTTTATTAATCTGCGTTATCGCAAATAGATTTTTAAATTAATTGTAGAAAACTGATTTTCAAATACTCTTATTGATTTTATATATCATATGATTATTTATAATGAATTTCAAGAATATAAAGTAAAAAAAAGTGTCTACTCCTTTTTTATCCACTTTTTATGGAGATTGACATCTTTAAAAAATAAATAAAAAAAAAAGTGGAGTGCTCACCGTTCCTCTTCTTTTTCCTCATCAGCATCACTAAAAAAGAATAAACTAGGTTTATTATTCTGTGTTATCGCAAATAGGTTTTTAAATTAATTGTAGAAAACTGATTTTCAAATACTGTTACTGATTTTATATACCATGTGATTATTTATAATGAATTTCAAGAATATGGAGTAAAAAACAGTGTCTACTCCTTTTTTATGCACTTTTCTATGGAGACTGACATCTATTTTTTTTTTTTAAATGTAAATTCCTTTTCTTTTAATTTTACTTTTTAGGCATTGTTTCTTTTGTTATTTAAAAGCACTGGAGGTGTCTAGGTTCCAATTGGCAATGCTCCGGTAGTGAAACTGCAGGCATTAACTGTTCGCTGGCTTTCCTTTGCCCATCCTGTATGGGTATGTGTTTAGGCTAGTTGCTCTTAATCTGACCTGGCCATATCACAGCCTGATATGTACTTTAAGGGTCTGGAGAATGGCCATCTTTTGACCTTACTTATTGAGGGGTTAGCCCCTTGAGCATGAGACTTGGCATTTTTATAAATTAAAGAATTACCCCCTTCTGTGCTAGGAGCCTGAGAATTACCTAACCGGTTTGAATATATTTGGCCATTCCATGGCCCTTTTAACACTTCAGCAACAGAGAATGGCCAATTCCAGGTCTTGTAAACTACTGCAGGATCAGGGCATTGGGTGACCTGATCCAATTAATCTGGCTCCTTTCCCCCAGCAACCCACTGGGTAGAAGAAGGAGGACTCTTTGGGCCTCTACACAGTTTTAATCATTAATTAAATTTTTTTTTATAAAGAAAAAAGATTATCTCTCCTACTACATGCTATCACAGACCACACACTGTATTCATGTATTAATTGTAATTTCTGTTTCAGTGGCACAGGAAAGCACTATAAAAACAGGAAAATAGATTTTTATCCCCAGTTTAAATTAGAAGAATGTTTACACAGCTAGCGCATCTTAAGAATAATATCTCAAATTGGACAGCTATATTTTTTAAATTTTTTTATTTTTATTGAGATAATTGCAATATTACATCAATTGTATGGGAGTAAGAATTTGACAACAAAGTTATAATATACGAACAGGAATGCATGACACATCTATTACATTGTCTTTGAGTATTATGTTTCTGTGGACTGGCTGTGGGTTTTGGCTCAGGAAGAGATGGATTCCATTGTCCACAGCGAGCCTCTTGTTGCTCGAACTACTGTTACCATGTCGTTGGGGGGAGGAAGGGTTGAGGTGGAAGGGGCAGGAGGATGACAGTTGTGCACCTGTATGTCGGATGCCAGTGGGTTACGTGGTGTTGTTTTTGAGGTATGTACTCCAAGGTTCCCAGGTGGCAGTGTATAAGTGGTATTTGTCTGTTATAGAGTGGCAGGTCTCCTCCAGGCCCCTAACAGTCTCAACCCTTTGTATCCATTCCCATATGGATGCGGGATTTGGATGTTTCCAATGAGTTGGTTTGCGGCCGAGATCAGGTGGAGTAGTAAGGTCGCTTTCGGTTTGGGTAATGGTTGGGGGGGCATGAGGAAGATGAACGTGTCGGGGGTGAGCGGGAGTTGAATGGATAGTATTGTTTGAATCAGGCACTGTATACGTTTCCAATACTCTTGTATTGTTGGGCACGACCACCATATGTGTGCCGAGTGCGACCTTCTGTGGCCTGGCACCTCCAACACTGGTTAGGAAGTGATGGGAAGAGTGATTTTAATTTGGTTGGAGTGTAGTGTCACCGCACTATTCTTTTGTAGTTCCCTTCTTGTGTAAGTGTGTTGCGCGATGAGTTGTGGATTTGTCGAAATATGTAGCGCCATGTGTCTGGCGTGAAGGCCATATTGAGTTATTTTTCCCAGGATGTGGTGAAGGCTGTTGGGTTTTGGGGTTGTGTGGCTAAGATTGTGTTGTACATTTCCGAGATGAGCTTTTTCTTTATGGTTTGTTCGTGGCAATGTTGTTCGAATCTAGTGTGTGCTCTGTGTGGGTTGTGTGCAAGAGGTCCTGTTAGGATAAAATGGGTGAGTTGATTGTATTGGAACTTGTGTATTACCATTTGTGGTTCTATGAGGGAGTCAAGGGGTTTTATTGTTCGACCCTCTGTACCCTCCATGAGGTCAACTAGTTTTAGGTAAGCTGAGTTGTGGTATGTTTTAATTGCTTTACCGTCTTCTCCTGGTTGGAATAGGGGGTTGTGTGTGATCGGGTATAGCGGGGACGGATGAGGGGATATTTTGTGGTGTTGCCGTAGTCTAGCCCACATGCGTAGTGTGGGAGATATAGTGGGGTGTGGGGCTTGAAGAAGGAGAGTGTGGCCCGATTTGTGCCATGGTATTGTGAAGATTGGCGCTCTAAAGAATGTGCCCTCTATTTGCACCCATTGTTTGGTGGTACATGTGGATGTCCAGTCGTAGAGTCTAGTTAGGAGGATTGCGTTGTGGTATTTTTTGATATCTGGGAGCCCGATGCCTCCCTCCCCCCTTGGTCTTGTAAGAAGAGAGTGTGAGAGCCGGGGGTTTTTATGGGCCCATATATATGTTGAGAGGGTCTTGCGTACCAATGTGAACCAGTTTTTAGGGATCATAATAGGTAGGACCTGTAGGAGGTACAAGAGTCTGGGCAGTATGCCCATTTTTAAAATATTCAGTCTGCAAAACCAGCTAAAGTATGGTTTGTTCCAGGTATTGAGGTCTGCTATTATGTTTTTCATCAGTTGTGGGAAGTTACTGTCAAATAGGAGGGTCACGTCTTTGGTGATGTGAATTCCTAGATACTTGATGTTGTGGGGAGCCCATGTGAATTGGTGTTCCTTTTGTAGTTTGAGTTTTTCCTGGGGGTTTATGTGTATGGGTAGGATCTCGCATTTGCTGAGGTTTGCCTTTTTTGGGATAGTTCACTATATGTTTTTATTTCCGCCATTAGAGGAGGTATTGAGGTGATAGGGTCTGAGATAGTAAAGAGCATATCGTCAGCAAATGCTGCTATTTTAAATTCCTCTCTGCCGGCTGTGATTCCCTTAATTCGTGTGTTATCTCTAATCCCCTGTAGGAAGGGTTCTAAGACTAATACGAAAAGTAGAGGAGAAAGGGGGCACCCCTGCCTAGTGCCATTTGTTGATATAGTGATATTTGCTGTAGGGTGCGAGTATATAGCATTGAACCATTTCTGCCAGTGTGGGCCAAAGCCCATGTGTTGTAGGGTGGATAATATTAGGTTCCAGTCTACCCTGTCGAACGCCTTTTCGGCATCGATTGACAGGAGGAGACTGGAGCATCGCATTCATACGGCCTGGTGGATAAGGCTGAGCAGTTTTGTCGTGTTATGTTTAGCCTCTCTGCCTGGGATGAAGCCTGATTGATCTGCGTATATGAGCCCTGGGAGCAGTGGACGTAGCCAATTTGCCAATATTTTCGTGAAAAGTTTCAGGTCTATGTTTATCAACGAGATTGGTCTGTAGCTTCCGCATTGGGTCAGATCTTTACCTTGTTTGGGGAGGAGGGTAATTGTGGAATTCAATGCTTGAGGGGGAAGAGTATCTGATTTAAGTAATGAGTTAAATGTGTTCTAGAAGTGAGGTGTGAGTATCGTGGCAAATATTTTATAGTATTTACTGTGAATCCGTCTGGGCCTGGACTTTTCCCCATCGGTAGGTGTTTTATCACTGCTAGACATTCATCTGCTGAAATGGGGTTATCTAAGGCGTCTCGTACGTTTCGTGGAATGGTGGAATGTATTCTCTGTGAAAGGAATTCCTGTATGTCGGGGGTTTGGAGAGGGGTTTGTCTCAAGTTGTAGAGTGAGGAGTAGTAGTCCTTGAACGTCTTTAGAATGTCTGTCATTGAGTGTGAGATGTGTCCCTCAGAGTTTTGTATGGCTGCTATAAATGTATGCTCCCTTTGCTTTTTGAGGGCATATGCTAGTAGGCGCCCACATTTACCCCCTTGTGCACAGTAGTTGCTCCTCTTTTTGGCCAGAGCATGTTTTGTGCGTACATTTAAAATAATGTTAAGTTCCGTCCTTTTGTCAACTAGTGTTTTGTACGTGGCAAGGTCGAGGCCCTGTTTGTGTGAGTTTTCTAGTTCCCTAATTTCCCTAGTTAAGTGGGAAGTTTGTGACTCCCTTTGCTTCTTGAATCTCGAGGCTTCTTTGATGATTATACCCCTAATTGTGCTTTTGTGTGCTTCCCACACCACTGGGTAGGGTGTGTCTGGGTGGACGTTTAACTCGAAGTATTGTGTTAAAGAGTCCCCTATTCTGTTTTGTATCTCCGGGTGGTTTAGCAATGTGTCATTGAGTTTCCATTGCGTCCTGGTGGGGTGTAATGAAGGGATTGCTATGTTCATGGAGATTGGTGCGTGGTCTGACCACGTAATCGCAGCATATTCGCATGTATTAACGCGGTTTAGGAATCTATGTGGAAGAAGGAACATGTCAATTCTGGAGTATGAGCCGGAAGGGTGTGAATAGTAAGAGTAGTCACGGTCTGCAGAGTGTGTGGTGCGCCAGCAGTCGTATAGTTGGTGGGAGTCTAGGACTTTTGGATATTTGTTCTTGTGGATGTCTGATATGATTGGGCCTTTGAAGTGGTGTCTAGTGCCCCATCTAGGGATCCATTTAGGTCCCCCCTTAAGATCAATAGTCCCACTAGAAAGGTTTCCAATTTTTTAAATTATGGTTCGAAAGGCCTGAAATTGTTTTCTGTTAGGTAGGTAGATATTGGCTAAGGTGACTTGGGTCGAGCCTATCAGACCCTTATAAATCTGCCTGTGTCGTCTATCAAGAGGTCTGTGTATGTGAACGGGAGGTGTGAGGAAAGCAGAATTTTCACTCCCTGGATTTTGAGCCGGTGTAGTTACTGAAGTAGCCTTTTGTGAGTGAGGGTGCTGAGTCTTTGCGGAAGTGTGTTTCCTGTATGAAAATTACTTCAGCCTTATGTTTATGATAGTCTGTGAGTGCCATGTGGCGTTTTTTGGGGGTGTTCAGTCCCCTGGCATTGTGCAATAGGATCGTGCAATAGGATCATGGGATACTGGAAAGGTTGGTGTGAGTGGTACGGGGGAGTTTGGTCCCTGGGTATATTGGATATTCTATTTGGTGTCTACCAAGTTGAACAAAGTGTATGAGCGGGTGGTTTGGTTTTGTACTGAGCAAGCTGTTTCAGAAATTACAATACAAATAAAAAAGAAAAAAAAAGAGAAGAGAAAAGATAATCCAAAATTAACTATTTACAAGGGATCTAATCTGTCGTTAGGTCCGGTTTCTGTGTGGTTCACTTTGTTGCTCTCTGGCAACTGCGTGAAAACTGGGGTCAGCCCCTGAGAGGTCCTGTTGTCTGCAGCGGGCTAGGGTTTGACGACCCCGTTCATGGTAAGGTGTGGGAGGGGTGCGTGTAGTGAGTAAAGACTGTTGTGATCCTTACGGTTGGGGAGGTGGGGGACGGGGGGGTCAGGGTTGTGAAGAACCCGGGTGTACCCCAGATAGCAGGGCGTGGCTTCACATCAGTCCTCTGTTTTTTTGTTTTTGTTTTTTAAATAGGAACTGTAGATTTTCCGTCTAAACCTTTTGGTGTTATGGGGTAGAACTATATGTCTCCAGTTCTCTGTCATGTTTCGTCCGGTCCCGTCCCTGCCCTTTGTTGTTTCTTCCCCATCTAACCTGTATCGTTCCCTGTGTGAGTCTCCCAATGTACCCTTTGGCATCAACCCTGTCTGGGGGTGGTAAATTGTCGCTCGTCACGTGGGTATAACATGGTGCATATTTTTGCTCCTAAGCATATGTAAGTCGTTCTCAACACATATTATTACAGTACTGTGGTCTGGGAAGGGCATGTGCATATGGAGGCAAATAGATACATTAAACAGTAGTTGTAAAATCTAATTTGGAATGGTGTTAATGTAGAATCCTCTTAATTTCTTCTTGTCTTCAGTTGATTGATATATATATATACACGTCTTTTGTATATATAGTCTTGGACCAAATGCTCGCCACAATAATATACGTCTATATTATTGAAAAGTAGTAATACGCAATCTGACCTACGGTTTCTTCAGGTTTATTCTTTGTTACGGATACATAATAAAACATAATAAAGGATGTTACAGGATAATGGACATTCAACAGCAGATGGTAATTGCTGTACTTCTGATGGGAGAGTTACATCGTTGTACAGAGCCAAGACTCAAGCCAAGACAGAGAGCGACCTCGTGTCCCTCTGTTACTATAAAGATGTGCTAATACTAACGTCAGCATTTAACTCTAGCCATTTAAAGACAAAATCCCCACATCCACATTCCAGAGCTCTCGGACAAGAAAGCCTTGTGACTTAGACCATCTGTTACTTATGTCAATCCACACATCCATATATAATCAATAGAAACATAGAATATGCAATATTCTACATTCCCTCTGTTTATGGTTTGTCTTAAAACCATAACACAATGTCACTAACCTGTCCATTCATACATCACTCGTATCACAGTCATTGAACATAGAACAAGATGTAATCACAACTTTCTATTATATGAGAGTTTTTAGAAGGTCGAGTTTCTATCCCTCATACTGCTTACTTTACTTCAAATTCCCTCTGTTTCAGCTATGTATTGATATCCATATCCATGTTACATCATAACAACTTGAACATAATATAAATATATATATAACAATAATAAATGAATAAAATAAAATATTTACAAATGTTGATCCAATAAACAATAAAGGAATCAGAAAGATCTACCTGCTCTGGTACAGTCATATCTTTGTAGATAACAAAATCAAGATCGTAACTTTCTAAATAATTACTGTGTATCGCTATCATACTCCTACAGACATATATAGTATATTATTTTCATTCTCAATACCTGATATTACTTAACTACTAATACATGTATTACTATAATATCCTGTCCAATTATATTTCCATGAATCATCTGTTTTCTAGTAACTTAAACTCTTTAGGTCATTTGTATTCAAGAATTACATTCCTATACCATTAATACCACCTAGTGATGATTGTATCAGTACCTTAAAATCATAGTATTCAATTTGTATATTCAGTAGGCTCTAACTACCTAAAATATATCAACACTACTTATAAGTCTCATTCAAAGGATGTGTTATCAACCATGAAGTTCTACTATAATTCTTCAAATAATGTTCATGGTGTTGACAATACTTATTGTCTAGAAATTCTCCACCCAGAAATCTTTCTATCATAGATTTGTTTTTGTTTACATAATTATAATTTTCACTAAAATTCCACCTTGTAGTAACAAACATTTCATTCAACAGAAACATGGTTTACTTTAAAAGAACTTGGAAAGAATAATTTAAATTCATTATCATCACTCTCTTTATTAGCATTGTGATGACTTATTAATGTAATAGATCTTAAAAGCAGGATTGTCCTAATGTTCTGACCAATCCATATTCCTTAGTACACTTCAACTGACTAAAATAAAATAAACTTGGGGTCATACTGCCCAGAAACTCTTATTCCTAGTCTGTGTCTAACAAACTCAGGGAAATCATAAAACAACTTATAACAAATTATTCAATTCATTGGATACCGTCATATCCAGAAACCTATTCTCTCACTTGTGTCGTTTTCTGCCACTTAGCCGGGGTTCTCCATTTCGGTGCTTGCTGTGTTGGAGAGGTGGACAGTGCCGGATCTGGTGCGTACCAGTCCCCGATCAGCGTTTCTGTCAGGCCCAGTGCTTTGCAAAATGCAGGTACATCCTGGTGGGTGGCAATCGTATGTGTGGATCCTCTGGTGTTGACTATTAGGGCGAGTGGGAAGTCCCATCTGTAGCGCATATTGCGCGCTCGTAGCTGGTCTGTAATCGGCCTTAAAGCCCGTCTGGCTTGCAAGGTGTGCCATGATAGGTCTTGGTAGATCGATATTTCATGACCCTGGAATAGCATGTATCTCTCAGTTTTCTGATTATGTCTTCTTTTAGCGCGTAATAGTGGATGCGGCATATAACATCCCTTGGTGTGCTTCCTTGCCCCATTCTAGCATTCAGGGAGTGAGTGTTTCTGGAATGCCTTTTATTCTGAGATTATTTCTACGGTCCCTATTGTGAATGTCGTCTAATGACCTTTGCATCATGGACATGTGTCTTTCCTGGGCTTTTACTTTGGCAGACAGGGTCTGCAGTTGGGTGTAATAAGACCCCCTTTCATCCTCAAGCTCTTGCACTCTGCGGCCTACCTGCATAATCTCTGTGCTGAGGCCCTCCATCTTGGTTTGGAAGGTGGTTTCCAGTTTACCTAACATTTGTGCTAGGTCTGTTCTGGATGGCAGATTTCTTAATATCTCTTTGATATCCATGTCCGTCGAGGTTGTGGAGATGTCAGAGGTAGTGGGACTCGGGGGGTTCGAGTTCCCCGCCATCGGTGCCATGTTGGATTCGCCGAGGTCAGACCCGCGGTCGACGTAGTCCTTAAAAAGACGGGTGACCGTTCTGGTTTTGCCTGCCGGTGTTTTCCCGGTGTGATGGGGGTTTGGTTGAGCTTTTTTGGGATTCCCCATTGTGTTGTTATACCTCCGGTAGTCGCGAATTTCACTCCGTTTTGCTCAGAGCTCCGTCAGTGTGCTGCCATACAGCTCGGCTGCTAGACACGCCCCCCCCTTTTTAAAAATTTTTTAATTTTTTTATTTTAGGTTATAAATGTGCATCTTAAATGTACTTATAGTGTTGCTTTAAGAGCTAAAATATGTAAATACCAAAATCGGTTTTCACAAAAACTCAGTTTACATAGAAAAGCATAAAACGTTAATTAATTTCTAACAAATATTATTATTGACCTTATGATACATATGACTCTTTGTAATAGCTATATATTTATTATTCTGTTGATTACACATATTTCATATGACGTCTTATCAAAAAGTCATAACCAAACTCTACCTACTTTTTCAAAACATTTTTATGGGGCTAATAGTTTTTAGAACATTCAGTACTCACCCAGGCTCTTCATTTGCCTCTTCCCTTACATATCGCTCTTCATATCCACTAAGAAAAAATATTAAGGTTGAAAAAATTGATATTTTATATAAATGTATGCTAATAATTGTAACATTTTAAAGAGAACAAACTTGAATGACTACTGGTACTAAAAAATAACATGTAAATTAATTAGTATGCTTGGTAGAATATACCTTTCTTCAATTTTTTTATCTATTAAAATTATTTTGAGGTGTAGGTTTTAATTTCATGCAACTGTTTCTGTTACAAAGAATTGTGCATAAATATGTTTCAGCTGGTACAAATGTATTTTAATCGGCGCCCAAATGAATCAATCTGCCCAGGATTCACATGTGGAGTCTTGTTCATTCTTTTGTGCACAAGTCTTATATTAAAGGACCACTAAAGTCACCCAGATTATTTCATTTCAATTAGGTGGTTTGGGTGCATTGTTCATGTACTTTAAACTCTTTAACATAAAACATTGCTTTTTTGTAAAATTAATGCATTGAGCAAGCCTCTAGCGCAAGGGTTAGCAACCAACGGTAATCAGATGTTGAGGACTCAATTTCCCATAATACTCTTAAAGCCATGATACTGACAAAGCATCAGGGTAGATGCATCTGCTGAGTGCTGAAGGTTGCCTACCCATGATCTAGTGGTTGTCTTCCTGGCAGCCACTAGAGGTGCTTCCTCTTTACTTTTATTTACTCTGAGAAATGAAATGTAGTCTGTAATGTCTCATTTACCCTAATTTCTAGTCTAGACAAGATTGCTAGTCTGTAGAGGAAGGAATTTCTCTGCCATGGGCCACTGGTCACTCATTTAATTAACAGAAGTATGCAATATAAAAACAACTACCATCTTTTTGTAATGAGCAAAGGTAGTTCTAATGAGTCATACTATTCCTACAGTAAGGAAAAGGGAAGAGGGAATGGGCTCTCTCTTTACTCTTAGAATTACATAAAGCATTTCAGAGCAGAGGCATAGCTAGGCTCCGTGACAGCTGAGGGAAAAATTTATTTTGGCACCCTCCAGAAATTGTGATTTTTTTTTTTTGTGTATTGCACAGCGTACTTATTCACACATTTGTATATCTTAAACCTCCTTGTGTGCCTCTTCTAATCCCCTCTCAGACCTTTGCACATTCTTGTGTGTCCCACTTTTTCCCCTCTTACAAATTATTCTGTCCATTTGTGTATCTTACACATCTTTGTGTCTCTTTTCTTCCTTTTGCATATCATATAGCCCGTTTGTTGGTCTTCTCCCCACTTTTGCATGTTGTGACTTTGTATGTAAAACAATATTAAATCATTTCTAACCAAATATTTAAAGCATTATATATTATTTAAACCTTTGTAAACTCTGCATATTCTATTTGACACTTTGTCATTTGTTTTAAGACCAACACAGGTAGGAATACCTTCTGTGCTATTTACATCCATTTTTCTCAGGTCAATATTTTTTTCAAAACAAACAGTAATCACACACTTTCCCTTCAGTTTTGCTCATCATAACTATTAAAAAACTGCACCAATCCGCTTATGTTCAAAGTAGTAAATGCTGTAATGGTAATTGGGGTTTTACAGGGAATCATTTATAAGTGTGTATAGCCACATAATCATGTTTAATTTGTATTGTATGAAACATCACTTGTACTAATGAGAAAAACAGGTTTAGAATTCTTAATAAATATGATTATATATAATCAATATTTTTGGCACCCCTGTTCTATTGTATTCATTTGTATTGCTAAAGTTGCAAGATCCATCATGTTCTCCTGGGCACATATACATATTGATGGATGTCACATGAAAAGTGCTACCCTGCAGAATATAGCATTTGCAAGCTTCAATTTATTTTTGATTAATTTATTTTCTACCCACATCATTTAAATTTGTAGGTGGATATGGCCACACTAAATGTACTTAAAATCATGACCTTTGTATAACAACTGCTCTCTCTGTACCATCTGCAACTGTAATGCATCCTTCAACATGTTACATAAAACTATTATCACTATGTGAAATTATATCTATATAGTGCAAAATATACATGGCCATGAAGTAGCTAAAATATTTTTGAGACAAAATTTCCATTTATTTTCAAGTACCTTCAACTATTAATTAGTTTTAGGTAGCATCAACAAGAAATGGCATTCTATATATAGTTCTCTAGGCAAAAATGTTTTTATAAATAAAATTGTTTTTATATACTTACTTGCCTGGTCTGCAAATTGATAGAGAAATCATTCCAAAGAAAACGAACACCAAAAGAGATTGTTTAAAAATCATATTGGTGAATCTGCTAACAAAATATGATTATCAGTAGCTGAATTTAAGACCTAGGGTATATTCATTACTTATTATGTAGTGCATAGCATTACATTTTACAACTGAGTTATTCACTAAAATGAAAATTGTCATTTGCTAAAGCAGTGGTAGTTAACATTCGGCACTCCAAATGTTGTGGACTACAATGGATCATGGGATAAGTAGTCTACAATATCTGGAGTGTCCAAGGTTGCCTGCCACTGCACTAAAGTGAAAATTAAAAGTTAATACAAAGTGAATAACATATTTAAGGATAAAGTAGCTTAACTGAAAGCCTAGCTGACTGAGCATTTTTCCAGTTTGACTCTTTTGACCTTAAATGTAAAAATCAATTTAAATGTACTTAGAATTTTGAGATTTTTTTTTCAAATCAACAATTTCAGACTATATGCTGTCAATATGATTTTAATTTGTTACAATTCTAAGTAATTCTAAGTTTAGTGAATATGCCCCACAGTGTTGTTCACTAAATTGGGGGTTGTAGAGAAATTGCAATAGAATTGCATTTTTGTAAAAATTAGAAAATTTAAAAAAAAATGAAGATTAGAGAAATAATTGAATTAGGCTATTTTTCCAGCTCAGCTATTTTGAGAGGAAAAATTTGAAATGTCATTCTCAATTCTTGTTGTCCTCTGAAAACTGCATGAAAAAGAGAAAATAATATTGTAAGGAACAACTGAGATTAGAATTCTACTTACTGTTTCAGTCAGAAATATGATATCCAGACAGAGAATGAGTAAGACTTTCTTGGTCTGTATGTGGCCCTAAAATGTAGAGAATATATATCGTGCTGGATAAATAATTATTCATAATTCCAGGATGTTAAATAAAAGCATTGCACATCATACTTCATGACGAAAATTAAATGTTTGATTTTTTCATCCTGTGTATTTAGCATCACATTCCCAGCCCTGCTAACTGTTTTTTTTAACCCCTTAAGGACAGAAGCAAATGTACAAGTTCTAACCAAAACCTAGAATTTGAGCTCCATGTATATTCAATCTCAATTTACCTCTTTCATATTAAGTGCACCCACACTTATTATATATCATATAAACATGTAAACAAATAATTGATATATAAAAAAATATTTATTATGAATAAAATCTAAAAAGTGTGAGAAATTAAGAAATTTTATTTTCTTAATTCTGCATGGCATTGTAACTGTGAATGTTATAATATTGTTTGCTTTTACTGCAATAAAACACACATATTTGTATGCCATGATGTCCCTTGAGTACAACAATGTCCAGTGCCCCCTATGTACAGGTTTCATAATGTTTTGGAAAGTAACAAGTTCAAATAAATAGCTTGCCCATTTCAGTATTTGTAAATTAAAATTTTCCATATTGGTTTGCAGGGTCTATGTCAGGGGTAGGCAACCTACGGCACTCGAGGTGCCTTTGCACTTGTCACTCAAGGCTGCTAGAGCCAAACAGGCTCTGGCCTATCAGGAGTCCAAGTAAAACTTCAGATGTCTGCTAATACAAAGAGGTGGTGAAGGACAATCCTCAATTTATGCATTGCAGCACGTAGAGGAAGTGATCTCAGAGCACTTCATTCCAGCACTTGTGCATGGGAATCTATACAGTAGTAGAGCAGCTCGCAGTTGTTGTTGCAGCTCCTGTCCTTGACCTGTACTTGGCCGGCCTGGTCCCCACTGGAACCCAGAGAAGCCACCCACACTGCTAGATATACACAGAAATGCAGAAAGACCCTCCCCTCATACAAATAATACGGACAGCCCACACACAAACATACCGTATATACTCTAGTATAAGTCGACCAGAATATAAGTCGAGACCCCTAATTTTACCCCAAAAAACTGGGAAAACTTATTGGCTCGAGTATAAGATTAGGGTGGGAAATGCAGCAGCTACTGGTAAATTAATATTTTATTTTTATTGTATTATTTAAATTTTTATTTATTTATATCTTTTTCATCCCCCCTCCCTGCTTGTTAGTTGACCAGGGAGGGGGCTCTCATTCCCTGGTGGTCCAGTGGATGGGCTGTGTAGGAGTGGGGCTGGCAGAGAGCTGTAACTTACCTTTCCTGCAGCTCCTGTCAGCTCCCTTCTCTCTCCTCCGTTCCGGTCAGCTCCCTTCTCCTTCACTGTAAGTCTGAGTGCCGCACGGAGCGTTGCCACGGGTTACTCTGACCCGCGGCTCTCGCGGTACTTACAGTGGAGCTGACAGGGGAACTGATCTGACCGGAGGAGAGAGAAGGGAGCTGACAGGAGCTGCAGGAAAGGTAAGTTACAGCTCTCTGCCATCCCCCAACAGGACCGCCGGGCTTGTAATGAGCCCGGCAGTCCTGGTCTGTATTATGGCAATGTAAATTGCCATAATACAGACACTGACTCGAGTATAAGACGAGTGGGGGTTTTTCCAGCACAAAAAATGTGCTGAAAAACTCGTCTTATTCTCGAGTATATACGGTA
Source organism: Pelobates cultripes (assembly GCA_933207985.1). Lineage (NCBI taxonomy): Eukaryota > Metazoa > Chordata > Amphibia > Anura > Pelobatidae > Pelobates > Pelobates cultripes. The sequence continues at coordinate 110,709,258 of OW240912.1, read as the reverse complement.
CACACAATCCGCACAAACGCAACACCACTAACAATCCACATATATGCACACAACCCCACATGCAGCCTCTCACATGCTATACCCCAAACAGCCCCCACACATACACACACTACCAAACACACAATGTGACATATCCATCCATACACACACCCACACACAATTCCACAAGCTGCCCCCATACACAGCCCACATTCATATGTATCATATACGATACCACAATCTACTCATGAACATATACAACAATACAAAGAAATTACAGTATAAATAACACAAGCAGAATAAGGCAGCATACACACCTGAATTTAAAAAAAAAAAAAATAAGACCGGCACGCTACGCGACATCACAATCCAATATTGGCACAGTGCTGCTAAAAGGTTTCCTACCCCTGGTCTATGTGAATAAGGCCCTGTAAACCAATCTGAAAAATGTAAAACCATATGGCATCCCAAGAATGAGCATTGCCTCCATCTTGATATAACACTTGTAAAAGTAGACAACCCACAGTATTCAAAATAGGCTGTCTCCAGTCTTTTTTAGTAGCCACTTAGTAACAAATCCTGGCCAAACTTAGTGCTCATGTTTTTGTTGTTGTTATTGCAGTTTACACACAAAAACGCATGGGAAAAAGAAAGTGTAAATTCTATGGTTTTACATGTTAGGACATATTAACAATCATCCGTTCATTTGCAGGTCTTATAACTACGTAATGTGATGAACTCACTCCTAGAAGACTATTATGAAGAACTTTCCTATTTCACTTTGCCCGTCTAACCGAACACAGTATGTTTCCCCTTGGTTCTGTATTTTCATGCGACCGAGCACTGGCCTACCCCTGGCTCGTTAACTTCAAAAAAACAATGAATTCAAGTGCTCTCTTTGGGTGGCTGTTGTATAGCCGAACACACAAGCTCTAGTAAATGGTGGCCATCATGTCTCCTGAACTCTGGTAGCGGTACTTGGTTGTCGAGTTCGCGGATATGAAGGTTACAGAAAGGAAAAGATTTGCAGAGTGCAGGTTAGATTAAACACAGGTTTGTTCACTTTCCAAAAGTATTCTGCGAGAACAACATAGGTTACATAAAGGAAATTGTACATGGTAAGGTCCTCTTATAGGATAGCAAATCAGTTACATACATTGAATACATTTCCCCCATGCTAGCATCACACACAACATAAACTTTTACATATTATCTGTGTTCCAGTGGATTCAGATATGTTTGTGCCTGGGAGGAAGTTGCAGATCGGCGTAGGGTGTGAAGGCTCAACCTGTTGTCGTTCATTATACGAAAAGCAATCTAACCAGAAGCAGAGGGTCTAACTAAAAATAACTATATACAAAAAGATATGTGAATAGCCTGTGGGCTCTATCCGTCAGCGCTGATCTATCCCCCTTAAGTAGTTGCTAATTGTGGTAGTGTCATTTATCCACCAAATTATGAAGCTCCCCAGTTCCATAGAGTGTGGTTCAATTGGAATGTTTATTTTCCTTTCTACTGTTTCATTTTTCCCAATTACATGTAAGGATATCTCCCTTCCCCTCATGTATTTAGTTAGTATTCATGGGTGTCACACTCTTCTCCCATTTGTCACGAACTGCTGCTATCTTCGAGTATGCTCTAGTATTTTTCCTTGCCATGCATCCATAGTCTAGGTTAGTGGTAGTTTGGAGAATTAGAGACGCTCTGGCCGGTGTGTCCCTGGACTTCTAGGCCCTAGCCAACAGGGTATCGGCAGCAACTAGTATGTGAAGGAGAAGTATGGAGTCCTTTTTGCTGAGGTTATCCAGGTCCATGAATAGGTGGCTGGTTTCGGGCATGAGGGAAATATTCATGTGTAGGGCCGTGGATACTATGTCTCCCACCATATTCCAAAATGGCTTGACTCTCGGGCATGTCCACCAAATGTGGAACTTGGTAACCCTTGCGTCTTGGCATTGCTAACATGTGTTTGTTGAAGCCAGATATATTTTAGCCAACCTATTGGGCACCATGTACCATCTGTATTGTAATTTACGGACTGTCTCAAAGTGCGATGTGCACATCGACCTCCCTTTGTGGGCTGTGTACGCTTTCTTCCACTGTTGTGCAGCAGTGATGTCCCTAACGGTTCGCTGGTGAATAGTTCCTGGCGAACATCGCTTGTTCGTGTTCACCACAGATGGCGAACATATGCGCTGTTTGGTCCGCCCCCTATTCGTCATCATTGAGTAAACTTTGACCCTGTACCTCACAGTCAGCAGACACATTCCAGCCAATCAGCAGCAGACCCTCCCTCCCAGACCCTTCCACCTCCTGGACAGCATCCATTTTACATTCATTGTGAAGCTGCATTCTTAGTGAGAGGAGGGACAGTGTAGCTGCTGCTGATTTGATAGGGAAATTGATTGCTAGGCTAGTGTATTCAGGGTCCACTACAGTCCAGAAGGACTCATCTGATCTCTGCTGTAAGGACAGCACCCCAAAAAGCCCTTTTTAGGGCTAGAACATCAGTCTGCTTTTTTTTTTCTGTGTAATGTAATTGCAGTTGCCTGCCTGCCAGCCTGTGTTTCAGGCTCACAGCATATACTGTGCCCACTTGCCCAGTGCCACTAGTCACTCACTGGTGTTACAATAGCTTGCATTTAAAAAAAAACAAAGCTTTTTTGACTGTAATATAATAGCAGTCAGTTTCCTTCACTAGTGTGTGTTTCAGGGCCTGCCCAGTGCCACCACTCACTCACTGGTGTCACAATAGCTTGCATTTAAAAAAAAAACAACTTTTTGGACTGTAATATAATAGCAGTCAGTTTCCTTCACGCGTGTGCATTTCAGGGCCTGCCAGGGCACAGTGTCACATCAGTGCAACTCATATCTGGTGTAACAGTAGTGTACATTTAAAAAAAAAAAAAAATGTTTTGACTGTAATAGAATGAATAGCAGTTGTCTGCCAGCGTGTGTGTCAGGCTCACAGCGTCTACTCTGCCAACTTCTGCCACTGCACAGTGCCACTCATATCTGTTGTCACAGTAGCTTGCATGCATAGTACCACTAATCGAAAAAAAAATGACAGGCAGAGGCAGGCCACCCTGCAGGGGCCGTCGTGCTCGTGGTGCTGTGATTCCCTTTGGCCCTAGAATAATGCCCAGTGTTCAGAGGCCACATACCCTGAACTCGAAAAGTTCTGAGGACATAGTTGACTGGCTAACACAGGACACCCAATCTTCTACAGCTTCCGCTCGGAACCTTGACGCACCATCCTCCTCCAGCTTAGCTTAGGTTTGCGGTGCGTTAAACGTGGAGTTTGGTCTGTCACTGTGAAGCGGGCATAACCCTTACACTACCTGATCAATACAACATCATACCTGATGTTTTAAAGCACTTTATTCCAAACAATTTAGGAATGTTAGGTGATTTATGCCCTTTATGGATTAAAACCAGACTCTGCATCAACTATGTAATTTTCCATTGGAGTTTTGCCATGGATCCCCCTCCGGCATGCCACAATCTAGGTGTTAGTCCCCTTGAAACAACTTTTCCATCACTATCATGGCCAGAAAGAGTCCCTGTGGGTTTTAAAATTTGCCTGCCTATTGAAGTCTATGGCGGTTCGCCCGGTTCGCCTGTTCGTGAACATTTGCGGAAGTTCGTGTTCGCGAACCGAAAATTTTATGTTCGCGACATCACTATTGTGCAGTAAGGTGAGAACCAACATCCCCCTGCCAAGCGTTAACACGTGCAGTCGTGTTGGTGTGTTCAGTCCAGAGTGTGCTATAACTCAAAGACAGCACCTTCTTAGGAGTTTTGGGGGGGCAAGAGACACACACTAAGGAGCTGGGAAGAGTAAGAGACACAATAGGGCTAGGAGGGAAGGAGACACATAAAGGGACTGGGGGGAGTAAGACACTTCATGTGGGAGGATGTAAGAGTCATACAAAGAGGGGGGATAAAAGACACACAAGGGGTTGTGGTTATTGGTATGGAGTGATACAGTTATTTGTTATATAAAAAGTTAACAGTGGTGAAGCATGGATGCTTCAACTGCAGCGGCAGTGTCAAGTGCAGCCACATTATCAGTTGGACCAGTTTTACACACCCACATAGTGGCAAACGTATCCCTATACAACATTACATCACGTGCACTGCTGACCATGGTACTTACATGATTAAATGTCCGTGTGAACTTTTATAAATGGGAAAGACTGATCTCACACTTAGAGACCGACATCGTTCAACATTTAGGGATCAACTCTCATACAAACCCGTGACTATAAATTACCAATAAACATACAGTGGTTCCTAATCACCACTTCCTCTCACCTCCCCCCTCGTCATAAATCATATCTTTCCAATGCCCGCCATCAGCCGACCTTATCCACGCTCGATGGGCACGACACCTCAGGCAACCTAATGTTAACCATTTGAAGCAGGGGAGGTTGAGACCTGCAAACATAATGAAACTTACTCCATCCTTAAACATAACCCCTCAAACTTAATTGGCAAGGACATACCCCCACCTCGCTGTGACTAACTAATCCTACAAGGGGTGGGTGGGCGGGAAGCTGTTTGCTGGCCCGAATCCCAAGTGGCACTGAGGTAAGACCTCCCCCACGCTAACTTATATTGAACCTAACCCCTCCCACACACACTTCCCAAGTAACTCCCCTGCATCTATCCCCTCACTCCTACATGTGCCCTTGTCCGCTTAGCTGCGCTATCTCCCCAGGGTCTTGTATGTATGTAGTGGGGAATTGCGATGCAGCCTAGAACAAATCTAACCCCATTAAACCCCCCAATAACGACAGACAACTTAGTGTGGATGAACAGGCCACAGCATTTATTATAACATAAATAAATTACTGCATAACATATCCTTAATTTTTTATTAAATCTCTTCTTTCTGTAACAAAATTGTTAGAAATAAATAATCATAAATTAACATATAAACATATAACTCAACACATAGTGTTATACAGTGACCCAACCGTCCTTGCCAATAAACATACAGTGGTTCCTAATCACCACTTCCTCTCACCTCGCCTCTTGTCATAAATCATATCTTTCCAATGCCCGCCATCAGGCGACCTTATCCACGCTCGATGGGTTCGACACCTCAGGCAACCTAATGTTAACCGTTTGAAGCAGGGGAGGTTGAGACCTGCAAACATAATGAAACTTACTCCATCCTTAAACATAACCCCTCAAACTTAATTGGCAAGGACATACCCCCACCACCAGACCCGTTGATTTACCCCTAAATCAGCGGGGAACCCCACCAAAACCACCCATAGCCTGTTCCACCGCCTCCTGTAGGGCGAGATTAAAAAAGTCGAGCCCGACCTCAGTTAGGTGTACACCATCCCTTTGAAAAAATGTGGCTGCCTCCCGCTCAAAAACCCTATGGCGGACTGGAATCCCCCGAACCCCCAAAACAAACTGGGAAACCTGCCTATTAAACTTGCGCCTGCAACGCTCCACGGCACTCTGGCTCCTAGCGCCACGCCAATAGTTACGGGCAATGACTTCTGACCAGACCAAGCGCACGTTGGGGAATAGGACCAAAATGCGGGCTAAGTCCCGCTTCACCACCGAAATCAAATCCCAGATGGGCACTGAACCCAAATCATTCCCCCCTTGGTGGATCACCAGGACACTCGGTACCCCTAGTAGATGGGAAAGCTGCACCAACTCAGGGAGGAGCCAATCACACCTCATACCCCTCGCACCGAGCCATCGAACCTCTGCTACGGAAGGCGTGAAACCCAACTGCTCGCCTCCAGGCCGGACCACCGCACGCTGCCCAGCCCAGTAAACATAAGAGTGCCCGATGATCCAAATCCTGGGGGGAACCGAAACTGTGGAAAGAAATTACGACAGTAAACCATCCGGACGAACATAGGAAACATAACGTCTTAATTCCCACCTACCAATCCTCTGAACCACCTGCGCGGGCATGCCAAGCCTAGAGGCCTCAGTAGCCACCCCAATACGGAACGAGTGGCCCCCAAACTCCTTGCCAACCAAACCCATGGCTTCCAGCCCCAAACGAAACACTCTAATAAACTGAAAATGTGACAGGAAACTACCATCCCCATGCACCAGGAGGGGCAGCGCAGTAGAAGGCCGCAAGGCGCAATATTCCCCAAAGGACCACACAGGACAAATGCCAGAACCAGGCACGGCCCCTAACCGGACCCACTTACCCCTCCCCAAGACATCCGTCTTAGAGCGGCGGATCCTGAACGAGATCCCATCCGCGGTGCACGTAACATCCCCAAATAGCACACCCCCTACCTGTTGCCGATTGGGGCACACCAGCTCCCCAATCCGCATGGCACCAAAGAATGCCAGGGAAAAGGCCAGGCGAAAAAGCCGAACCTCGAAATCCGAATGGCAAATCCCGTGCAGCGCCTCACACAATGAAGTTAAGAGCGTGCCCGAGACAGGACGCCTCGAATCTCGTGCAGATACCGTACCTCGCCTCAAACCCTTCAGCACCTGGTGTATAATATCGCCTTGGTAGCGTCTTCCCAACCCTGCAACTTAAATAGGAAGCCAGGCGCGCCAAAATGGCCGAGGGAGACAGCCCAACGGCCTCCCATTCCCCCAAGAGAAGCACCAGACGCTGCAGACGAGTGGCCGAGTCCCGGAAGCCCCCTTTGGACTTCTCCCACCCGTCCCATTCCCTCCAAATCTTGTTATAGTGGTCCCATGTGGCAGCAGCAACCGACCTACGGACCAATTCCATTAATCTGTCAGTACCAATGACCACATCTCTGTCGGACACGGGACACCCTCCAATTCGTCTTGCGGGGCCACTGCCCGAAACACGTCCCACTGTGAACGAGAGAGAGCATCGGCCATCACATTACGAACACCCGGTATGTGTACAGCACTACAATACACATTCAGCTCCAGACAGCGCAGAACTAGGCGCCGCAGCAAGCGAACCACGGGGTGGGGGGGAGGGAAGCCGACAGTTGGTTAATCGCCTGCACCACCCCCAAGTTATCGCAATGGAAAACCACCCGTCTGTCCCCCAGCAAGGAACCCCATACCTCCAACACTACCAGAATAGGGAAGAGCTCCAGAAACGCCAAGTTTCAAGTAAACAGTTGTAGGTCCGCATTAGAAACCTCCGGGGCCTGCCAGTGCGACCTCCCATTAAATGAGGCCAAAAAGGAATCCCAGACAGCCAAATCAGCCCGTAAGGGCCCTATAAGCCGGATAAAGTGACCCCAGATGTCGCCGCCGCAAAGCACCTGTTAAAGATACGCCCCATGGGCAAAATCCGGCAAGCGAAATTGAATTTCCCTAGCAGAGATTGCAGGCCACGCAGCTGGATCTTCCGCCGCCCGAGAGCCCGTGAAACCGCTAGGCGCAGGTCCAGGACCTTGTCCCGGGGTAACCGACATTCCCCAGCTACTGAATCGATTTAAATGCCCAGAAAACTAAGGCACGTGACCGGACCCACCGTCTTGTCACAAGCCAGTGGAACACCAAAACGCTGAAACACCTCCCCGAGAAACCGCAACAAGAGGGCACAGACGTGCGACTCCGCCAGCCCTACACACAAGAAGTCATCTAGGTAATGCAGAAGGGAAGCGACCCCTCCGCACCACCCATTCTAGAAAAGTGCTAAAGCACTCAAAATAGAAACATGACAGAGAGCAACCCATAGGTAGGCACATATCCACAAAGAGCTGGCCCTCAAAAGCACAGCCCAGTAAATGATGGCACTCTGGATGCACTGGAAGAAGCCGAAAAGCTGATTCCACATCCGCCTTCGCTAGCAGTGCCCCGGGGCCAGCAGCCCTCACCATGCGAACTGCCGCATCGAAGGAGGCGTAGGAAACACTGCAAAGCTCCGCCGAGATATCATCATTCACCGAACCCCCCCGGGGGTAAGACAAATGGTGAATTAGTCGATACTTACCAGGTTCCTTCTTAGGCACCGCACCAAAAGGAGAAACACGCAAGTTAGGCATGGGTGGGGAGGAAAACGGGCCGGCCATCCTTGCCAAGGAGACCTCCCCCCCAGTTTCTCCCGAACCACATGAGGAAATTCCCGCACGGACCTGAGGTTCCGAACGGAGTGCTGTGGAGGGCGCTCCGAAAAAGGGATCCAAAAACCCTGCTCAAACCCCTCCACTAGGATCCGCGCTGCTGCCCGGTTCCTTTAAAGGTCGAGCCACGGGCGCATCGTGTTTACGAGCACCGGGGTCATCGCCCTTAGCCCCCCATGTCCCCTTTTTCGCTTATTTTTCCACGCTTGAAACAGCAAGAGGCGGGATGAGCCCCGCCGCAGCTGGAGCACTCATGCTTAAACCGGCACGAGGACCCACACTTGCAGTGACTGTCGTTGAACTTCCAACAACAGCCTGTCCTCTGATTGGGGGCCGATGGGGCAAAGGAGCCTCCACCGGCCCCCCTGAGAAAGGACGAAACCGCGCCCTGCTGGGGGGCTGGGCGGGTCATAATTGCGGGCCAGAGCCCAATGTCCATCTGGTCCCATGACAACGAAGGACGCACTGCCAGCCGCTGCCGGAACTGCTCGTCGTACCTCCACCACCCCAGCCCCCCATAGGTTCGACAGGCATTCCAAATCGTGTCCTGATAACAGAACAACGCGGAACACTTCTGGGGAGATTTCTCCCCCACCACGCTGGCCAGAATGGAGAACGCCCGAATCCAATTCCCAAACGTTTTAGGAATTTTCCGATAGCGGTATTTCTCTTTGTCTTTTTCAGACTCCTTACTGTCTTTTTCCGCCGCGGGAGGAGCTTCCTCCAGCGGCAGGAGAGAAAATATCTCGACGAACTCACCCTTCCAAATTTTTTCCCTCGTTTCCTGCTTTAAGTGCAGATCCAGAGGGCCAGACCAGCACATATAAGCCGCGCCACGCACCACGTCTGCCACGCCCACCTCAGGGGGAGCGTCACCCACGGGCGCACAAACACCGGCCCCCGTGGGTCGCAGGGGCAACGAACCACTACCCACTACTGAAAGGGGCCTGGGAGGGGGGGGGAACCTGAACCGCGGGGGGCGACTGCGCCGGGGACCAAACAGATTGCAGCTGACTATCCACAGAGGTTTCCCCTTTACCCACCGGCCTTTGTTCCCATTGATCCAAAAAACCTTGAAGACCCAAAAGAGCCATAGTGACCTGCAGCCTGCTAGCATGGCCGCCTGGCCCCGCCCCCCCCAAAAGCATTTTTTAAGTACATAAATTCTAAAAAAATTAAAAATGAAAGTGTAGGTACACGAAAAACTAAAACAGGGGTGTTAGTTAATGAAGACCAGGAAAAGGAACCAATTTTAAATAACTATTTTTCCTCCGTATATATTAAGGAAAAACCCGTGACAACAGATGTGTAAATGATTGCTACTAAAAACTTGCAGAATAACTGTAATTGGTTGACTCAAGACAAGGTGCGGCAGCAGCTAAAGAAAGTTAATATAAACAAAGCTCCAGGGCCTGACGGTATCCATCCACGAGTACTTAAGGAACTAAGTGTAGAAATAAGTGAACCTCTGTTTTTAATCTTTCAAGATTCTTTTCTTTCAGGAAGTGTTCCGGAGGATTGGAGAAAGGCAGACATTCCTATATTCAAAAAGGGTTCAAAATCCTTGCCTGGAAATTATAGATATGTGAGCTTAACTTCTGTGGCTGGGAAAATATTTGAAAGGTTATTAAGAGATAATATTCAAGAATTCCTAGAGAAGAACATGGTTATCAGCAAAAATCAGCATGGTTTTATGAAGCACAAGTCATTTCAAATGAACTTGATTGCGTTCTACGAAGAAGTAAGTAGAAGTATAGATCAGGGTGTTGCAGTGGATGTGATCTATTTGGATTTTGCCAAGGCATTTGATACAGTTACGCATAATAGATTAGTGTCCAAACTCAAGGAAATTGGTCTAGATGAAAATGCTTGTTCTTGGGTAGAACATTGGCTTAAAAATAGAGTACAAAGAGTTTTTGTTAATGGTAAATTTTTAAGCTGGACAGAGCTGGCAAGTGGTGTCCGTCAGGGGTCTGTTCTGGGACCCCTTCTATTTAGCATGTTTATAAATGATCTCGAAGAGAACATTGAAAGTCATGTTTCTGTGTTGGCAGATGACACAAAACTCTGATCAAGATATTACTTTGCTGCAGAGGGATTTAGATAGACTGGGGGACTGGGCACTCAAATGGCAGATTAAATTTAATGTTGAAAAATGCAAAGTTATGCACTTCGGCGTAAAGAATACACAAGCAACGTATACCCTTAATGGAAGCGAATTAGGGATAACAACACACAAAAGGACTTGGGAATTATTATAGACAACAAACTATGCAACAATGTGCAATGTCAATCAGCAGTGGCCAAGGCCAGTAACGTATTGTCATGCATGAAAAAGGGCATTCATTCCCGAGCCGAGAATATAATTGTGCCTCTTTATAAATCACTGGTAAGACCACATATTGAATATACTGTGCAATTTTGGGCACCTGTTCTAAAGAAGTATATTATGGCACTAGAAAAAGTGCAGAGGCGGGCTACAAAACTAATAAAAGGAATGGAACATATCAGCTATGAAGAAAGGTTAACAAATTTAAACCTATTTAGTTTAGAAAAACGTCGCCTGAGAGGGGATATGATAACATTATACAAATATATTTGGGGCCAATACAAACCATTGTGTGGAAATCTATTCACAAACCAGACTTTACATAGGACACGAGACCATGAGTTTAGACTGGAAGAAAGAAGATTTTGTCTAAGGCAAAGGAAAGGTTTTTTTACCGTAAGAACAATAAGGATGTGGAATTCTCTGCCCGAGGAAGTGGTTTTATCAGAGTCCATACAGATGTCCAAACTACTAGATACATACTTGCAAAAACAGAATATTCAAGGATATAATCTTTCAAAGTAGGGTAATAACTGCTTGATCCAAGGATAAATCTGACTGCCCTTCTTGGGTCAAGAAGGAATTTTTTTCCTAGCTTGTTGCAAAATAGAAAGTGCTTCAAACTGGGTTTTTTTTGCCTTCTTTGAGGAATGTGAGGAAGGCTGAACTTGATGGACGCAAGTCTCTTTTCAGCTATGTAACTATGCAAAAGTAAACTGAGAATGGACAGCTGAAATAGCCTGCCCTTCGGTGGGTCCCTGCTCAAATCTCAAGCTGGTTTTAGCTCATCTTGTGCAATTACAGAGAGAACATATCTGAAGCATATGAGACTGGTCCCACCCATACGGGCAGTCCAGATCCAAAATACCAACAAGTTCTCTCTGCACGAGAGACACAGCAACCCCAGACGATCGTTTTAGCCTTGTTAGGCATCATCAATGAGGCATAGCTGATCTCTCTCTAGACACTGTGAGCAAGGGGTCCACGTCTGTGTTACCCTTTAAAATTATGGCGAGCAAAAAAAAGGGCGCAAGAGTATACTGAGAACGGACAGCAGCTGAAATAGCCATCCCTTTGGTGGATCCTCATTCAGACAACAAGCTGGTTTGAGCTCATCTTGTGCCATTACAGAGAGAACATATTTGAAGCATATCAGACTGGTCCCACCCATACATTCAGTCCAGATCCAAAATGCCAGCAAGTTCTCTCTGCACGAGAGACACAGCAACCCCAGACGATCGTTTCAGCCTTGTTAGGCATCATCAGTGAGGCATAGCTGATCTCTCTCTAGACACCGTGAACAAGGGGTCCACATCTGGATTACCCTTTAAACTTATGGAGAGCAAAAAAACAGGGAGCAAGAGCAGGGCCGGACTGGGAGAAAAATTCGGCCAGGTCATTTTTTTAACACAGCAGCCCACTAAGAAGGGGGCGGGGTAGAGGAGTTGTGTTTTGTCATCACCAATGACAAACACGCCCCCTCTCAAAGTGAGCATGTTGGTTCAATGCTCTACCAGGCAGACCATGCACAGAACTCTGCTGAAGAGCTCTAGCATGAGAAAAAAGCCATGTATTTGTTCTGCACAGTGCAAGCAAATTTAATAACATGCTTGCACTGTGTTTCCTTGCAACTTGTCTCTGGTGTCTCTAGAAATGGATACCAGGAGACAAAAATGCCAGGAAAGAGTATTGTGCATGTGTTTGGAGCCTGCTTGTGGTATTGCGTGTGTATAGAGTGAGCTGATTGTGGTGTGGTATTGTGTAATAAGGTTGGTTTTAGTCATGTTGTGTTTGTGGTGTAATGTGATGCATATGTGGCTAGGGGCTGTAGAGAATGTGTGTATAGGGGATATAGCAAGTGTGTGCATACAGACTATTGTGTGTGTGTGTGTGTGTGTGTATATAGGTGATGTAGTGTGTGTTTAGGGGTGTAGTTTGTGTTTACTTACAAGGAATCTAGTGTGTGTATAAGGGATCCAGAGTGTGTATGTTAAGAGTGTAGTGTGTGTGTGTATATATATATATATATATATATATATATATTTGGAAGTATTGTGTATGTGTGTGGTGCAGTGTGTTGGGGGGGTTATGTGTGTATGTGAGGGGTGCGTTGTGTGAGAGTGCAGTGTGTGAGAGTGCTCTGTGTGATGTGTGTGAGAGTGCTGTGTGTGATGTGTGTGAGAGTGCTGTGTGTGAGAGTGCTGTGTATGAGAGAGTACCGTGTGTGTGAGAGAGTACTGTGTGTGAGAGAGTGCTGAGTGTGAGAGTGCAAGAGTGCTGTGTGTGAGAGTGCGAGAGTGCTGTGTGTGAGAGTGCGAGAGTGCTGTGTGCGAGAGTGCTGTGTGTGATGGGTGTGAGAGTGCTGTGTGTGATGGGTGTGAGAGTACTGTGTGAGAGTGCTGTGTGTGATGGGTGTGAGAGTGCTGTGTGTGATGGGTGTGAGAGTGCTGGGTGTGAGAGTGCTGTGTGTGATGGGTGTGAGAGTGCTGTGTGTGATGGGTGTGAGAGTGCTGTATAAATGTTAGAATGGATTGTGTGGGGGGGTAAATAAACAAACAAAATAACTAAGCAGGCATTATGTCCCCCCCTCCCTTCTTACCTTTAGCCTGGGAGGGGGGGCCGGCACGGTGGTACCTGGGAGTGGGAGGCAGGGTGGCGGTGTTCCCTGGTGGTCCTCGTGGGTGAGTGAACTCTAGCCTGTGGGGCTAGAGTCCACTCTCGCGAGATCCGGTGGTTGCCATGGCAACGCGCCGGATCTCGGGAGAGGAACCCGGCGGAGCTGCAAGTTAGAGCTCCGCCGGGTCCTCTCTCCAGGCTGGCTGGCTCCCTCCCTCTCTCCCCGCCGGCGTGTGGGCCGGCATGTGGGCCGGTGAGGGAGATCTTTGATCGGATAGTGCCGGCCCTGCATAGACCGGCAGGGGAGATCCTGGGACCTCCCCTGCCGGCCTCGGCCCATGGCCACCACGGCCCACCGGGCATTTGCCCGATGGCCAGTCCGGGCCTGCGCAAGAGTATACTGAGAACGTTCAGATCACAAGCTGGTTTTATCTTATCTTGTGCCACTACAGAAAGAACATATCTGAAGCATTCACCAAATGGGTAAATAAGGGTTAAAGTGAGATTAAAATAACACAATTTATTGAGAACAATACATATATTATCAGCACCAACAATGTGCAATAATAAATATATATATATATATAGATATATAAGAAAGCCTTAATAGGCTAAAAGACCGGTAGGCAAAGCAGTTCTATATAACATGCAAACTCAAAAGCGCAAATGCTAAAGTGCAGACAATCAGGCAAAGTGAGAGAGCACAACTCCCATCACTATAGTAGATGATACAAACAAATACTGCCCACAAAATCCTTTGCAATAAAAAGACATGTAAAAAGAAACTGCTAATACCAAACTGCAGGGTCCAATTGATGCTCAACGCATTTCGTCTGTATGACTTCCTCAGGAGCTTCTTGCTTCTCGTCATCTTCTTTTCCTTTTAAATCTGCCGGTTCGCCGGTCCGTCCGTGACCGCGCATGTGCATGTGCATGTCACGCGCGTCATCTTACGTCATGATGCACGCGTGCACGTTCACCGCATGCGCGGCCACGGTGGAACGCAAAAAAACTTTATTGTTCATATACATGGTATCATCAGAGCGTCCTACACCAAGAACGCTCACAAGTAATGCAGACTGTGTTTACAAACCTACCTAGCACCCAGCTAATCCCCTAACAATAACTCCTAGCCCACATATAAATATAAATAGGACTTACTGGGGTCAATAAATATAATAAATGGGGAAAAGTATGTACAGACGAAACGCGATGAGCATCATTTGGACCCTGCAGTTTGGTATTAGCAGTTTCTTTTTACATGTCTTTTTATTGCAAAGGATTTTGTGGGCAGTATTTGTTTGTATCATCTACTATAGTGATGGGAGTTGTGCTCTCTTACTCTGCCTGATGTTTTTATTATTGCACATTGTTGGTGCTGATAATATATGTATTGTTCTCAATAAATTGTGTTATTTTAATCTCACTTTAACCCTTATTTACCCATTTGGTGAATGTGGCGCCCTATAATTTCTGTGTTTTGTATTGTATTGTATTATTAAGGTTGGAGTGACCTTTTATACAGAGGCTAGCCTGCACCGGGTTTTCACTACCCTTTACCCAACTTTCTTTTCTTTTCTGAAGCATATCAGACTGGTCCCACCCATACGGCCAGTCCAAATGCAAAATGCCATGGCCCGCTGCCAATGAGCCCTCTAAAAAATCACCTCTGCTGGGTGATGCTCTAATCACTGCCTCATAGAGGTCCGCGCCTTATTCATTGTGGTAAAGAGATTGACATGCTATTTTAGTTCAGCAATGAAGGGGCCCCCCAAAGAGAAGACCATTGGCCAAGGGTCCCAACTCCTATTCGCTGATAGCATTAAGGTCCAACTGCATTTTCTGTGATAAAGCCAGATCTGCAAAATAAAAGATCTTCGCTTTTGGCCCCAGCATATTTAGGAGCTTGTCTTTAGCAGCCTTTATGCCCTTTTGAATACCATTACAAAGATTGCATCCCTGACGTGACATGAGGACCACCACAGTGGGGTTGAATTCTGATGTGTTAGCCATCTTATCCGTGATTAGAGGGGGAGGGCATTTGGCCAACAGGCAGGCATTAACATCCCATTCCCGTGGCTTTCTGAGCTAGAAGTGGACAAACGTTGTCAGATAATCTTGCAGCGTCCACACTAAGGATCTCTGGTGTCAGATTGAATGTGTGACGGTACCAATATGGTACCTTAGACCTGTTGCTAGCTGAATAGCCAGGCAATAATAATACTGGATGCTAACCCTAAGCTGTAAAGCAGAGGAGCGCCTCTGTGTGAATCATACACAACTAGTGGCATAACAGTCACAATCCCTTGAGAGCAATGTCCAGGCAGGAACATAAAATAGCCGCAGAGAATCTCGCAATCTTGCACAAGCGTTGGCTGATGAAACCGCTCCCACAGTTCCTCAAGCAAGGATAGTAGTGAGTGGAAGAGCAGCCCAGCCAGCCGCAATACCCCCGAATCTCCCAGGCAGGAGAGTCTGAAAGGCCCCTGCCCGAATTGGAGAAGGAAATCTGAGAAAATAAAAATATATAAATTAGTAGGAATAAGAGGGTAGACAACTGGGTGAGCAAAAAAAGGGGAACAAGTAGAAAAAATAGAAAAAATAAACAATCATAAAATAGAATCAAAAGAGCAATAATAGAGAGAACCAAATACTCTGACCTGTTGCATCAGGAGCAGCAAAGAAAGAGGAGTTGCTTATGTTGTCAGGTCCAGTATCAACTGCTGACCTTTTTTCTGATTGGTTGCTTGTTTTAGTGTAAGATCTCTTTGCTGCTCAAGTTTAGTAAAGAGAGTTTAATGCCCATTGTGGAGCGCTATGGAATTTGTTGCCGCTATATAAATATAATAATAATAATAATAATAATAATAATAATAATAATAATGCAAAATATAAAGCCTCCTGTCATTAGGTAAACTTCAGTTTTATTTCATGTTGGCCATGAATAGAGCAGCATTAATGTTTTTGTAGGTGTAAATAAAGAGTCACTTGCACCTGTGCCTTATATCTGATTTTATTTGCAACACTAATAGTAAACTAAGGTCGTTAGTCAGTTTGGATGCACAATATATTTTGTTTCATCAATCTGACTTAAAATATACTTGTCCTGTTCTGTCCTTGTCCTGCTTTTGTGACATTATGTCTACTTAGTATGTCTCTATAGCAACCACAATGTAGAATAGACCCTTGAAATGCAGAACATCTCCAACCCTTTGTGATCTAAAGGTTTAATTTCACCTTAAACATTATTAGTTACTGAGAACTTCTTCTTAGAGGAAATATGAGTTTCATCACATGATCATTTAGGTATGTGAAACAGTTGAGTGCATGCAGTATGTGTGTGCTAAAGGCTAATGTTCCTTACTGAATATACAGAGGAGATTTGAATATATAAAAGATATGTTTCTATGTTTCTATGTTTTCTATATTTGATACATAATGATACAAAAATTGTAACAAAATTGACTAGACTTCTCCAGCGTGGTGTTCTATTTTGGAAGCAATTGTTGATCATATTAATGAGGATGACATAAATTTTTTTATTTATTTGCAAAGTATTTGACCAGACGGAATACACAGGGGCCTGTCAATGATCTTCAGAGTATTCAATAGATTTAAAAAGTTGATTATTTTATATCTCAATACCAGTGCTGAAGCTGGCCCATACCAGCGATAATAATTAGTTATGGCACTTTTTTTTTTTATTGTTTTTGCTCACATTTTGTTTGAGTGGTATATAGACACACACACACACACACATATATATATATATATATATATATATATATATATATATATATTACCTTGATGGAGAGCACTCACAGGTCTCGATATGTTTCAACAAAGTGCTTTTATTTCAGCAGACAATCACATCCAAAGTGTCAGTGCCAACGTTTCAGTTCAACCGGACTTTTATCAAGACAAATAAACAGTGATACATAAGCCATGTAAATATGCAATGTTCAAGTGTTCATTGGAGGGTGGGAAAGATGAAAACGAGATTAAGTGATTAAGTATAGAAAAGAGAAAAGTAAAGTATATTGATTTAGTGATTAGTGACTAAGGATAGAAAAGAGAAAAGTTAAGTATAGGAACATATATAAAGGAAAATTTATTCCTACTTACCGTAATTTTCTTTTCCTGGTCATAGGCCATGGCAGCACAGCAATGGGTAGCTTCTCCCTATCCCTAACCAGACAGGAACCTAATTAAAACAGAAGGTATAAGTAACCCCTCCTACCCCTCCCACCCTCAGTCTTGTTTCCAGCAATATCCCAGGGCGGGATCTTTGTGCTGCCATGGCCTATGACCAGGAAAAGAAAATTACGGTAAGTAGGAATACATTTTCCTTTTTCCTGGCCATATCCATGGCAGCACAACAATGGGTAATACCCAAGCAATAACCAAGGGTGGGAAAGAAATACACAAGACTTCCAAAATATGAATGCAAATTGACAACATACACACACACCTCATAAGGACATTCGAAATGAAAAACTGATTGCCCACTAATGGCACATTATCAAATTGACCAACTCAAATGTACCCCAAAAAAAGTGTCTGCAAATTGATTAGAGACTAAGCAGCCATTTACCTACAAGTTCCAGGGAAGCTTGGCCACCGATGCTCAAGAGGGAGAAATGGCTCTGGAGCAAACATATCTTTAAGTACTGTAATCCCTAGGGTTTAGTAGCCTAAAAAACAGCCAAGACTATCCATCTGCTGTTGGCTTGAAGATCTTTGTGGTCTATTAGTAAAGATAAACAGAAGAAATCCAGAAAGCGGATCTATAAAAATAGATCTTAAGGCATCTATCTAGGACAGGAGGATAAAGTTTTATTATGGACTCTATATTCTATGCAAAATAGTGCTTGAGGATCTAATATCCTTCAGTCCATGCCAATGTCAACGATATAGCTAACTTAATGTTAAGCAAATGTGGAGAGATATACTCTCATGGTTAAAAGGGGTAAAAATTTCAGAGCATTCCACGGAGAGCAATAGATAACCGTGGGATCATATAAATACAACCGACAGAAATTTAGATACTTCTATATTAAAGCCCTTTCACGAAAAGAGAGGTCAGAGAGTGCTGAGACATATCTCTGAGGTGATGTGGCCAATTCCTAGATAAGTCCTGGATTGAAGAACTTAGAACCTTCTTGGTAGTTCAAAAACCTCTTACATTTAAGCCCTTCTACATTATCGAAACCTTCAAAACGAGGAAAGTAGCACTGGACCTGATGGAAGAGGGAAGAACTATTGTGGGAGATCCCATGGAGGCACTGAAGAAGATAAGTAGAAGTGGAAACCATGGACTGGGTATTAATATGGAACTGTCAGGATGATTGATATTGGTTCTTGCAACCTATGCAGAAGAGAAATGTTGGATGTTAAAGGAGTCCCTTTCCTGAACATATTTGAATTTTGAGAAAGGTTCCTCAACCCCAGTGGATGGTATTCATAGTTATCACTGTCCAAAGGATTTCCATAGGTAAGTTAACCTCTGCCCTTGTGACATCTTATCAGATCTATGGTGGTGGATCTGGATCAAAACTCTATCTGCTGGAGTAATATGCTAGTCTTAAAAGAGCTGTACCGTGCCTTGGACCATGTCGAACTGTATTTCCAGCTATACCCTGAACTGGGAGGGAGCAAGGTGACTACAGCAGACATTCATCTTTCATCATGAAGATGTAAAAATAAAAGTGATGTGAGGCAAAGCATACATGGCAACAAGCATCCTGCAAATCTATAGACATTATCCAATGTACTAGGAATACTACCTTTATAAATAAGAACATTCAAGAATCCTGTAAATTAGAATAATGACCACTTACATCAAGGTTGAGATCTACCACACTCTCTTCATGGTGTTAAATACCTTGGTCTGAGAAGGAAGTTATTGAGAATCTTTATATCGAAAGGATCTCCCAAACCTTAGGTCTTGAAGTAGACAAGCTTTCTTGCCCTCTGCCGTTCTGTTGATCCATTAATATAGGAGGATGCATCCGTGGACCAGGTATTAAGCAAAAGAGCCCAGCTAATAGACACAAAGAAAGTCATATTTCTGGCTATAATATAATGCAACCTATGTAGGCTTCTTAGCTGAAGACTATTCCCGGTTAATGACTTTTAAATTGTCAAGAGACAAAGGAAATTTATCTCTGATATGCTCCTCCAATTTATCCATACCAATATTAGATCCTTAGAGATTGAGGTAAAACCTTACAGCAAGATGAAAGCCTGTGCCAGCTGCCACATAGGCTTTAGAGAGGAGCAGAACCATGTATACTCCATGGAGTTTCAGAGAGATCCCGCATTGTTTACAGTCAGAGAGGAACATTTAGCCAGTCTAAGGACTGCATCTACTACTTAGGAGCAGAGTCCCAGGTACTAGTGTCTGAAATTCCAATGGATGAAGACTGAGATACTCCCTTGTGTTGAAAACCTCTCTCAGTGTAGAACCATTCCTCCATTAAGGATCTTAAGGGGACCGGAAACTGGAAAAGATACTCTACACCCTCTGACATCCGAAAAGAAAGGCTAGAGGTAAAAGGACTCTGGAAATCAAATGAGCGGATTCTGGAACTACTGAAATAGGCTGAATATCCTCATCCGATGATTTCATATCTCTGAATGGATCCATCTCCCAGGATTCCTAAGAGTATTCATTCTGGGAATTGTCCAGAGGATCCAAGCTTTAACAGCTTCTATGATGTCTTGAGATACCTCCTGTTAATATTGTGTAATACACAGGGCATGGGTAGAAGGGCCTGTAGCCACTTTCAGACAGTCTGTGCAGAGACTTTACTTTTACAAGGATCTCTTATCATATGCCTCACAAACAATTCTTTAGTGTGACTTCCCTTGTATGATCCGGATTATTTTCTTTCCGTAGAGCTATCATCATAGGGAATTCCAATTATTGATAGGCACTCTTTTAGTAATGACAGAAAAAATATAATGGCTTACCTATGTCTCTTAGAGTGTGACCTTTTTTCTGGGAGCAGAGGGATCTGAATCCATAACTGCATAAGATTTCTTTTTATCCTTTACAAAGAAAATCTCTGCTAAATAAGTAGAGATTGATAGATACCGAAAAATAAGTAATATACCTTCGATAAAGAAAAACTTACCAAAACCAAAAAGAAGAATTCAAATTAAGATGAAAACTGCACACAAATCTAATTACTTAATATAGGAAAAACCTATATCAAAACATTGTGCTGAAAAGGGGAAGCCAATATGACCCTGCAACCACTGCAACACGGCTCACATTTTAGAATACGCAGGAGCGAATCAGATTTCCGTGCATGCGCGGTAATGGCATGGTGCGACCATTGGACTAGCACCTGCGTATTCGCGGGTGATTAAACGCAGAGGAAAAAACCTGAATGGGCCCAAAAGTAAGAATGTAAACTTAGGGACTTAAAATAAAACAGGTTGAAAGGCTGAGATAGAGGAACAGAACAGCGAATAGCCTATTACCAAGTACAGAGACATTGAAATAGGATAATACATTTAGTGAATACATAAAACCAACATGGAGGCATATAATAATGAAATTAAAAAGTACATAGAATAAGTGAACCCAGCAGCTGTATTAAAAGGCACTAGAAACAATAATTGCAAATCTTGAACTAGGAAAGAGACATTCAGATATTTTCTGGTTTCCAAGTGTACACATTTTATTTACAATTAAGGACTGAGTCAGCCCTGCAGAGAATTGAACTGGTGTGAGCCCCAAGTGACAAACAGATACTTCTGATGAAGTATTAGCCCACTGAACTATCTCACCATACTCAGGTGAGACAGCTGCAATAAAAGGTTTAACAGAGGCCTAGGAATAAGTAAATCCAGCGCTTAAAATAAAAGGCCCAACAGAGGCCTAGGAAAAAGCTCCCTGCTATATTAAAAGGCATAACAAATGCCTAGGAAAAGGTGACTCCTATGGCTGTATCAAAAGATATAGAGGCTTAGGAGTAAGACACAGGAGCCTATGAATAAGTGACTCCAGTTAAAAGGCCCAACAGAGGCCTAGGGATAAGTAATCCAGTGGATATATTAAAAGACACAGAAACCTCGGAATAAGTGACTCCAGTGCTTATATTAAAAGGCCCAACAGAGGCCCAGGAATAAATGAATCCAACTGCTATATTAAAAGGCCCAGCAGAGGCCTAGGAATAAGTAATCCAGTGGATATATTAAAAGACACAGAAGCCTCGGAATAAGTGGCTCCAGTGCTTATATTAAAAGGCCCAACAGAGGCCTAGGAATAAGTAACCTAGTGGATATATTAAAAGACACAGAGGCATTGGAATAAGACACAGAAGCCTAGGAATACGTTTGATAGAAATTCAGATTAGCAGGAATCTCTTACCATTTAGATGAAACCGATGAAGGGTAGAAGGGGTTATATCCATATATTTGCTCTGTATGTGCCTGCCCAGCCTGCTACTCCTTGGTCACCGCAGGAAATAGGCTGATGACAAAATCTTGCTACCTTTAGGGTCACAGCAAGTAAATCCATGGGAAAATACAAGATAGTGAGTTGTACTTTAAGCCTTCCAGTGATGGAATGCTAGTCCATCTCACATTAACTCTTTCAGTGATGAAATGTTAATCTCATAGAATCTTTGCAATCCGTGTGCATGTCCGGCCTGCTACTCGTTGGTCACTGCAGGAAATAGGCTGATGACAAAATCTTGCTACCTCTAGGGTCACAGCAAGTAAATCCATGGCAAAGTACAAGATAGTGAGTTGTACTTTAAGCCTTTCAGTGATGGAATGCTAGTCTGTCTCACATTAACTCTTTCAGCGATGGAATGTTAGTCAATGTCATATTAATCCTTGCAATCCATGTGCTCTGTATGTGCATGTCCGGCCTGATACCTCTTGGTCACTGCAGGAGACAGGATGATGGCATAATCTTGCTACCCATAGGGTCACCGCAAGTAAATCCATGTGCTCTGTATGTGCATGCCCAGCCTGCTACCTCTTGGTCACTGCAGGAATCATGGTGATGGCATGATCTTGCTACCCCTAGGGTCACAGCAAGTTAGAACCCCCGGTCACTAAAGGGGTCTCTCCAGGGGGTCACCTTTGCACAGGGCCGTGTACTGGAGACTGCCCAAGGGAGAGAGGCTGAACTCCCTTGAGGGAGAAGGTAACAACCCTCAGGTAAGCCAAAAAGAAAAAATTCTCTACAGGGAGTGCAGAATTATTAGGCAAGTTGTATTTTTGAGGATTAATTTTATTATTGAACAACAACCATGTTCTCAATGAACCCAAAAAACTCATTAATATCAAAGCTGAATATTTTTGGAAGTAGTTTTTAGTTTGTTTTTAGTTTTAGCTATGTTAGGGGGATATCTGTGTGTGCAGGTGACTATTACTGTGCATAATTATTAGGCAACTTAACAAAAACAAATATATACCCATTTCAATTATTTATTATTACCAGTGAAACCAATATAACATCTCAACATTCACAAATATACATTTCTGACATTCAAAAACAAAACAAAAACAAATCAGTGACCAATATAGCCACCTTTCTTTGCAAGGACACTCAAAAGCCTGCCATCCATGGATTCTGTCAGTGTTTTGATCTGTTCACCATCAACATTGCGTGCAGCAGCAACCACAGCCTCCCAGACACTGTTCAGAGAGGTGTACTGTTTTCCCTCCTTGTAAATCTCACATTTGATGATGGACCACAGGTTCTCAATGGGGTTCAGATCAGGTGAACAAGGAGGCCATGTCATTAGATTTTCTTCTTTTATACCCTTTCTTGCCAGCCATGCTGTGGAGTACTTGGACGCGTGTGATGGAGCATTGTCCTGCATGAAAATCATGTTTTTCTTGAAGGATGCAGACTTCTTCCTGTACCACTGCTTGAAGAAGGTGTCTTCCAGGAACTGGCAGTAGGACTGGGAGTTGAGCTTGACTCCATCCTCAACCCGAAAAGGCCCCACAAGCTCATCTTTGATGATACCAGCCCAAACCAGTACTCCACCTCCACCTTGCTGGCGTCTGAGTCGGACTGGAGCTCTCTGCCCTTTACCAATCCAGCCACGGGCCCATCCATCTGGCCCATCAAGACTCACTCTCATTTCATCAGTCATAAAACCTTAGAAAAATCAGTCTTGAGATATTTCTTGGCCCAGTCTTGACGTTTCAGCTTGTGTGTCTTGTTCAGTGGTGGTCGTCTTTCAGCCTTTCTTACCTTGGCCATGTCTCTGAGTATTGCACACCTTGTGCTTTTGGGCACTCCAGTGATGTTGCAGCTCTGAAATATGGCCAAACTGGTGGCAAGTGGCATCGTGGCAGCTGCACGCTTGACTTTTCTCAGTTCATGGGCAGTTATTTTGCGCCTTGGTTTTTCCACACGCTTCTTGCGACCCTGTTGACTATTTTGAATGAAACGCTTGATTGTTCGATGATCACGCTTCAGAAGCTTTGCAATTTTAAGGGTGCTGCATCCCTCTGCAAGATATCTCACTATTTTTTACTTTTCTGAGCCTGTCAAGTCCTTCTTTTGACCCATTTTGCCAAAGGAAAGGAAGTTGCCTAATAATTATGCACACCTGATATAGGGTGTTGATGTCATTAGACCACACCCTTCTCATTACAGAGATGCACATCACCTAATATGCTTAATTGGTAGTAGGCTTTCGAGCCTATACAGCTTGGAGTAAGACAACATGCATAAAGAGGATGATGTGGTCAAAATACTCATTTGCCTAATAATTCTGCACTCCCTGTAGTCTTAGAATGACTAAATCTGTCCTAGGGATAGGACAGGAACAAAAAGACTGAGGGTGGGAGGGGTAGGAGGGGTTACTTATACCTTCTGTTTTAATTAGGTTCCTGTCTGGTTAGGGATAGGGAGGAGCTACCCATTGTTGTGCTGCCATGGATATGGCCAGGAAATACAAATATACATC
>OW240912.1:110642621-110654598 GCA_933207985.1 Pelobates cultripes | reverse complement strand
TCCAGTAGGTGGGAGGGTCTGCTAGGGAGGCTGTGCTGCTAATTGGCTGGAATGTGTCTGCTGACTGTGAGGTACAGGGTAAAAGTTTACTCAATGATGACGAATAGAGGGCGGGTCGAACCGCGCATATGTTCGCCCGCCGTGGCGAACGCGAACATGCTATGTTCGCCAGGAACCGTTCGCCAGCGAACCGTTCGGTACATCACTAGTGTGGAGTTATATATGTATATATGTTAATTAATGCTTATTTATGTCCAACATTTTGGTTACAGAAAAAGAAGAGATTTAATAAATAAAGTTATGGATATGTTATGCAGTAATTTAGTTTGTTATAATAAATACTGTGGCCTGTTTTTCATCCATACTAAGTGGTCTGTCGTTATTGGGGGGTTGAATGGGGTTAGTTGTTGTTCTAGGCTGCATCGCGATTCCCCACTATGTACATACACGGGGTTAGTCGCACTCCCATCGCCTGTGTCTTGCCTGTGTCGAGGGAGTAATAGAACAGTCTACCATAACTTTTGATGAGTTTAAGTAGGTGGGGTAGGCATTCTTCCGGTTGGGAGATGTACAGGAGGATGTCGTCTGTGAATGCACTAATTTTGTTTATCCCGTGAATGGCTTTGTGATTCCTGATTTGGCACAGGAAAGGGCTCTAAGGCGACTACATATAAAATCAGCGAAAGGGGTTACCCCTGTCTTGTGCCATTCGTTAGGAAGAACGGGTCTGTAAGAAAACTGGCCTGTAACACTGGTGCTGTGGGGCTAGAGTATAGTACAAAGATTTGTTTTAAAAACTCTGTGGGAAAGCCGTATTTTATAAGGGTTTGTTCGAGGAAGGTCCATCCCCGTCGGTTTTTCTGCGTCTACAGCCAGCAACAGACTGCCCGGCCTGACCCCCTCAGATTCTCCATTATAGGGCGAGTTTCCTGGTGTTATCCAGGCCCTGTCTACCCTTAACAAAGCCGGTTTGGTCATCATCTATTATAGTTGGGAGAATAGGAGCAGGTCTGTTAGCCAGTATTTTAGCATATATATTTGCGTCGGTAGAAGGGTCAAAAGTTTTTACAACTGTCTGTGGTGGCTTTGTCTGGTTTGGGCAGCGTTACAATTGTGGTCAATAGCATTTCAGGAGGGCGGGGGCCCACCTCCAAAGCTAATTGGTACACCTTCAGCAGGTGGGGTGCTAGTGTGTTTGCAAATGTTTTGTAATATGCGTTCGAGAAACTGTCAACTCCCGAGGACTTGCCCGGGGGTAGGTGTCTAATAACATCAAGCACCTCATTCAGCGTGAATGGTTGGAGCAGGGCTGCTGCACATTCGTGTCCTATTTTTGGGAGATCTATCCCGTATGCCTCTGGGGTTCCGACTCCCTTGCTTAGATTTAGGTTGTAAAGTTGTTTATAAAAGTGGGCAAATTATTGGACTATGTCCATGGGGTTCATGATTTTGTCCCCATATTTTCCAACCAGGTAAGGGATTCTGGTTGCCGCCTGCTGCGTTCTAAGCCTGTTAGCGAGATATTTGGACGCTTTCCTGCTGTTGTGATATGTGGTGGCCCTTAGTCTGTATAGGAAATATTTAGTTTTTTGTGCAGTTTTGTGGTGAAGTCTTGGTGTAGGTCCCTCAGTTTGGAGGCTAGTGCTGGTGTGGGTGCCTTTTTATTTAGGGCAGTGATCAGCGCAATCTGTTTGTGGCAGTCTAGTAGGCTGGTTTGGTGGCGCCTTTTTATATATGTCGAGTGTCTGATAATTCGCTGTCTAGCTGAGACTTTGTCTCACTGTGTAATATTGCATGGTGTGGGATCTGGGTGCATATCATGAACTAAAGATATAAAGGAAAAACAAGATAAAAAAGGTAAGTTAACTGGTAAAAAACAAGTACAAGCAAATAGTGCGTGGCGCTTCACAAATCGATATTTCAAAAATAGAGTAGGTGGATGATGTGACTGATATACAAGTGCTTCCCAGTGGCACCAAACGTAAGAAAAGATAAACAAAATATACCAATCTACATACAAACTCCAAATATGTGAAATAATACAAAAAAAATTATGCAACCATGAGTAGCGATATATTAGGATAATACCTATAAAATAAAACACAACACAACAGTGTGAACCGTTTAAAAACAGTTGCTTAGGACTACCACTCACATTTCCCAGAGCCGTACCAGGCTCTGTATAGCAGGCTCAGGGGTGCTAATTCAGGCTAGCGGTCCCAGTTTCAGCAATATATAAAGATAAAAAGGACTTGGAATAGGTTAAAAAATGTAACTTATTGAATAAAAATAAAATAACTCTCAAAGTGCTATGGGGGTGGAACCCAGCATTAGAAAACAAACATGTTCAGATAGTGATCAGCACTCTCGGATTTTGAAAGGTTTAAAACTTACAGTTTATTAATCATCCATTAAAAAAGAGATCAACGTTTCAGTCCCAGTAGGGACTTTCATCAGGATTAGGCATAAACAATATGGTAAAATAGTGCATTTATATATAATAATTCTAGGTGGAATTAGTGGAAAATGACTTACCCCTGGTGCTGAGGATGGCGGGGCGCATGTACGGACGAGGCCACCCCCCCACGCGCCGTGATGACGTCACGCGTTGCCACGGCACTCACTCACTATGAAAAGTCACCCAGAGTTCAAATATGAATAAGTATAATGAAACCTTTAGCAGCAAACGCGTTTCGGCGATCAGCCTTCTTCAAGTGCTGGTTTCCAAGTCCCCACAGTCTCCTTAAATATAGTTTCCTTCTTTAATCATCTGTTAGCGATTTTGTGATGCCGGCGCGTCATTTCCATATAGTATATTTGTTTTCTAATGCTGGGTTCCACCCCCATAGCACTTTGAGAGTTATTTTACTTTTATTCAATACATTAAATTTTTTAACCTATTCCAAGTCCTTTTTTTTTTTTTTAATTCTTTATTTTTGTTTTGCTCAAGGTTATAACATTCGCCTGTGGGGTACCCCAAAAGGAATCCTCTAGCGCATGAAAACATTTAGACATATAGGTACATGGTAGACCAAGCACATTTTTGGTTATAAACATATGTCATTTAAGAGGCATACTATATAAGCAACAGTAGAACAGTGAACTAAGATATTGGCAAGTTGGGATTGTATGGCAGGATGGGTACAAGGTTTGATAGAGTGCTAGGCCAGAGTGTTTAGCCGCTTATTCTAAGGTTATTGTAGCTTTGGTAGCAGATTACATGTAGCGGGGACCGTCATAATTGTGTGCTGGTGTGAAACTAGCTAGGTGCCTGGTTAGGCAGCGGTATTTGCTTAATTATGTGCTCATCTACGCTCTAGGCCGCAGTCAGTTAGGCCTGAGGCATATCCTTCCTAGTTCCATTTGTTTTATAAAGATTGTAGACCGCTTGTCTCTATCTGTAAATCTCTAAAGTATATAAGGCTGAGGTCAGGTTAATTTTAGGCTTTAATAGTAACGCGCGCTCTAAAGAAGTACTATTCATAAGTAAAGCGTAAATCTAAACATCGGGCAGTAATTTGTAACTTTGCCCCTTTTAAGAGAATTGTTAACTAGCGTGTCGTGCCTAAATAAAATATCTACGAGCTGTTTGCGAAAGAATGGTTTCTGGCTGCTTTGCCTTAGGTTCCTATTAGTTGGTGGATGTCTATGCCACCATGTTATCGGGTGAGGCTAAGCAGTACGTCATTAAAAGCCGTATAGGTTTAAAATCATGGTGACAATATGTCCCTTGCATGTTGAGTTTAGACTGCTGCATCTGGATTAAAGGAACCAGTGCAGTAATAGTTTAGAGATGAAGTCTCTGGGAGAGAGTCTCTTGTAAATTGCAGGCTGTTGGTGTAGAGTGCACATAGTTCATGAGAGGCCGGGGATAGGTAAGGGTGGCCTAGAGTGATATAGTCACTGTGCTGTGTCTCTGCGTTGGACCCTATAAAGTCCTTTGTAGTCCTGAGTGGAGTAAATCAGCATCCCACCGCTTTTTAGGGTCAATGTTAGCAGTCCATGTTACCATTGAGGGTAGTTGGGTGGTTGGTCGGGCAGGTAAGGGGCCCTGTGGGTGGTCACGGCTGATCTGTATTTATTACTTTCACAGTGCCTGGCTTTGTGTTGGGAGTTCCTTGGGGTGTGTAGCTCCTAAGAGGCGACCGTTGCGTAGGAAATTGGCGTGGAGTCCCGGGGAATGAATGGTGCGGTCTTGCCTGGAGTCCAGGTGTGAGTTGAAGGAGTGTTGTTGGTCGGCGTCACTTGGGTAGTGGATTCGTGTGGCAGACCCAGAGTTTGCAGTAGGGCCTTTGCTTCTTGTATGTCTTGGATGGTGTGTATGGTCGTCCCTTGTTTCACCGTCAGTGCTCTGGAAGATCGCCAGTGATAGTCGATGTTGTGGAGCTGGAGCATGGAGGTAAGTGTCTTGAGAGACCTCCGGATTTTTTTTTTCCCATAGGGCTGCGAGGATTGTAGCTTTTTTATGATGTTTGCAGAAAGTGATTATCACATCTCTTGTAGCTGTGGACGGAGCATTGGTAGGTTTGGGGACCCTGAAGATCTCTTCTGGGGAAAGTGTTATGTTTTGTCTGTTTGTTAGAATTGCTTTCAGTAGGCGCCCCATGACTTTCAGGAGATCAGCCTCCGGTATTTCTGCAGGTACTTCCGGTATTTCTTCTTCCCCTTATCTTGATATTGTTTTGCCAGCTGGAGTCTTCCTGCGCTTCCAGGCGACATTTGTGTTGCTGGTTCTGCTGTTGCAGCTCCTGCAGAGAGTGTTGCAGAGCGTTTATGTCTTGGGCCTGGGCCTGCGAGGTTCCCTCCAGAGTGGAGATGCGGCCTGTCATCCTTGTATGTCTGTGCGGAGTGCTGTGACATCCTCGTGGATGTTTTTCTGCAGGTCCGCCAGCAATGTTTTAAGGACCGCTGTGGTGACTGGCTCTGAGTCTGTTCCGGTTCCCCTTCTGTTTGGAGGTGGGGGTCGGTGTATAGTCTTCCTTCATATCGTCAGATTGTTCCTCTGAGAAATCTGAGCATCCGCCATGCAGCGCCGCCATGTTTCACTCAATGGTGCCGCGGGCCTGTCTCCACATTTCTCCAGTCGTAAGTCATGAGGTGGGCTTGTGTGGGCTCACTTTTTTCCCCTTTCGCCCCATATGTGTTCTGGGTGGATTTCGGGTGCAGGAGGGAGGTTATTATTGTGTTTTAATTTCAATTAGGGCCCGGAGTACCAAGTCCTTTTTATCTTCATATATTGCTGAAACTGGGACCGCTAGCCTGAATTGGCACCCCTGAGCCTGCTATACAGAGCCTGGTATGGCTCTGGGAAATGTGAGTGGTAGTTCTAAGCAACAGCATTATTTCTGTTTTTAAACGGTTCACACTATGTTGTGTTTTATTTTATAGGTATTATCCTAATATATCTCTACTCATGGTAGTATTATTTTTTTTGTATTTTTTCACATAGTTGAAGTTTGTATGTAGACTGGTATATTTTGTTTATCTTTAAGTTAACTGGTAACATCAAAAAAATATCATTGCAGTGGTGTAGTATAGTGTGGTATATTTTGTCCCATCAATGAGTGGACCAGTCCTGGGTCTGCCTGGGAAACTTTGCCGGGCCTGGGGAAGATGGTTCTGACAGTGGAATGCCCCAGTCCTTGAGCTGGTGCATGCCTTGTGCTGGGGTCGCTATGGAGTGGAGAGAGACCTGATGGTACACCAACAGCTTAGCCGGGTATCCCCACCTGTAGTGCAGTCCCTGTGCCCGTAAGGCTGCTGTAACCGGTATTAATGACCTGTGAAATTGCAGGGTCTTCGCTGAGAGGTCTGAAAAGATGTTGCGGTACCTGGCACGAACAATACGTTCTTTGGCTTGAAAGAAGTGTATTCTTGCTCTGACGTCCCGTGCGGAGGAGGTAGGCAGATAGCTAGGCCTTCTGATGCAATGTGTCCTTTCTATGAGCAGTTGATCTGGGTGAAGTTCAGGGGTTAGCTGTTGGAACAGGTTTTGAAGGTAATTGTCCAGTTCAGTATTGGTGACCGTGTCAGGTATGCCCTCAAATCGGTGGTTGTTTCTCCGTGACCTGTCCTCCAGGTCTGCCAGTTTCATCCTTTGGGTTTCTATAACACTATCTAGTTCCTGTATCTTGTCAAGTAGGCTGTTATGTGCCGTTGAGAAGTCGTCCATTTTGGACTCTAGATGTACTGTGCGGTTTCCAATGTCCTGCATGTCTTTCCTGGGTTCAGCTGTCAGGGTTTGCATTTGGGACTTAAAGCTCAGGTGTATATTGTCGGCGAGAGCTACTCCGACATGCAACCATGCAGCTCGAGTGGCAGGCCACGCCCCCCATATAGCTACATTTTTTTTTAACTCTTTGCTGCCATTTTCAGTTTTGTAAATATTATCTAACGATAAAAATTCTGTTTGTATGTAAAACAATATTACATATTTTCTAATCAAATATTAACAGAATTATATAGCATTTAAAACTTTGTAAACTCATGTTTATTTAATATAACTCTTTATCATTTGTTTAACACTTCAGGACGGAGTCAATAATACACGTTCTGATCAAAACAAAACGTAAACAAAAACTGGAATTTGCGCTATATGTCTGTTCAACCGTAATTCACCTCTTTCATATTAAGTGCACCCACACTTATTATATATCATTTTGTTCAGGAGAAACAGGGCTTTCATTTACTATAAAATATTTATATATGAAACATATTTTTGCAGAATATAGCATTTACACGCATCAATTCATATATGATTACATCATCTATTTTCTAACCACATCATTTGAATTCGTAGGTGAATATGGCCACACATATTTTACTCAATATCATGATCTAGGCCCTGGGGAGTTAGCACAGCTAAACGGACAGGGGCACAGGTAGGAATGGGGGGATGGTGCTGGTGATTGGCTGAATGTGTGTAGGGAAGTGGTAATGGGTTTGTAGTGGGGCAGGGATCATCTTACCTCAGTGCCTTTTGGGATTCTGGCCAGCAAACAACTTACCTCCCACCCATCCTCTTTTGTGTTTCTGTTTATGTCACAGCTAGCGGGGAGTGTGTCCTTGCCAATAGGGTTGGGATGTATCAGATAGAATGTCGGCAGAAGGACAAGGTGGGTCTCAGCCTCCCCTGCTCTGTAGGGTAAACTTTTCAGTTACCAACTTGGACGTGTCCAACAAGCTAAAAAGCCGGGCTAGTGGTGAGCATTGAAAGGAAAAGGAAATTTTGGTTTGGACGAGGAGGGAGGTGAGAGCCCAGTGGGCAAGTTTTGGTGCATAGGCACCTGGTTAAGTTCGTTGGAAAGGACGGTTATTTAAGCTAATGGCTATTGGGCAATAGGTGTTAATTTATATGTTAAGTTATGGTTATATATATATATATATATATATATATATATATATATACTTATTTATATTTGAATTGAAGGAAATTGATAAAGTTTGGATGAGTCCTACAGTTGTACGTTTAATAAATGTTGTGGCCGGTTTCATCCAATATTCGTTGTCTGTCGTTATTGCAGGAAAATTGGGGTAAGTTCTTTATTCATGCATCACATTCCCCGCTACGTCCATACATGGTATAACAACTGCACTTTCTGTACCATCTTACATCTTTAAAGTATACATGCTAAATAAAACTATTATTAATATATATTGCAAAATATACATGCTCATGAAGTAGTGAAATTATTTTTAAGATTAATTTCCATTTCTTTTCAAGTACCTTCAGACATCAATTGGTTTATGGAATCGACAGCAAGAAATATTTTATATATAATTCTCTATGCAAAAATGCTGTTATAAATGTTAGTGTTTGGATACTCACTCATTGCATGGTCTGCAAATTGATAGATAAATCATTCCAAAGAAAAGGAACATCAGAAGAGATTGTTTAAAAATCATATTGGTGAATCTGCTAACAAAATATGACTATCAGTAACTGGATTTAAAACCTAGGGTGTATTAGTTACTTATTATGTAGTACATAGCATTGCATATAATATCACAGAGTTTTTTTCTAAAGTGAGAACTGTCATTCGTTAAAGCAGCGGTAGGTACCCTTTAGCACTTCAGATGTTGTGGACTAGAAAGACTCATGGAAGAAGTAATTTACAATATCTGAAGTACCCAAAGTTGCCTACCACTACACTGAAGTGTAATTCAAAGTAAATACAAAGTCGATTTCAAATTTAAGGCCAAAGCTGAAAACCTAGCTGATGGAGCATTTTTCCAGTTTGACTCGTTTAACCTTAAATTTGAAATTCACTTTAAATTCAACTACTTTAGACTATGTTGTCATTATGATTTTAATTTGTTACAATACAAGTGAATATGGCCCACAGGGTTATTCAATACATTTTGAGTTTTGGAAAAATTACAATAGAATTGCATGTTTGTAAAAACTAGAACATTTAAAAAAAAGATTTAATTAGAAAAATAATCGAATTAGGCTATTTTTCCAGCTCAGCTATTTTGGAATGAAAACGTGCAATTTCTTTCTCAATTCTTCATCTTATGTATGTATGTCTTCTGAAAATGGTATGAAAAAGAGAAAAAGAATACTGTAAGGAACAATTGAGATAAGAATGTTCTACTTACTATTTCAATCAGAAATATGGTAACCAGACAGAGAATGAGTAAGGTTTTCTTGGTCTGTATATGGCTCTGCAATGTAGAGACTATACATAGTGCTTGATAAATAATAATTCCAGGATGTTAAATAAAATCATTGCACATCCTACTTCATTACCAAGATAATTTATTAGATTTTTTTCATACTGTGTATTCAGCATCTGATTCCCAGCCCAACAAACAGTATTTTTTAATCCCTTAAGGATGGAAGCAAATGTACAAGTTTTAACCAAAACCTAGAATGTGAGCTAGGTATCTGTTCAACCACAATTTACCTCTTTCATATTAGGTGCACCCACACTAAATATATATCATATAAACATTTAAACAACATTTTAAAATAATTTACTATGAATAAAATCTAAAAAAGTGTAATAAATTTTATTTTCCAAGTTCTGCATGGCATTGTAACTGTGAATGCCATAATATTGTTCGCTTTCACTGTATAAAAACACACATATTTGTATGCTGTGATGTCCCATGAGTACAATGATGTATTATGCACCTCATGTACAGGTTTCATGGTGTTTTGAAAACTTACAGGGTCAAATAAATAGCTTACTCATTTCAGTTTTTATACATTAAAATTTTCCAGATTGGTTTGCAGGGCCTATGTTGCCTTTGTGACTGTATGGCAGCCCAGGAATGGGCATTACCCCCTGTTACGGGCACTCTACAGATTGTTACGGGATTACCCTGTTTATTTCAGCGTATACCTTGTTTCGGTAGTTATACTGTATAAAACTCATTCCACGAACAGTCAGGACTATGTATTCGTGCATACAAATGACGGACCACCCGGCCCTTGGCGTGTGCCACCACAACCCTTTTCACCTTTAAAACTACCGAATCACCTACGAGTGGAGTGTGCTTCTAATTAACCACCAGGAAGCTGCGGTCTGCGGTTAACCGCAAGCCTAATTGACTGTCTCATTCTGGCGTGTGGCCCCAATTAGAATGCTGGGTCTGCGGTTAACCGCAAGTTAAGTACCCCCTTCATGGTGGTCTCTGTTCGGCTCACGAAGGGTTGAGACAACCATCCTCTGAGCGGTGTTCGCGCAATTGTTCAGCTGCTACTTGCTCCATTGGTCTTAGGTCCAGGTCCCGATTTCTATTCACCAACCTGAAAACATGGCCGCCATCTCGTGTTTGGGAAAAAAAGGCATGGCTATACCATTTGTGAGATCTGAGCACTACTCGCTTATCTCAGATCTGGGCTACCTAACGAATGGTGGAATGCAAGATGTGTCTATTAAAATATTATAGTTATATATTTTTATACTGTTTTATATGTTACAATAAAACGTGGGATTTTGGGCGCTTGGAGATAATTAAATTGTCATAACCGTTAAAGAGTAATTATCTCCAAGCTGGGCGGTGACCATTTCAAACGATACACTGTAATGCCATTGGTCAGCTGTTTGTATTGTCCCTGTATCCCATCAGGTCCAGAGGGGGCTCTCCCTGGACCTGGGGTTTTGCATAAATAGCGATGCCTGAGTGCGATTAAACTCAGTTCATTGTGACCCTCAAATCACAGCCTTGACTTGTTTTCTGTGGTCAAGGGTATCCTAGCTGTACCATAGCTAGTGGGATTGTTTTATATTCACAGGATTCTTGTGGTATGCTGATCGGGATGGCGCTTCTCTCTCTCCACACTCGGGAACCAGGACATCCAAGCGGTCCAGCCTTCGGCTAGCCTGGAGGTAACCGTAACACCCCATCTTGGCATACCAATTGCAAAGTAAACAACCCAGGGTATTCAAAATGGGCTATCTCCAGTTTTTTTTAGTAGCCACTTAGTCACAAACCCCGGTCAAACTTAATGTACATGTTTTTTGTTGCATTTTACACACAAAAATACATGGGAAAAAGAAAGTATGAATTCTATGGTTTTACGTGTCAGGGCATATTAACAATCACCTGTTCATTAGCAGGTCTTAAAATTAGGTAAATACAACCTCGGAAGAAAATCTAGTACAGGGGAGGGTAACCCAGTAGGAATTTTGTGAGAAGTAGAGTGAGTGTAGAGGTAAGATACTAAATAGTGCTCAACTGGATCAGAATTTACCAGTCCTGTATAAAATACTAAATAGTAAATTGTGGGATGACCATGAGCTACTATTTAGGATATAGAGGAACTGTAATTGTATAATATGAGAGAAGGCAGGGGGGGGGGAAGGGAAGGAAAGTATCTAATATAAGTCACTGAAAAAAAGTAAAATAGAGGTATCGAAATAAGTTGCATAAAGAAAATATAACTAGATATGTATTTGAGCCCAACTTCTTGAATAAGCAAGAAAGTCCCACCAAAGTCCATTCAAAGTCCAAATAGGGTCCAAACTATAACAAACCAAGACTGGGGCTGCGGTGGCCTATAAGGTTGTAACAGCTAAATAGTGATGTCGCGAACCCGAAATTTTCGGTTCGCGAACGCCGAATGCGAACTTCCGCAAATGTTCGCGAACCGGCGAACCGCCCGAACCGCCATTGACTTCAATGGGCAGGCGAATTTTAAAACACACAGGGACTCTTTCTGGCCACAATAGTGATGGAAAAGTTGTTTCAAGGGGACTAACACCTGGACTGTAGCATGCCGGAGGGGGATCCATGGCAAAACTCCCATGGAAAATTACACAGTTGATACAGAGTCTGGTTTTAATCCATAAAGGGCAGAAATCACCTAACATTCCTAAATCACAATGAATATGGATTGACACCTGACATATGACATATTGACACATTGACATATGGATTGACACCT
Organism: Pelobates cultripes; assembly: GCA_933207985.1. Classification (NCBI taxonomy): domain Eukaryota; kingdom Metazoa; phylum Chordata; class Amphibia; order Anura; family Pelobatidae; genus Pelobates; species Pelobates cultripes. Next base: position 110,643,200 of record OW240912.1, on the reverse strand, counting down.
GTCCTCAGAGCCCCTGATGCACACGGACACAGAGCAGAATAGAGACTGGTCCCCCCTACATAGGGTCACTTGGCAGATATGGATTGACACCTGTCCTCAGAGACCATGATACACACTGACACAGAGCAGAATAGAGACTGTTCCCCTACATGGTCACTTGGCAGATATGGATTGACACCTGTCCTCAGAGACCATGATACACACTGACACAGAGCAGAATAGAGACTGTTCCCCCTACATAGGGTCACTTGGCAGATTTGGATTGACACCTGTCCTAGGGATCCTGATACACACTGACACAGAGCAGAATAGGGACTGTTCCTCCTACATAGGGTCACTTGGCAGATATGGATTGACACCTGTCCTCAGAGATCATGATACACACTGACAGAGCAGAATAGAGACTGTTCCCCCTACATAGGGTCACTTAGCAGATATGGATTGACACCTGTCCTAAGGATCCCTGATACACACTGACACAGAGCAGAATAGGGAATGTTACCCCAACATAGGGTCACTTGGCAGATATGGATTGACACCTGTCCTCAGAGCCCCTAATACACACTGACACAGATCAGA